>JAKTRU010000017.1:0-152080 GCA_030579875.1 Sugiyamaella paludigena
CGGTCGCCTGCTTCCAGCTGTTAGGGTGGGCAAGATATCCCGTTTTACTGTTCTCTTGCTTCACTCTATTCAACTGTGAATTGTTTAGTTGAAAGTTTGTAACCTCAGATGGCATGAATTGAGTCTATTGGCGACCAATAGGCTAAACTGAAATTGAGCTGTTTAGAGTGCCGGTTGACAGCCGCGTTGTATGTACAAGAAAGATTATGCAGACGGATCTAATCTGATCAGATAAGATAAGTTTTCTTCCTGTCCCTAGTCACCCGTTCTGCCCGAGATTCGCGGGCCGTCAGTGCAACAGGGACTGGGGAGAGGTTCAGAATTGAGCAATTTCTAAATAACTTAATATTCATATTTTAATCCAATAGCGCCAAATAATACTCGATACAAAACAACAGATAAAACAACACAGAACAATAAAAACAATAAAACAATAAAAAAGAAGAATAATAATAATAAACAATACATATACACATATAGACTAATTCCCAGCGTATAATACATCTAAGCCCATCCTGAGAACGATAATCATCATCCTCTTGGCGTAACTTCAACTTCTTCTCCACACCATAAACATGCATAATGTAAACGACCACCTACTTTGACAGCAACAGATTTCATAGCCGCCCATTCACCTTTGGCAGGGATTCTACCACATTTCGAAGATAGACATCTTGCACCAGTTTTCTTATATCTCAATCCACACGAATTACAAAGCTGACCAGCACTTGTTGACCATGATGGACGCCAACATGGAGACTGATCAGAACCACAAGATATACACCTTCTTTTAAGAGAATTTGTATACTGTTCTAAAGTCATTGAAGAAGGAGTCGTACTAGAAGTGGCAGTAAATTGAGGTGATTCTGGAGGTGAAGGTAATTTTGAACTAAGACCAGGACCAATAATCGCATGTTCATCATGTTCATCATAATCTTCGGGGCTGGCACCACCTATCGTTTGGTAAAGATTGGTATGACTATGATTTGGACGAGAATATGGTTTATGATTTTCATGGGAATAAGAATTAGATGATAATTTACGAGATATTTTATGAGAGGATGATGAAGAAATTGACGGTCTAATATTTTTTGATTGTCGTTGTGAAGTAATAGTAATAGCATTTGCTTCTCTATCATGAGAAGCAGATGAAGCATATAACGGCAGGATCGAAGATGAATTTGATAATCCTGATAGTCCATATATAGAAGTATTAATAGTGATGGGGGCATATTTGTTAGCGGTTGGTGTCGCTGTTGACATTGAGGTTGATATTGAATTATTATTACTGCTATTATGAGAGTGAGATGGAGGAAGCATTGTGGAAGTGAGTAATAAGGGAGAAATTTCCGAAGAATAATGGTTATTATTATTATTTCCATTTGTAGAAGTTAAGGAAGATGTCGTTGAATTTATCGACAATGATGAAGTCGATGGTAGCTTTTCATGAATCCATGGAGATGGTAATTGAGAAATTTCTCTTAATTTTGAAGGGTAGTTTTTCTTCATCCAAGCATCCAACTGAGGTCTCCAAGCTGATCGAGGAGCTGTATCTGGATAAAGCAGAGAAAATGTAGGAGTAGCAGGAGATGTGGATGCAGATAATGGAGGTGATAATAGTGATCTCGAACTAACCGATGATTGTCTTGATTCGGATTCATTGGTCAGAGAAAAATTGCTACTACTACTGCTGCTGCCAGAGATGTCATCGGAGTGCTGCTGCGATGATGATTCAATTGAAATATCTTTTGTGGGCGGGGATTGATCCATTGGATCATCAATTAGTACTGTATGAACGGACTTTTCCAACTCAACTACGATCTCAGCAGCTGGTATCTCTTCCTCTGAAACAAGTTCAATAGCCGCCGGGGCTATTGATGTTGTAGTCGACGAGGGTGTGACCGTAGAAGGGGATGTTAAAGAATCTACAGATTTCAAAGATTCTAATGATGAACTTGTTATTGTTGTAATTGATCTAGGAGACATTTGTGATTCACCTGTAGATTTAATCGATGTGCCGCCTCTTAAAGACATGATAGCTCTATCGGAATTCAATAACAATCCAGATTGTCTTGGAGCTGGTAAAACTAATGAAGAAACCATTGTGAATGTAGCAAATGTCAGTCAAATGTGAAATAAGAATGTCAGTCAAATGTCAATAAGTATGTCAATCAAATGTCAATCAAATGTAATACGATCTTAGATAGAATGAAATACACAAGTTCCTCTATCTTCCCCAACAATCATTAATATCCATAAGATAACAAAGTGAATCTAGAAATAATCAAATTAAGTTGAATTAAATCCAAACTAAATTTTCAACTTGATTTAAATGAAGATTCAAATGAAGATTCAAATGATTAACCTGGAATCAACTTGAAATCGAGGAATCGAAATTTGATGGTTGACCAAATCAACTATTATAATACAATAATTGATTGTCTCAAAAATAAAAATAAAAATAAAAATAAAATCAAAAAACAATTTTAAATGATTGATTTCGAATGATATCGAATTGATTTCCGTTGATTTCCTCTGATTTCCTCTGATTTCCTTTGATTTCGTTCTAAGATCGTTTCTGAAACAGTCTCCGATCAAGTCCGGTGAAATATTCAAAATACCCCTGTTTAATAATTAATAGAACGAAAGGAAAAAAATCCACTTTAAACAAATCAATCAAACTAAATCTTTATCATTCAATAGATTTAACTCTTAATAAAGAAAATGATTCAGAATCAAAATCCGATTTGATTTGAAATTTTGTTATTTTTCAAATTTCAATTCGGTTACCGGATAACAATCTTAAAACTTCCCGATTATATAATTACACTAGTATAAGTAGTGTGTGTGACTACCACCTGTTTAGATGTCCCCCTTCTTTTATCAATTGAATAAATATATATCCCCTTTTTTTCAAAACTTATTTTAATTATTTTTCACTTTTTCAATTTTCAAATCAATTCTTCGATCTTGATTTATTCAATTCTATATATTAAATATGATTGATGATGACGGATGGAATGCGCGGATAATAATGATGTTACTTTTAAAAGGATCGTGAAGTTTTCAGGCAGACCCGGCAGCAGCATAAGCGTTGCACATAGATTGACCGACACACAAGTTAGAAATGATTGACATACACTATCTGATAGAACAAACGAACTAAAACATATAACTACACAATTATAGCCAATCGATATATCCAATTGACACACAGTTTTTCACCCACGTATCCCACACGCAATCATATCCTCCTTCACATCTTATTCTTCGTACACTTAACTCACCCACACACCCACATAACTACACTTTAATCGAGGCATTTCTTATCCCACCCACACACAATCCGTTCCCCCCTCTTTTTAGTTACGTATAACCAACGTTATAACGTTATAACACTATAAATACACCCAATTATTAGTACTAAAACCGTATCTTAAAAGGCAGTAACAGCAGTGTGTAGTGTGTATGCATGTGTATGCAACCCTCTTCCTTCCCCTCCAAGTCCCAATCTTATAATAATGCTGGAGTCTGTAATAGCCTAATAAGAAAAAGAAAATACTTTTACCAACGCCGCCTACTTACATAATCTCCGCAACGTGGTTAGGGAAAGGGTTGATAATGCAAACTTCGTGATCGGGAAATTGATCGACTGTTCAACAAATATTGTTACGCAACCTAGCATAAAACATATTATTTCGCTACCCTAAACCTTATTTATTGAATCTATCTGACTCCGATATCTGAGCCTCCCTTGCTTGTTTGATGCCTTTGGCGACGTCTGAGGCGCTGTTCCAGAGTTCGGGATGGGTGAGGTTCTCGAGCGTAGCGAGAGCTAGGGGGTTTGGGGGCTACGCCCCCACCCGCCGGAGGCAAAAAATTCAGGAGAATTGATACTAGGTCTGAGGACAGGGGACTAGCTAAAGTCACGCATTGATGAATAAAATGCGAGCTGATAAGTGTCAATTGCATAAGCGTTTAAGAATCGTTATCAATGTAACTTGTTGTTCTTCGGTAACCATGGTAATTGAACTGCTAGTGCAGTGAATATCGATGAGTACAGGTAGTGAGTGATACATATAGTTAAGTAATTAATGCGAAACTTTAACATTAGTTTCATTAACAAAGGATTAATTGAGATCACCAGCTAGACATGAATATGTTAAATTATTTAATCGTTCGGAAATAATTTTGAGTTTTAATATATCTGTTTAAAAAGTTTAGTTTAGTTTAGTTTAGTTAAACTTTGAGTTAGGTTCTGACATAATTGACATAATTTTTCAGCGCTAAGATAATTATACGATACAAACCCGTAAGTTGGGGAATCGATTATTAACCCTTTATAGTTAGTTCCATAGACAATTAAAATATGCTCATAAACGTTTTCATAAATTAGTAACTATTAAGGTGTTAGTACTACGTACTTGGCAGATAAACTTTCATGCGCAAGTTATTGTACAGCCTGCCAATCGATAGGACTGTCATCAACTCAACAATCGACTGTTGAACGTACAATAGATCTGCTGGCTGTCTTGAAACCGTCTTGCTTCTACGAGGAAGTGATCACTAGTGACTAATAAATGTTGGCTGAAGTAACTCACGGCTTGGGGCTGAGCGTCAAGGACAGACTTGTGGTCTTTTGAAATCATTACAGTACCCAGAACAATGGTTTATAATTAATTTGTTAATTCTAACGTTTACAAGTTAACTGCTATAAATTCATCTGCAAGCAACGGAGCATCTAACAATAGAATATGAATCAAGATCTTTATATCCCCTGAATTAAACAGAAATACATTTACTTAACTTAATCGACTGATAACTTGTTAAAGTTGTTAATAGTCTTTTAAAAGAATAGTTTCAGTTTATGAAATATCGATTCCTTCTTCCATCTCAAGATTCTAACTTATTATCAACTAGTATTCTTGAACTAACTTTTACCTAACGTTAGTAACTAAACTAGATCAAATCTCAGTCCATAAAGTTACTTTTTTATGCATATGTTTCTTCGTACAAACGTCAGAAAATACTTTTTATTCCTTCTAATAAGAGTAACTATGGGTGGATATACAGTACAACCGCTAACGTAGCGGCGCTTACCCTAAGTGTCACTAATAAAATGAAAAGGATCTCGTTATATATGTATGGGTGTATTATGACGATCCCGACCGCCTTGGAAAGAACCATACCCAAGGGTACTACTACTACGCACTACCGATTATTCTTTGCAGATGATAGTGCAGTAACTCATATCTCCGAAACATAACTGCCGTGCATTCTTCAAATACGAATAACTATCACAGTCAAGAACACAGGAGGGGTACTGTAGTGGATTCGAAAGAAAAAGGAGACAAAGAAACGCTGAACTGTCCAATCCCCTTCTATTTCCTTGATTTCCTACCCATTTTGCCTCCGGAGACGACACTTCCTTCGAACCTCGCCGATTCTCCCCACACACACATACACTCAAATACCTACCAGTTTTCGATCGGTAACCGGAGTCAAGACAAAGGACGAATATGGTTGGTTATCTTATCTGGGCTGGAAATTTCATCCTAGTGGCCTGAAACAGACTACGTACTTTAAAGTATGCATCTATCTAGCCCATATGTTTGGAATAATCATCCAGATCAGTCTAACTGTATAAGGTATTGTACATATTGTATTCGTCCCTATCTTTTTGTCATTCATTACGTATTCATTAGAAAGAAGTTACGGATTAACATATAGCTGAGCCCACGTACTATTTCCTGAGGTACAAATGTGGTATCGTTAACTTGTTCTCTGAGTTAGTACCCTTATAAATCAACTTATCGAATGGACAAGCTGCTGACTACGATTATACATGAGCTCAATTAACTGCTAAATGCAATCGCTAAGTAATGGTTCTGGACAGGATATCAGATCGCAACTGTAGCCAGACTTGGGGCCTGGCATATGACAAGGGGGATTCTGCCTTAGTTGGTTGGGACATAATCTCAAACCCCGAGCTCTTGCTGTGCTCGGGTGGAGGATACATTTATCCCAGATGCCATCCCACTCTCCACTAGTTCTCGAGCATGGCAAGAACCAGAGGAATATATTTCTAACTGCTATTCACCAGAAGCAGACAATGTGTCAAGGAAGTTTCTTGTGAGTCTCGCTCATAAACGTTATCGGACACCGAAACGGAATGCCCTGACCCTTATCTAAGGTTTGATAAGATAAGGGCCAGCATATAACATATTCTGCACAATATCAAAAGAAATAGACAGTCTTTCTACCATGAAGGTGATTTTTTGGCGGAAACCATTGTTCAAGTTATGCTTATGAAGGAGGGAACTAACTTTAGTTAAGTCTATTTTTCAGTTACTTCTCCTGTTAAGAACACTAAATAAAATCCAGAAGGATGGCAGCTTTAACTAAACAACCTCCTTTGATTATTATAAATATAACAGATCCATTGCTTTCATATTAAGCTTGGTTTAAGATTGTTTTAAGAACAAGTTAACTTAACTAAGGTACTAGAAATAATTCAACTATGCAGGCATTCTGTGTGGTGTGAGGAAGCAAGAGATATAACGGTTAGCCGTAACATTATCGAACATGCCTATGTACCCTACATCCAGCCTCTGGCAATTGTTCTGACCGTGTCCAGGTACTAGAACATGATAAACTATGCTTTGGACTTAGACTCATGGCTCCAGCCGGGGGAACACGATGTTGACCCGTACTAAAAACCAGGGTTAGGTCCAGATCTGGGTCACGATCTCCGATATTTCTTAGGCTTCATTCAACCTTTCTGATTTTGAAACTTGACCTCATCAGTTCGTTTTCCTTCATTGAATATTACCAAGAGCATTACCTTAGAGAGAGTCTCTAGATTTTAATAATGATGTCTGATACAAAAAAACATTTAGTGGGATTGAAAGTCTTGCGATTATCAAGACCTGTTCTTCATCAAAGAGAAATCACTAGTTCTATATCTGATCTTCCGTCGACATTGGTGGCATTACCATCAACATTTGGTAATGTTTATGTCGGAGAGACGTTTTCATGTTTATTTTCAGTTAACTCTGAAGATATTAAACATATTGTTGATGTCAAAGTTGGAGTATATGTTACATTACCATCTCAGGAAATTATTGCTTTAGTTCACCCTGATCAAGAATCATCTAAATACAAATTAGAACCAGGAACTACTAAACAACATGTAATTCATTATGAAGCCAAAGAAGCAGGATTACATGTTATATCTGCAGAGATTTCATATAAATTGTTGAATGATGCACCTCCTTCGCCTACTCCTGCGCTTTCTGCTTCTGATAATGAAAATATTCCACCACCACCTCCACCAAGACCAGTAACTGGTGCTTTCAGGAAAAATTACCGATTTTCTGCTGCTCCTGTATTGAATGTCAAAACAAAACTCTCTTTGATCGACGATGGTAGTGGTATAGCACAAGAAACGAGTTCATCATCATCATCCACATATGCTGTGGAGGCTCAGATAGAAAACGTTTCAACAAGTACACTTGTATTGGAAACTGCTGATCTTCTCCCAGCTATTGGATGGATATCCAAACCATTGGGACAGAATAATAGTTCTACAACTTCGCCATCTGCCACGATGGGTTCTGCCGGTGGTCCTTTATTGCCAAAAGACATATGGCAATCTGCATTTATAGTTTCGCATGATTCAGAATCTACCACTACAGCTCCAGTAGGTACAGGTAAATTGACTTTAGGTTGGCGAAGAGAACCATTAGGAGAAAGGGGTTGGCTGACAACGGGAGCTATTAAACCAGGTTCATTGTGAGTTCACTACGCTTCGAGGGATTCCGCCGCCACCCCAGCTATATCCCTATTGGCTTATCATATGAAAGTTGAGGCGTTACCCCATATTCAGTTTATCTCTTGCTTTGAGCTCTGTGCTTTTGTATTGAGGACAATTGCTGAACTGCGATAAAGACGTAGGAAATAGCTGATATTTATAGATTCTGCATTATTATACTCCTCCCAGTCAGACTATAGAATCCCCACTTTGCCTCCGGCAGCTGGGGCGCAGCCCCAGACCCCATAGCTCGCTTCGCTCGAGGTTAGGATCGTGTAGATGATGAACCCGAGCGGTGCGAGCTACAGGGGCAGACTACGACCCCAAGGTGATTTTTCAAATGTAGATGCAAGGTCTGTATCATCAATGTCTACATTTTAAATCAGACTAGTGCAAATCGGTCATTATCGTGAAGAAGCAAGATAAATTTTGCCTATTATACATTACATATTAAATGTCCGGAATCATTAAGATAATCGTAGTGATGAAAACTAGCGAGTACTCCGAAACTGCGAAAGGGAACTCCAGCCACCCAGGAGACAGACAAAGCCGCCGTTTAATAAGACCTTGAGCTGAGTATCACTAATAAAATGAGCGACGTGAGCAGCGGTGGTCCGGGGGCAGCACCCCCAGCCGCCGGAGGCAGACAAGATAGTCCATGTTATTATGTCCATATTCTAAATATTTTTGATGATGCTGTTTAGTTCTATTTTTAGATTCTTTTCTTTATGGTTCTTTAAATATTCATTATTCATTTCATTTTTTTATCATACATTTGTCTTTTCTAATAATATTCGTTTTTTTTTTCAGTTATTAATTTAAATATATTTTGTTTTCGTCTTCTTTTTCTTTCAAAGACTTATTATAGCACCATATCTAATATGGATAATAACCACCTCTTCCTCGTCCTCTAAATCCTCCTCTATAACCACCGCGGAAGCCACCTCGTCCACGACCCCTTCCTCTACCTCGCAAAGACATACCAGGAACATTGGTTCGCTTAGGTACAACTTTTAAAGCTCTGCCACGAAACAGTGATTCATTTAATACTAAAGCTTGAGGAACTAACGATGGTTCAGAAAATTCAATATAAGCATATCCTTTCGGATGTCCACTAAATTTATCCATTAAAATAGTAACTCGGTTAATTGTTCCACACGATTGGAAATGTTGTTGAAGTTCTTCAGGAGTAGAACCAAAATCTACATTACCAACATATACACTTCTAGAATCGATATCACCTTGATCTTCATGAAGTTCAGCCCCTTCTTTTTGAATTTCTGTTTGCATAGCTTTTAATCTTTCAGCTTCAGCTTCAAGTTCTTTGAGCCTCGATTTCATAGCATCAACATTTTGATCTTCTGGTGATTCATCAAAATGTTGTTGTGGTTGTTGATGCTCCTCACCTTGTTGTCGTTCAGCTTGTATTGACTCTGACATTGTAAAACAATAAATGACTTGTACAACAGAACAAAATAAAATAAAATACCGTCGTTGAAGAGAGAGAGTGGGGTGTGTTTATATGTCAATCTCTAGAAAATCCCGTATAGCAAGCAAAGTAAAAAAAGCACAATCAAGAAGTAAAATCTTCCAAGTTATAAATTAGAAGATATATGAACCACACCAACTAGAGTAAGACTTAAACAGAGTCTTGGGAAAATATATATCAGATGAAGGATGAGGAAGACGAAGAAGATTGAGGAGGATCAATATCTGAAATTCTTCGGAGCTGGTGAGGCTGCTGGTGAAGAGTATTGTTCAAAGGAGGGTAATCTAGCGCACGCGCGTACCGATCACTTTCGTACTGTTCGGTGAGGTTGTGACAGCCGCATGACCAAGGGATTGGCATGCCTCCGATAGCTGGGGCGATGCCCCTGATCCCTTTGCTGGCTTTGCTCGGTGTTTGGTTACCGGTATATGGGCATTTGATTTTCAAGAGTAGCGAGAGCTAGGGGTTGAAGTCATTCACTTTCACGGCTGGAGGTACTACTCAGCAGCCACAGGTAGGAGGATTACTCTTCTAGTTCAGTGGTTACTAGTATCCTGATCCATAGAGACGGATTAATTCCCCCAATTGTGGGTCTCTTAAAAGAGTCTGAATTCTGTTCCAAAGGGACCCATCACTGTAGTTTTCAAGTCACCAACCTTTTATATAATTTGCTAGAAATAAATTAAATTGCTAACTATAAAACATATACAAACTACAGTTGGAGTCTAGACTAAGTCAAACCGCCTTTACTTAAAACTCAACAGGATATTACAGGGAAAATACCAAGTCTATATATGACCTATCATACAGAAATGAAACAATTGTAAGCAGAAAGAGGGATAATTTGTTTTAGTAGAAGACACCACTACGGGCACTCTAGTGTACACATCAGAAACCCCTGCTGCATACCGAGAACTTCTACGACCGATAACCGGCCCAATTCAAATGCTCATTATATACAGTAACATAGACCACACCCCACCTCAAGGTAGAGCTGGAACGATTAGATAGATAGATATCTAATTGGAATTGTATTGACAATTTCACAATGCCAAGTCCTAATAAGCTTTTCATCTACTGCGGATTGATTTTCCCCGCCTTCGCATCTCTATCCCGAACCCATTCTATACATATGATGTGTTCAATACCCCGCTATCAATTATAAGCAGGCTTATCAATTGTTTAAGTGGTCACCCGTTATAGTCATTGAGCTGAAGCTCAAAATACTACTACTAGCAGTCATATACAAAATATCATCGTCAAATTAATTGAATATATATCAATTACCTTTCTAAACCTAAATCAACTCCAGATACTCTCATTCCTGGTACTATTCAATCGCAGTAATGAATCATTTAACTATCTGGCCGCCGCCTCGTAACTCGATATAGTACTAAAACAAACCTGACTCAGCCGATAGCACAGAATAGCTTTTAGCATATGCATACAAGCTATGTAGGTGCACCACACTCCTAGTGTCAGTTACCGATATCATATAAGCGAGACAAGTGACAAGTGCGAGCCGGGTCCGCCGCCCATCATGTGTAACGCATTACATCACATCAAGATTAAGACTGCATAAATAAATGCATAGAGAAAGAAAGAGATAGCGTGCCCCGCAGCTATCTAGTGAGAGAGTAAGTGATAGCCCCGCTACTGTTAGCTAGCCCCGCTGCATTTCAGAGCAGGGAAGTGGAGAAACTGAGAGGGGGTCTAGGTTAGATCTATATAAATATCGGCTATTAGCCCTAGACTATTCATATTGAAACTTGTTCTTTTTCAACCTCTTCTTGTTATTTTGTTTATTCAAATAGTCATAAAATAGCATCAATCAATTAACAAACAATTTATCTGTTCAATCAATTGAAGTAATAACGACAATCTAATAATAACTATTTTACTGTGAACATTAGGTATTCTTTGTTATCGGTTATCGAAAGAAGTTTGGAATCATCATCATCATCGTCATCATCACCACCGATTAAAGCGAAGCAATCTTTGAATTAAAGCAAAAACAATCTTTTATCTCTTCTTGTGTTGTTATAGTGGTAATCAAATTTTGGTGGTATTTGATTTGCTTTGAATTGGTTGACTAATGAACAAGATTTCGATAATCAATAATAATATAAAATCTATATCCACTATGATCCATTTACCCAGGCGTCATTTAGGTCAATGCTCACTTGAAATATTCACTGCTAATCGAAGAGGTGTTTCTCAATTCAGGCGTTTACCTTCTTTTGCCGAAATTCGCCCTATCAATATTGAAAAATATGCCCGAGAAGAAAGTAAGTTTTTGGTTGTGTGTGCTGAAGCGAGAGAGATATTTTCTAACCACCGTTCTTTTTAGAAGCTACTACAGACGAAGCCATTAATGAGTTCCGGGGGCCTACTCCGACTGCGGGCGAGGAAACTACTTCTGCACCTAGTTTAATTAAATCTTTTTTATATGGATCGGAAAAAATCAAAAAAGAACATCAGGAAATGGAACAATCATTTTCTACAGTGTTAATGAGGGGTAAATATGTTCATGAAATTGTTAGTCATAAAGTAATTCCTTCTAAAGCTTATGATTATGTTCAATTAGTTTCTCAGATTTATCCGAAAATTGCTTCAGATCCAGACAATGGTGTTCATCTGGTAGGAAGTTGGAGAACTGTTGTTGGAGATCAGGATACCTATACGCATATTTGGGAATATAATGGATTCCAAGGTTTTCATCGTACTCAGAATATAATTCATGAAAATCCTGATTATCTTCAATATTTAGCCGAGCTTCGTGAATGTCTCCGTTCCCGTGAATCTACTCTAATGCAAGAATTCAGTTTCTGGGGTGGAACTGCTGCTCCCAGACATTTGGGTGGAATTTTTGAATTAAGATCTTACGATCTTAAGGCCGGTCGTTTGTTGGAATGGGAACAACATTGGAAAAAAGGAATTGAATGTCGTCGTCAAGTTATGGAGCCAGTGGGTGCTTGGTTCACTCAATTAGGCACTCTTAATCGTGTTCATCATTTATGGCAATTTGCTGATCTTGAACATCGTAAACTTAGTCGTGCGAAATGCTGGGAATTGCCTGGTTGGGCTGAAACTGTAAGTATATAGCGGTAACATGGCTTCATTCTAATAGCGAACTAACAATAGACTCATGAAACCGTAAAATTGATCAATCATATGGAGTCCAATATCTTAGTTCCTCTTCCATTTAGTCCTCTGAAGGTAAGTAAAAATGAAAATCGTCTCGAACTCTCCTTCTATGTAACTAACATATTTCTAGTAAACGAAAGAAATGAATCTTCCCTCTATGGCCAAGAATCGATCATGATGTATTTAAAGTATTAGTTATTATTACGACTGGGTTTACTTTTTTTTGTATTTTCATGTTGTATTGGTCTATAATCCTTAATAGCATGCAAAATATTTGTGATTTATTTATCCATTCTCATTATTCGTGTTCTCTAATTTTATGTACAAGTTATATGTCGAAGAGAATTCGAGTCCTCGGTTTTAAGAACCTTTGTCAGACACAATGGCCACACCAAAGTTAGAAATGGTTACCATTTCATATTTGTTTTCTTTTCCACATGCGAATCCTTCTGTAGCTTTTTCTCGTAATCTCTGGATCTTTTGCTGTTGAAAACTTCGGCAAGATTTTCGAAATACTCCTCGCTAAAACCGCCATCAATATCATCATAGGCACTCGGTTCTGAACCTCTGGTCAAACTATCATTTCGTTTAGTTTTCTCACTCTGATAAGTAGAATTCTTTAGCCATGCCAAATCAATCATATTATCATTGCTAGATGAAGGTGATGGTGATGGTGGTGAAGACGAAACATCTTCCGAAGTTGATGCCGATGCTAATGCTGATTCTAACGCCATTTGCTCCGCTCGATCAGCTCGATCTTCTGTCCGTTGAATGCTTTTACGTGACCGTCCATTGCCGTTATTGTTCAATTTAGCGACAGCTTTTATAATTTTAGATTTGTTTCCACCACGAACCTGCACGACTTTAGCTCCAAGTGCCCATAAGTCCCCACCATTGGATTTACGCGCGTCATGATACGCCTCCTTATTAAAGCCTTGAGTAATAGTCCATTGCTCGATATGTGATGAAGGTGAGCACACTTCCATTATTACATGCTTGTCTCTTTTAATGGGGGAACGCATAATACGTGGCCAGACTAACGAAGGGTCATCTGAATTGGCGGCAGTTTGACCATCAGATATCTGTGAATCTGCAGTCGACGATGGAATCTCATCTTGATCAGAAACTATAGTCGTTGAATCAGCAAGAGATCCCTCTCTCTGAACAATAATATAACTATGAGTAGCAGTTTCATAACTTCTACCAAATGGACGACCACTACCAGAGAGTATCTTGCCACCAGCTCCTTTTACTTTAGATGATGCTGAGTCTTCTAATGACCATTTCTGTGATAAGATTTGACCTTTCTTCAATTCAAGAGCAAATCTGGGCCTCTGAACCATCTGGGCAAATTTGCACCAATTGAAATAAGCTGGGTCTTTGCCACGGTTTCTTATTCCCAATTCAACTTGCAACGGGCATTTGCCATGATGTGGACATGGTGCTACAATACTTAGATTGAATTTATCATTTCCTTTGGTCCATAAACGCGGGGAGGTCTTTTTATTAACGTCCTGATGATCTTCCGGTCGGAACATGATTTGCCTAGCCCGAGCAATAGTTTCGAAACCTGTAGGATCACCACGTTCAACAAAAATCAGAATACCGCCAGGAGATAATAGTGATAGAAGGTGTGACGTATGGTCATCTACAGAAGCTGGGTAATGATATCCACTCCGATAGAGTTGATGAGTAGCAATAATTAAATCATATTTTGATGATGATCCAAATGCTGGGAGTTGTTGACGAACAGAAGTACGGATATGCTGTTTTGTACTAATATTTTCTTGTGCGGTCTCCTTCTCAAATAACTCCTCCACCACTGCCTTTTCCATATCACTGTCGTTTTTAATAGAATTGCTAAGTTCTTCTTCCAACTCTTCAATTTCTTCTGTTTCTTCACTTTCTTGAATCTCTTTTTCAGGAGAAGTTGACGTCACATTTTCATGCTTTTGAGTCGCTAATATTGATATAGCACGTTTCTTCATATCCCGATGACCAATAACAATACTTAATTTCCTCTCAGGATCCCAATCATCAACATCATTAAATACTTCATTTAATGCTACTATCCCAGTAGCAGGTCCAAATCCCACATCTAATATCCTATTCGGTCTCCATGTAGAAACTCCTAATCGTTGTCTTGCTTCTTTAAGAACGTTATGTAAACTGGCATAATTTTGCAAAAATACTCCACTAAGATGTGTGTCAACATCTAAAGTTTCATTAGCCGGTCTGTGTGCACCATTTTCCACTAATGATATATAATATCTGGAGGCATTTGTTCTTAATCGATTAGGAGAATAGTCTACAGTAGAATTACTTACTACTGAAGAAATAGCATCTGGCAAAATCAATAATTTATCTCCTGATGCTTTGCCTTTCAGAGTGGAAGCATTTAATCGTTCAGATCTAGACGAAACAAATCCGCTATCGTTCTGTTCTGATCCCGGTATTGATGAATCAACCTTTTCTCTACCTAATCTGTATAATTCTTGAAGGGTTATTATGTTCACATTTTTCTTTTTTCCTAAATCTGTTCTTTCATTGACCAGTTCAGTAAATGGCATTGTTTTCACACCGGCCAAACGACTATTTCTAGTTCGAGGGGATGAAACCGATCCAGCATAATGACGACAATAACTAAGGTTCAGTATCGAAGTGGTGTTTCTTTGCCTTCTGACAGTCACTGCCGATTGACTCTTGAGCATTTTTGGAGAGGAACAGAAGAAATCGGGAACTGAATCAAAGTTAAATCAAATCAAATCATGTCAAAAGTGTGGCCAGGCCTTGGTCGGTGCATGTAAATTTCACGATCGACATATAAAATTTAATGGTTTAGGGTAATACAAATTTCACGTACGGCTGCTGTTCAGGGTCCAGAGGAAGATGATCGACCAACTGGACCTGAAAAGGGAAAGGAGAGGACTACGAGGATTAAGGAGAGGATGACGAGGATTAAGGTGAATTATTTAAGATAAATATATTATTAGTTCCAGTTATGTTAGAGTTTCTGTACATAAGTTGGTGAATTACTGTACTTAACGACGTTGGAATTACATGTAAGGTTTCGCGTACTGTTGTGCCTATGTATGTACCTGTGAACGGTTGTAACGGTTTTACGCATACTATTGTGCCTATGTATGTATGAACGGTGTAACGGTTAACTTACATATACACGGACATTACCAGGCTTTATGCACTTGAGACGCAGTTATCTAGTCATACCAAGGAAATTCAGTTCAATAGAGAGATTTGACCTATCAAGTGTAGCGAAAGTTTTGGGTCTGAGGCTACATCCCAGCCGCCGGAGGCAGAGACCCGTATTATGCGCATGCGGGTCGACAATCCGATGAAATTTGTTGATGTTGAGGTTTAATATGCCGTTTTATCTCTCAACAAGTCTTTTCGATAGACAGTTTAGAACTGAAGACACAACCATTGCAGGCATTGTAATTGTTCCTCCTGTTTGTTCGTGCCAACCCCCCGAAAAAATCCGGGTCGCTCGATCGATCGATCGATGGATCCTAGTTCCAAATATCACGTGCTATTTTACCGACGCGCGCGCGAGCGGATTAATCTCGGATAATAAATATCCCTTAATATATACTCTCAACATGTTGAAATTCTTTTATTTTACTTCTATTGATTTTCGTTTGTTTCGTTTCAGTATTTAATATTTAATACAGCTAGTATTTTCGCTTGGCTGTTTTTGTTTGGGTGTTTTTTGTTTGTTCTAGAGTATCAAATTCATATAGAAAAATGACCCGTAATAAGATTTTATGCTTGCATGGATTCACTCAAAATGGTCCTTTATTCGCTAGAAAAGCTTCGGCTGTAAGAAAGTCCCTTCAAAAAGCTGGCTATGAAACAATCTTCTTAACTGCTCCTGTCAAATTAGAACTTGTTGATTTACCCTTTGAACCTACTAATGTTACTGAAATTGGTGGTTCATCTGATTCCGATGACAGTATGAGATCTTGGTGGCCAAATAGTGAAAGTAATCCTGATTATTATAAATTTGATCAGGCTTTTGAGGCTATCACTGAATCTATCAAATCTGATGGTCCATATGTTGGAGTTCTAGGATTTTCTCAAGGAGCTGGCTTAGCAGGCGTTTTATGTCAACATATACATAAACTTCATGAATCACAACCCCGGTTATCATTTGGTATATTTTATTCTGGTTTCCGAGTAATTCCTGCCGAGTATCAACATTTTTATGAAGAACCGATCTCAATCCCTACTCTACATATCTTGGGTTCTCTTGATACGGTGGTTTCCGAAGAGAGATCTATGAAGCTTTATAATGCTTGTGACCCCAACAAAAGGATTCTTCTACACCATCCAGGAGGTCATTTTGTTCCTAGCGCGAAAGATATTGTAGGAAAGGTAGTTGAATTGGTTAAGTCAGCTACATCAAATTTACAAGTTGAAGGTGAAAATGAAAAGGTTGCAAGTATTGTCACTGAGGCTGCTGTTGGTCACAATAAAGTTCACTCTGATGATTGGAGTGCGTTTGATACTATAGGTAGAGCATGAGGAGAACGTACATTGTCGGTATAGCCTGCATCCGGGGCGTAGCTCCGCTAGTCGCTTCTGCTAGTAAGCAATTGCTTGTTGACTTGTGAGTCTAACTAGAGTTAGGAGGAGTCTTAAGGAGAAACTTGATCGATTCTCTTATTCACTGTCGGTCTAGCATGATTGGACTAAACTGGGGATAATGAATTTTTCGTTTCGATTAAGGAACTGGAGATGACGATTGATTAACTGTACATTTTCATGCTTTGGAGTAAGATAAATAATGGGTAGGATATGAAGATGAAGTTCTATAGAGGTAACCAATAGAAAACCACTAGAATCGGCTGGATAATAGAAATTTCGAAATGGACATAAAGAGTTAGATATAGATCATTATTTTATAAGTTATGTTAGAAAGGAAAATAAACAAAACTATTTTGACATTCTGCATGTTGCATTTCATGGTTGCCGATATAGAGCCATCTCATCTTGTCCAAACTGTTTATATCTCGCCCTCGCTACTTCTTGGATTTCCTCAGATTGCTCTATAAGACCAGATTCAATATCTTGATTTCTATTCCTAACCGACTTCAGTATTGGTTTATTTGGTAATGATCGCGCTGGGAACATAAAGCCTGAATTACTTGAAATAAAAGGTGAAGTCGATTTTGTTTGTATCCTAGTCTCTAAAATAGGCGACCAATCTACTTTGCGGGTTTTTGAGTCATGATTTTGCTGTGATAATACATGAGAGCCACTGGATCCATGAGGTTTATGAATATTAAATCCAAGAATGTTGGCATTATCAATAATACCTTTTGTCATGGTACCAGACTCACTACCATTACGAGAGTTGGTCCAAATATCTGGAATTGTCTTTTCGCTGTTTTTACGAGGCAGAGCTAATGTAACCATATCAGTTGTAGGATCGTATACAACATTTTCTAACGATGCTTCGGTTGCCTCCATCTTTTTCTTTGTTCTTTCAATCAAATTGTCGTTCTTCTTAATGATTATGTCTTCCGAGTCCTTATTTGGGTCTACATATGAGGGTGGTTCAAAAACTGATCTCATTTTCACTATCCCTAGGTGCACATGTTAGATAGCCATCTTCATCCCATACCGGTGAGTACTTACATTTTGTACCATGATGGTAGAAATAATCACGAATCAATTGACCAAAATTTCCGGAGTTTCCTCCTCTTTGGTGACCAAATGCATATTCGTCTTTATCGTTTGAATCGTGGCTTTCATCATCTCGCTCTCCACTTG
The DNA here is from genome assembly GCA_030579875.1 of Sugiyamaella paludigena. Taxonomy (NCBI): domain Eukaryota; kingdom Fungi; phylum Ascomycota; class Dipodascomycetes; order Dipodascales; family Trichomonascaceae; genus Sugiyamaella; species Sugiyamaella paludigena. The sequence continues at coordinate 18,243 of JAKTRU010000017.1, forward strand.
TAGAACAATAGCTACTGCAACTTGAACCATCTTCATCCTGCGTACTGTCCGCCAACCATTCGTCAACTTCGTCATTATCACCCCCCGTTGAGCGATATTTCTGGTATATTGGAAGCATTGGTTCCGTGAGGATCCTAACACGCGAGGTTTCAGGCGCAGAAGAAGTATACATGGAATATCCAACATTCTGTGATGAAGGAGTTTGAACTGAAAAATTCAGCATCATTATTCCTGAGATTCTGAGACTGTACAAATCTAAAGTAAAGAAAAACATTCATGAAAAATATACTTTCAGAGCATAATACTTTGCTCGTAGAAAAAAATTCCCATAATTTTGGTTCCATGTCTTCAACGTCACAGAACAAAGAAAATGCCTCTGGCGGCTGTGAGATGCAAGGTATCAACCTTAAATTTAATGCCTATAAATCATTTTCCGATTAATCGAGGCTCAAGCTTGGTTTGATTGGGGAATACTTTACATTCGAGACCTAATATCCAAGGGCATGATTATATAACAATTAGATATAGATCATCGGAGTTTTAGGGATCTGGATGATGAGGTACAAAGTAACGAACACCATTTATCGATTTAGAAATACATTTATTTTTTAATTTATCATAATTAAAGTCGTCGGCATTCTCGTATAAGAAAAAAATGTAGTGAATACATCAGTAATTTTGTCTGTTCATCTTCAGGGTCATCGGAAATTTAGTAGTGCTTCGCTTCATCGATCATCCAAATTAGGACTATCACGCAAAATTCCACTCAAGCGTTCTCGTTCCGTCCGGATCTTTTCAAGATCGTTTGAAAATGAGTCCAGAGTTATACCAGATTCAGGATCAATTATTGGGTCCCGACTAGCACGCTTGGTATTCAATAGTACAGATACCTTATCTTCAGCTTCCTTAGTACGAGCTAACAGTTTAGCATTCTCGTCAGAGAGTCGTTGTGTTTCTTGTCTGGCTTCATCAATATCATGAGCATTATTAATAGCCTTTTTCTTAAGTTCTAACGAACTAGCACGAAGCTCATCTCGTTCTTCTTGTAGAATAATAACCTGGGCACGCAGATCACGCAATTGTAAGTCGAAATGCTTGTTGTTATAGTTGGAAGAAGACGATACACTGTTAACACTACGCTCACCACCAATCTCATCATCATCATCCTGCTGCGACCTTAGTCTTAAGTCATCGTTCTCTTCTTGTAGTTTTGCATTCAGCTCCTTATGTTTGGTAAGCTCTTCACGAGTTTTACTTAATGCTTTATCAGTGTTACGAACATATTGCAACGATTTGTTATATTCTTCTTCAAGTGATCTATATCGAGCTTCAGCAGCTTCTTGATGTTCACTTAGGGCCTTTTCCATTTTGTCGTTTAATTCTCGAGCCTGCAGAGTTGAAACATCCGATTGTGAAGACAACAGGTCTGCTAAAGCAGTATGCTTCTCTGTCAAGTCATTCAATGATTTCTTATGCTCCTCAAGTAATCCTTGATGCGTCTCCAAGTCATTTCTAGTCGAACTCAATTCATGTTTCATTGTTGCAACTTGTGACTCTAGGTCCTGTTTAGATGCTTCGGAATCTGCTAACTCCTTTTTAAGACCACTAACCTGACTAAGAGCTAACGTCAATTCATCTGTTGCCTTATCGGCTGCTTCTTTATGAGTGCGGTGAAGTTGGGTAGCCAAGTCAAGATTTCGTTGGAGTTCAGTATAACGAGGATCCTCCTCATCTTCATCTTCCCCTTCCACTGTAGAAGAACGGTTACCAGAACCATTTCCATTAACAACTCCGTTACCAATAGCATCAACACCGAGACCCACACCTACAACCCCTGCCACGCCTAAAGCTCTACGATTAAACACTTTAGAAGAAGACCACATAGAAACCATCTTGTCAACACCATCCTTAAGAGCTTTTGATGAATGTTCGTTTTGTTCATTTGCATTCTGTAATAATTGACGATATTCAGCCAACTCTCTTTGAGCTATCTCCAGTTTCCGTTGGTTAACGGCAAGTTCTTGTTGAAGGTCATTTACCTTCAATTCCAAATTTCCACGAGCTTCTTTGTGAGAGTCAAGTTGCTGAGATAATTCTATCACTCTACCCTGAGAAGCAGCAACAGCAGCACCGGCCGCAGCCAAAACGCCAATTTTATCTGAAGTTGAAGATGTAAGCTCATTGTGTCGACTGTGTAAGTCTTCAAATTTCGCCCTCATCTGTGAAGCTTCATGTTCGGCAACAACTAATCGATCTGACTGGTTACGAAGTTGCTGCTCGAGTTGGGCATTACTAGCTTTGAGGGTATCAATCGTTATCAACGAAGCAGCATCCCCAAGTAATAAACTGCGACTAGCCTTGGCATCGGCCAACTCCTTTTGTAACCGTTCAATAGTTTCCTGCTGGACGGCCAATATCTTTTCATTATTGCTTTCATCCACATTAACACCATTCGTGGAGGAAGAAGTAATAAGTTGGGATTTCAAATCTTTGTTTTCTTCCAAAGCGACATCCCGATCTCTCTCCACTGCCAATATACGGTCTGAAGCGGCTTCAGCCTGCTTTTTAACATTCATTTGAACACTATTAAGTTCTTCTTTTAACTCGCTCAGGGCAGTGATTAGAATATCTCTCTCAGACAATGACTCATTGTTGTCTTGAGTGAGTCTTTGAGAAACGCGACGAAGTTTGAGAATATCAACAGGAGGACGGGAATTAGGAACAAAGCCAGCATCCCTTGCGGCAGCCAATTCCGATTCATACCAAGAGTTTGAAGCTTTGAGTCTCTCGATAACTTGTGATATATTACCAGCAACGGGTACGCCTTCATCAGCAATCTGACTTCCTCTTGGAGTTGATTGATCAATAATATGCTCTGGGATGGTATCGACAGATCGATCGGCTGGAGCAGACACAGGAGCAGAATTTGGGACAGAAAGTGACGGAGCTGCCGAGTCTGGAGCAGAACCAGTAGGAGTCGGTAGTGTCTCAGTATTACCACCAGATATAGTGGCTACAGACGAGGAGTGAATAGTAGAAGCGGATGTTGGAATCCCTGCCAAACCACCAGCAACAGAAACCGCCGTTAAACCTATTCCATTTAGAGAATTACGAATCTTCGTCACTTGAATGGGTTCATCATAATCATCATCATCATGGCTAGACGCAGGAGATGAAACCTGCTGCCAGGCACCAGGGATATTAGCTAAGTTTTCAGTCGAAGATTCAGAAACTCCAGCAACCGGCAAATTGTTATTGCTATCTGGGGTTCTGCTCTCCGCCTTGATATATCTGTCATCTTCTGCAGACTCAAAGATAGTATTGGATTTCGAGTCATCAGTGTCAGCTGCATTTGTTCTAGCTTCGATTCCTGATGGAACATGGGGCAGATTATGTACTGTGGAAATAGAACTGTCAGGATATAATTGACTGGGAGAGGCAATATCTCTATTGATAGGTTGAGGTGCAGCCGCTTCAATGGCAGTAATATCACCCGAAGTGTTAGTGCCATATTGTTGATTATCATTATTATCAGGAGTCCCTATTGTATTGATGCCAGGAGTGGCCGATGATAAAGAAGTGACAGACGGAATAGTGTCACTCAAAGGAGGGTAGTTAATTCTCAACGTATCTAGTACAAATATGGTACTCAATCGAAGACTTTGATCATAAGCCTCGAATTCAGGACCACTGATATCTGGGGATTCTCCTCCCATAACAAGAATCTTATGGCCAGCAAATGCGGTCATTGAATGTCCAGATCTTGGAGAAGGACCAGGACCGAGATTCTGGAAGGTAAACCATTTACGAGTAGACAACTTTAAAGCAGATAGGGTTCCGAGGTCTTTCCCTTGAGAGGATCTACCTCCGAAAACATACATAATATCATCTACAATAGTAGCTGAATGACCCTCACACGGAGCAGGAATGAACCCGGAACAATCCAATAAAGACCAGCTATTAAGGCTAGGATCAAAACACCAAGTGTCACTATACCACAGCTTACCATCAGTACCACCAAACAAATAAAGTTTATCTTGGTAAGTGACAATAGAATGGTTAGTACGAGGAGGAGGAGAAATAGCGTCCACAGGATTTGTAAGTAACCATTGAGCATTTGGTGATCTTAAAGCAGTTAAATCATAACACATAAGATCATCAAAAAATTCATCGTCTAATTGACCTCCAAAAACGTAGACCTTGGATCCAATGGTTGATAAAGTGTGACCATATCTGCCAGAAGGTCTCAATCCAGTTGAATTGGCTACTGTCCATTTAAGAGTAGTGGTATTCAATAAATATAAATCGTCATCGAGATCGTCAGTTTCTTCAATTTTTGTATCACCTCCAAAAACAATAAAGGCATTTCCAAGAGTCAAACTAGCATGCCCTACACGAGGACTAGGACATCCTTCAGTATCTAACCTATAACCAGTAAGGGAGTCTATAATATTGTTAGAGAAAGGAGAGTAATCGCCAAATCTAGAGAACAGGAACAACTTACCAGTTTCTATGACCCATAAATCACCAAAAACGTTGGATCCCTTAAGTCCACCCATAACAAAAACTTCACCATCTCGAGCCGCTATAGCGTTCGCAGCATGACCATATCGTGGGAATGGGGAAGCATTAGAAATATGATGCCTAGACCATGGATATTGTGATTGTGATAATTGCTGAGGGGATCTCAATCCAGAAGGGGGGATCGACTGTTGCTGTTGTTGTTGTTGTTGCGGCCACGGATTATTGTGTGGACTATTACTGTTACGAAGTCCAAGAGGTGAACGAGCACCATTAGGACCACCATTTACACCAACATTATTTGGAGATATTTGACTTACTAATGGAAGACCATTGGCAGACATAGCACTATTACTTCTAGAACCAGGTCCAGACCCGGTCTGAGGAGACGCACCATTTGGTCCCAAATTATTCAATCTGGTATTAGGATAAGGGCCTTGGCCATTTGTTGCACCACTTGCCAAACCGGATATCAAACCAGTTGTTCCATTTGATATCGGTACAAGAGATTGTTGAATATGGCTAGCACCGCTGGTATTGCTGATAGTGCTTATAGTAGATGTATTACTAGCTTGTCTTTGCTGATGACTTGAGCCTGAGTGACTCACAGAATCAGTGGACGAATCAGGATTAGTACTAGATAAAAGTGCATCCTTTGGAATGACCGAATTCCTGGAATCCTTTTTATCCTTTTTATTTTTATTTTTAGAGAAAATCGCCATATTGAGAAAGGTGAATTGAGATCTACTACAGTGTAAATGTTAGGATATAGAACGAATCAAGCATGCGGTCCTCTCGACTACCAACTACCAAAGCTTTTCCCCCTAGATATTATCTACCTACACTCTGAGCTTTCCTAACTTCTAACTCGTATCCACTCGATCAACTCTTGTTCAACTCTAGCCTTCTAATTTTCTTTAATCCCTGTCGTCGAATAATCGTCGAATAATCGTTCTTTTTTTATTATATCGTCGTCCTTCCTTTCCTTCTTCCACTTCTTAACTTGAATCACTTCTAGAAGAAAAGAAGAAACAAAACTTGTATTTCAACTATAATAAGAATAAAATGACGAAGTTGAAGTTGAAGTTGAAGAAGCAAAGCTACGTAGCCGACACGATTTCGGTTCAAGGGTAAAAATCACACCAAGAACCCTTGGATGTACCACCACGTCTATAGGGTTAGAAAAGGCGCGAGCGCGTGTAGTGCACTAGCCTAGAATGGAGGGGCCTAGGGCCTATAACGAGAAAGCCTCGCACGCGCGCTAAGAGAATTTTTTATTAAATTTTCAGGGTTAAATAATGCTTGCCTAAAATAGAGTTATGCGCGGCTTTGAAACCAGGGGGTATAACCCAACGAAGGTGGATAAGAGAATATATAGATGTGGGGAAACGGATCGTTCAACCTGGTATTCTCAGGATTGAATACAACAACTTTCAGCTCGGGCATGCTTCAAACCTACGCTCCTTCTGCCAGTGACAGATGTGAAAGGAGAGGTCCCTGGCTGCCAAAGTTGAAGTATTATTATGAAACAAAGATAATCAATATAGTTCAAATTACAAATATAGTTTCAGTACTTTGTTTACTAGGGACAATTTTGTAACCAGTTGTAAAATATAACGGTATATTATTATTATTCACGAGAAGAGGGAGGTTTGATGATACGATAACTCAGACAGAGTTATCATTATTATTTGGAGTAAGTTATTGAGAGTAACAGTCTTTTAAAAGAATACAGGATTTTAAGTGATATTGCGCATTATTCCAGCAGTAAATTACTTAGTTAACATACGTTAACTTAACTGTTAGCATAACGTTAACTCAATGCTGACCTTATTAGTTAACTTAACGTTATGCAACATTTAACTGGTAACTCATACAGTAGTAAGTTGCTGCAGTTGGTACGCAGGCGTTAACATTTGTTAACTTGACAGTTGCAGAAGTTAACAATATTCTATTGTTCTGCATAACCAGGTTACTTTCATCGCTTCAAACATTATGCTATTGTAATTAGATATTAATGTTATGCTGAAAGTCACATTATGTTGGTCAAAAACGATCCTGGATTATGAGCATTAAGAATTGAATTAAGATGAGGAAGATATTTGATGCCATAAGTTAAATCATTGTTAAGTTAATGTTAACAGATTGCATTATATGCATGGAAATTTCATGTTCAAGGTCTGGACAATTGTATTCCAGTCATGTCTAGTAAAAAAGCTTGTGATAAGTCTGTCTCAGACACAGATTAGATTTCTAGATAAGAAATATCAAAACTTTAAATTGTGTACTGGGGCATGTCTCCCTCTACACCGCCCAGTCCCCTTACGCAAGTCGTGATAAAAGATCATTAAATTTAAATTATGTTCAGAAGTCTAAGCAAAACTCATTTGTTTCATGTTTAAATTTGATATCGTATTTTTCTCTATCTTCCAGAGTCCGTAGTGGTTCTCTTAGCTAGTTGAATTCAAGCTTGATGAGATTCTTGTTTTTATCAAAATCTTTGGACTCTCTGAAACATGATTCAACTCCACAATTCAAGTTAAGACTTACTCCAGAATACATATCTACTACACTTGGTTTATCTTTGATTGTACGTACCCCTGAGTTATAAAGAAGATAATGTCCACCGGACTCACCGGTTATAAAATACGTTAATTCCGGATCAAGCTTTTAGGCAACCAACTCATGCGGCGCATTTTATTTTTTGTTGCGTTATGTTATTCCAATTATGGCCTTTGAAATTTGTAGATCATTACCAATACCTACATGAAAATCCGACGATCTTGCATCTCACATTTCTTCTTTTTGAAAAATTCCCGAGTTTTTTTGGCCCACCGCCGCCTCCGCCACATCATGTTACACTGATGCATGTTACAAAGTAGGCGACGGTGAGGCATTTGGTTCTGAGAGGACAATAATCTCCTGACAGATGATAAAATAATATGAAGTTGAGTTTTGATATAATATTATTCAACCACGCTCGTTTTGCCTCCGGCGGCTGGGGCGTAGCCCCAGACCCCTAGCTCTCGCTCCGCTCAAGAGCCGCGGCAGTTACTGAATCCGAACAAAACAACTAGAAGAGTATATCACATAGATTCAGCAACACCCCATTCTAGAAATTGTTTTCTTAATTTAATCAAGTTGCTGTCTACTACAGGAAAATCAAAAATAGTACTACTGTACAATACGATAACCCAAATCTATGTCCGACTTTCTTTCCAGCTGATGTATATTTAATTTAACCAACTCCGAAAATATTCCGCTGCTTCGCCGCTGATACTGTACTCGTTTCGTCCTCAGACCTGCATCTGTCAGCTTGAGATGGCCACCGACCCGTACCTCATGGCTACATATGAATCATTATATGCTCTATGGCACCACTAGGTCAAAGTCGACGTGTCGTCGCGGACCTTTTTGTCTCAACTGCAGTATCTAACGGCCCCGGAGTAATCCAGTTGAAAAAGTATTTTGTACCTGTTGAATATAACCGGATATCTACCGAAATAAACAACCCGATTCCAAAAGTGGGAGAAGCGGGAGAGAATCGGGCTTGGCATGATATGGGTGAAGCCCACCGGAGGGTACGGTTCAAACGACGCAATAAGTTGTAGGGTCTAGGCCGGTCATGCATTTCCATGGGGCGTAGTTCTAGAGCCTTTTCAAGCTTGGCTTCGCTCAAAAGTGTCTTTGCTCAAAGCTAAGACCTTGCTGTGGCTCGAATCTCGAGCCAAGCGACAGCCAGAAATCTGGGGCTACCATAATCAGAGGCGGTCGGAATTCAACCAAGCCGACCTACGACTTTTTTATGCCCAAAATAATTATTAAAAGATAATTTAAATTACAAACAACAAGAGTGAAGAATACAACTAGAGAAAACACGGTAAACCGTTAACCGAAGCAACAAACGCAAAGCCAACAAGAACCCATACTAAAAAAATAAAGACAAACAAGAAAAAACAGAAAACCACTTTTAGAAGGCCATAAAATCAATTCAACAATTAATCCGAGGTATTGAGTAGTGAAGGTATACGTATCTAAACCCAAAGTATGTCAGCAATGCTATCTCTCTCTTAGAAACAACATACGAGATGTGTCCCTAACTACTGAAGATATAACAGATGGTCACATGCCTAATATCAAACTGATGGTATATCGAACAAACAAACAAAACAAATTGAAACCAAAACCAAACCATAAGATGAATAAAAAACCCCGCATAGTCTCATAGTGTGAAAAGATACAATAGCTTGAATATAAACCATTGTTCTGAAAGAAACAATGCCTATATATAGATATTTTTGGGCGTCATAATAATAATAGTAATAACATGAACGATAATTATGATTTTGTACAACACCAATATTTTTAAACCTTTTTGACATTGATCACCAAAAAGGTTCAACACTTCTTTAGATTGATACTAAAGACATTCTACCATTAATAATTCTAATAGTAAAAATAATATAATAATTAATAAATGAAAAAACAAAATAAAAAAACATTTGCAAACCTCATCCTCTTTCTACTTTTTCAAACATTTTGTTTTTTTTTCATATCCCTTGCTTTCAACATTTAATGCGTTGAATGTCCACGATGATATTTTAATCCATTCAAATTTTTATATCGCTTACCACAAACTTCACATCGATATGGTTTATCCTTTTCCATTCCCATTCCTTCTGGATAGGGAGTATTCGATGTTGGATCTATTATACTATAACTACCATCTTCATTTAAGTGTAATGTCTGATTTTGATGACCATGCATCCTGTGATATTTAAGACCATTTTGATTCTTATACGTTTTCTCACATCCAATGACTGGACATTTAAATGGTTTGTGTTCGCCTCTTTCCATTACATATAGGTGCCTGGCAGGATCATCAATGCACATATCATCATCTTCATCCATCATCATAGGAGTAGCAGTAGCTGATGACACAGGGGAAAGAAAAACTTCATTTGTAGAAACCGCTTCTAAAGATTGCATTCTACGCATAACTGGTGGTTCAACAGGAGGAGAGGGGGAAATATGAGCTTCTTCATAATGTCTTAAAAGATCATGTAAAGTAGGTAATACTTGACCACAACATGAATAATCTTTACAAAAATCAGCTTCCAAATTAGGCAAATAAGACGTTGAATTTATAGGTGACATGCTCACCGGAACAGGAGGAATATTATTAAATATGACCCTGAAAATGTTAGTAACCAGTTATGACCCATGAGTGGCAACCTCTTTTCTTTACTTACTCATCTCGTAACCATGATCCCACAGACATTCCTCCCCAAGATATACCACCCATTCCTTGAGAATGGGCCATACTCTCACGACGAAACCGTTGTTGAGGTTGGGAAGAGAACTGTGAATTACGTTGATAAGAGATATCTATTGGTACCGCTGAACTCATTTTTGATGTTGTTGAAATTAGAATGAATAAATAATAATAATAGCCTGAAAATTGGAGATATCGGTATATCCGCTACTATAAATTAGTTAGTAAATACTGAGATGAAATTTATATAGTTAGTGGTGGTATGAATAGATGATTAGAAATTAACGAAAACGGTAGAAGAAACGGACCGAATAAACGCCACCAAGCAAAATAAAATATAAATGATATTATGATAATATTAATAATAATAGATATATGGGATTTTTCTGGCGGCGATTGTGGTGATTAATGGTGGTGAATAAAATGGTGTTTCTTATTATCGTTATTCTTTCTTCTATTTCGTTCAACTAATAAGGAATCATCAATCAGTAATCAGGAGTCAGGAGTCATCAAGAATCAACAATCAGAATCATCAATCAGAATCATCAATCAGAATCAACAATCACCAATCAACAACATGAATTAATTCTCTAACTCACTCTAATTCTCGAACTCACTCTAATCCTCACCTCCTAACTCAACCTCCCCACACACACACATCCTCATATTTACCAACACTTACAAACTTTCTAATCCAACTTCTTTTTTAAAAAATATATTATCCCCAAAGAAAATCAATAAACGATCCTTTTCTATTCTCGTCTCGTCTCGTCTCGTCTTCTTATCTTATAAGATATATTTTTTATGAAATAAATAATATGTGGGTTTGTAATTGTTTTAAGAAAAACCCTGGGGCCACTTCGTGATTATATATGAATTAGTAGATATAGTTAGCCGTCGGGTTAGGTTGGGAGAGAGAGGCTGAAAGGGGTAAGGAAAGAGAATTAGGAGGGAGAGAGAGACAGATGCAAGGGATAGGGGAGTAGAATAGGGAGAGAGAGAGTAAGTAAGTTAGTTAGTTAAGTTAGTAACTAGCTGACAAAAGGCCGCGCCTGCATATCCCTAGTACGGTAGGTATTGTACGTCAGTTTAGTTATTGCCTCCTCTGTTCGGATTGTCGGGGATAAACCTCAAACTGTCACAAGTTAACTTATAGCTATAATTATAAGTTAGTTGTTTTGTTGCTTTGTCCGATCTTTGTCTCTGATGGAGCTGAGCTATGTCTGGGAATCTAGATATATATAATAGGAAATAGGATAATGGGAAGACATGATACAAGTATGAAATACGGTACAAAGTCGGTTGTGGAATCGTACTGTGGAATAGGTATTGGCATTTGGCTACCTAATGTGGTACATGCGAGTGGTACTTTCCTGTGCTACATTAAACGGAGAGGTGTTCCGTTTTTCTACGCCCAGGATACAATACATCTCTACAATTAAAGTGAACTTTGAACTTTGAACTTAAGTAAACTGAAGTAAACTTAACTTTTTGTTATTTTGTAAGCATTAGTCAAATTAACTTTTAACATAGCTTAAGCTAGCTTTAATTCGAGATCTATTCACTGGTTTGGTATGTAAGTTAGGTGTACGGCAATAGATCAAAGTTACAGGTCAGACTTTCGTGCATTTGCAGCCAAACTCAGAAGTTGTCTAGTGCCGCTGTGGCCGAACTTAGAACTGAACAGAACCTAAAATACCCAGTTGAGATTTTAGTAAAACGAGGTTAATTTACCGAAACAGAAGCTGCCGAACTTAAATAGACCGAGATGGAAATAGTAGGAGTAGAACAAGGATATATGATAATGATGAATGATATGATATGATAAAGCAATGTAAATAATAAACTATGATATATGATTAACTAAGTAATACGATAAATTAATTTAAACGATGTTAATATTACTAAATAGTAGTTGTAGTAGTGGTAGCTATGAAGTGAGAGTGGTAGCTGCGTAGTGGTTTAGAGTGGTGTTACTAGTACCTACATTACTCTGGGTAACCTATACTAGTGTAGTTAACTTAGTAGTACTAGTAACTACTAGAAGATTCGCGCCGGGCGATTATCGTGATTATGGACATAGAATACTACCGTAGATTTAAGGATTATTACTACTACCAACTGTTATAGTTGTTAGATTATATTTGAATTGGATGATTTTCATGATCAACGTTATCGATGTAGAAGTTTAAGGTTATTCGTTGAGAAGCAGGGGGTCAAATAAGCGAAATAATGATGACGACACTGCCACTGCCGAGATAAGAAACAGTTATGAGATTGCTATAGTTTAAGTTTTAAATCTTGGCTTGAGATGAAGACGATCTGAGGGGAAGCAAGCGTATTGTTGGAGAAGACGGAGATGAATCTTTTAAGAGACATGATGAACAGATCCAAAACTCAATTGAAAATGTCAGAATAGCCTTTTATCTTGAGTCGACGACCCTGTAGTTCCGATAGAGCTTGGCGAGAGCTAGAAGGTCTGGGCTATCCCCCCAGCCGCCGGAGACGGTCGGCGACGGCCCGTTTAGATTATGTTCTTAAACTACTGTCACTACCCATTTTGAACCTGTCCGAACGGAACCGTTTCCTGTCCAACCCGTTTTATTGCGGCTCACTCGGACCCGTGAAGAAGGAATTCCTGGCTGTGTGATAGGTTTAGGGTTTGTATTTAAGAAAAAGCATAATGTAGCCGCGGTTTAAAAAGATAGCCAGCATTAACAAATAAATATAAATATTTTCCTAATCTGGAAAATTTATTTCAGGTTTAGGGTGAAGATTGCCAGGGTTTGGGGAAATAACTGCAGATTGTCTCTCTTGACTCTTGTTAATAATAGTAAGTCTCAAGCCGATCAATTATCGTCTGTATAATGGCTGCAGATGTTAACTAACTAAGTTTAGTTAGTCAAGTTAAGGGTTCTTTTAACGGTGATATGTTACCTAAAACAGATAGGCACAGTTGAGTTAAGTGTGACTTGGGTTGCCTCCGATGGCTGGGGCGTTGGCCACCTACCCACACTACCTTCAGTGGGTGGGTACCTAGATCGATACGGTTGAGGCGGTCGCTGATTTTTGTCTCCTCCAGCGCCTGAGGGGGAGACAGCTCTTAGGAGGCGGTGCTTGGCTACGACTCCTCAGGAGTAAAAACACGATCGGTTCTTCTTTCATTATAAGAGAAATCTATAAGATCCGGCATTCCCGTTGTCTATCTATATTCGTATGTCAAGATCGGGGCGTTTTTGTAGTTGGAGTTTCCAGATTCCTAAGCCGCGCTCCAAATCAACTTCCATATAACCTTAACAGATTAACTTTAAGCCGGTTAAACTTTTACCGTGAGTTACGTACAGATTGGGATTTCGCGGTCAGCGAGGTTGGAGTTGGAAGGCCGGAAGTGTGTCAAGAGTTGAACGAGTAGTGGGATCCGTCCGAAAGGAACCACACCAGTTGGAAAAAGGATCCGGTTAGGTGTGGGATCCAATTGTTCAAGGTTGACGTTGACGTTCCTCATTTCGATTTCGGAAAGCAAATGAATGTCCTTTAATTTTGAAAATGGTTAGTTCATATAGATCTACGGTAACTGTCTATTGTTATGTAGAAATAATACCGATTCAATATGATAATTTAATATATATTTTATCCATGTTTCAATTCATTCTGGAACTGAATCATGAATGATCATTTCAATCCCTTTGAGTTAGTTCCTGAGTGATCGATCGGTATTTTCAAGGCGCATTGTTAAAACAGATAATGATATGGAGCAAAGATAACAATTATGTCATTAAAGATGATTAGCATAAAGTTCTCCCTCTTCAGTCTGGTTGAATTCAGATATCTGTTCCTTTTCTATGGTAACATTTGAACGCCTCAATTACCCCCCCTCCCATTCTGCCTCCGGCGGGTGAGGGGCTGCCCCAGACCCCGTTGCTTGCGTTGGTCGAGGGTCATAAATACAACAAACTGATTAATATTAACCGTTAATCAACTTGTTATCTCGAAATCTTTCCATTAACGGAGTGAATGATCTTTACTATTCCAAGTTATCAATTCCCGTTTGAGAATACTGAATTTGGTTGCTAGCTGCTATATGAAACCATAGTAACCGGTGATATTTGTTTCAACAACCGGAAACACGGCATAACCCCCACCATCTAAAGAGAGCAAACATAAGAGTTCCTGCCTACGGTCTGGGGTCGTGTCGTACAGGATTCATTACATGGGGGTCCTGACCTTTTGGTTTCCGGAACGCTCCTTCGGTTATCTATTTAGGCAATCGCGGATCTCGAGCAGAAGGACATGAGGCTTCGCCCCAACTGTCGCACACTCCTCGATAGCTCATAGCCCTCTCGCCGATCTTGGTAGAGAGTTTCATACAAACCTTGGCTTTTGTTCATTCTAGTCTCTAAGCTAAATTAGATTAGGCTGAGTTTTATGGACCTCTTCTTAGTATAAGAGGAGTCCGAGAAACAAAAAATCAACCACTCCTCAGAATTACCGTTAAGCGTGGAATATGCATATTTCAACGGTCAGAATGCAGCAAATTACTTAGGAGCATGCATGAAACCAAGTATCATTACCAGTCGAAAGATACAATTGTCGATTGGGTTTCAGCCATGTTTAAATCCTGCGGTTGCCAGGATATTTCCTCGAACCGCATTATGAAGTTATTAGTCGTCCTTAGTTTAGGTCCCTTGTTGAAGTTAGTTCCTGAACCTGAGTATCATGTGTACGATCTGGCATCAGCGGGTCACCCATATAGTAGTTAACGACTGCCTCTTTCTTAGAAACCATGATTGCTTTTGTTTGGAAAATCGCGATTATTGTGAATTATTTGAGACACTTTTCTAAAACAGCTTCAAAATCCGTTTGAAATTTGGACAAGTATAATTTGAGAAAGGAAACAGCGGGGAATATCCTCGGCGATTTAATCCATTGCTAGTAACAGTGACGAGGCACGCCAAGAGGTTTTTGATGTTAACCGTTTCTGGCAGCCTTAGTTAACGCAAATGATGTTCAGGGGTCGGGAGTTTGTGGTTGTTATCGAGAGCAAATGATAAGGAAGCAAACAAGAGATATACATCTCAAATAAATTCATTGGCCGCTGAGAGGAGATTTATCCGATTGAATAACCCAATATATCTTGTTCTTGTTCACTTGTGCGAAATTTCCGGTCTTGAGATGAGATATTCTTTCAGAGGTTTAGTCTGTCGCTATTGTTTCACTCTGTTTGGCCAAGCTCCAGAAGAACCTCATTAACATCCGAGTGAAGCGAGTCATCGAAGACTAGAAAAAGCATCATACGTGTACTTCGTTTTGCGGCAGCGAGTGGATGGTGAAGTGCGGCGGTTTGTTCGAGATAAACCTAAGATGGTCCTGTGCGTCAAGGAGTGGAGTGAATGTCTAGACGTTTCTCATATCTGATTTAAGAAAGTGGGCAATGATACTGATTTGAGTATAAAACTCCACTGATCTCTTTACATTAACTACCTCTCACTTTATATACAAACAATCCGTCTCATAGACTGATAGAGTTAGATCCAATTTACTAGTCTAGAAATGTTACTGATAGACCTTGTTTACTAGTAAACTAAGCAACAAACAGATAAGAACTTGGCTATAGTATTCAACCTGCTAGTGTGAAACATTTGATTGATAGACCTGACTAACACCTCTGGACAATTGAACAAGGGCCGACATGCAATTAGCTACTTTAAAGATACCGACCTATAAAGTCCATTAATTATTAATCCCGATATATTATACAAATGACTAAGCGTGAGACAAGTTAAAGTTACTTGTTATTGCCGTTTTAGATCGTGAAGTATCAGATGGATAAATTGAACAAGGGGGACAGACATTCAATGTATTTAGATATGTGGCTAATACTTCTCAACCATAGTTTAACTACTTACTACCATGGTAGATCTATGTATGATATATCTTCAATTTAATGTAGATTGCATAGATTAATCACACTTCTTTAAAGTTAAGTCCAATCTTTAAATAACCTATTATCTTCCAGCCAACGGCGGCCCTGCTCGATTCAGTCATACATTTGATGGAGATGTGCTTTCTCTCTAATTTAGAATCCAGCTTCAGGGAATCTTAGCCACCGAAGGCAGACAAGGACAAAAACAAGCTTATATTGAATGACAAAAGAGGAAAAGAGGAGATGGCCAGCAATTCAAATTTCTTTTCACTGATATTGATGTTCATCTCATCAGACTAAGTGGTGTCACCTATGCCCGATCACATGTGTAAAGTAAAACTAGTTAAACAATGAACTAACCATCCTCTCGGTCGAGAGGCAATAAAAGTGGGTTAGAAGGGCATTGAAAACGTGGACCGCCTCCGTTATCTAAAGTTAACTTAGTATGCCGCTAGCTCAAGTGGGTTAGAATATGATTCATTCAGGCGGGTGTGAGTGCCTTCATCTAACATATTGTGATCCACGATCAGAATATACGTCAGAGAAGAAGATCTCATCCCTGCCCAATCTCAAGACAGCGATGGCTAGGTACCCGCCGGAGGCACAACTAAGAACGACCATTGTCTCAACTCAACGAGAACTAGAGAAGTCTGGGGTTATTTCCCAGAGACAGTAGGCTGAACAAGGAAGAGCGAAACATTAATGAGAAAGCACAGTCTGACGACAGAATGACTCTCTAAAGACGATCCTCTCGGTGCCAAGATTCATGTCTTAGCTTCCACTTACATATCATTATGATTGAATAATAATGACCATGATGATTTAACGTTATACCTAAATATCTCATGTACTGGTACGGATCGAATCTCATGTACCATTACAGATCGAATCACATGTGGGCGCCCATAGCATATCATCGATCTCCATATTATATTTCCCGGTTTGTGATTTCATATCCGATTTATTGGCATTCGGTGAGGAAAGTTTATATCCTAAATTGCCTTAAAGGAAATCGATCTTATGAGTTTAATTGAATCGAATGTATTGAATTATCAATTTATCATCACAATTGTACAGTCCTCCGGTTATACAATAGACAAGGAGATGTTAATCTTTCCGGAGTGGTAGTACAGTAATAATTCCACTCTAATATTTTAAGACAGGCTAGCTTGACTCAAAAGTTATTGTGCGACTCCTATTACGGATAGCTGAATTTTATCTCTCGGCTGGTCTGGAAGTGCTAAGGAATTATCAGAATGAAACATTATATCGTGTACCGGTAGCTCTCGATAGCGATAACTTTGACAGCCATATCGAGGAACAGCTTATCATGAAACTGCAGATCTGTTTTTGAGAGACAACGATATATATCAGTTTACAGCTCTTTCTGGATATTAATACAATATGCTTCTAGCCTCGATCTCCGAGACAGCTTCGTACAATTGTCTTGAATTTATATTCTAAACTCATGATGGATACGATCAAATCATATTTAAGTGTCATTCGGAATGGATACGATCTGTACTGAAATGAAATGATACCGATCTTTCAGTTTTACGATTATGACTTATTCCTGACAAATGATTATCAATATAACAGATCTCTGCTACTTCCTCTCGTACCTGAAACGCCTCCGTTTCGTGACAGAAGGAAAAAGACCTTCATTTCTCAATTATTTGAAGTTCACTGTCTTCTAGAAAGATGAATTGAAAATATACGAGGATTAATCACCGAATATAGCAGGAGGCGAGAACGAAAGGTCGGAGGCTAGCCACCGGGAAGATATAGTCAATTAATTCAATTAATTAAATAATGTGATTAGATATAAGTAAATTATAAGTTCAATAGGCGGAATGAATAATGCATCTAGATTTTTATTTTCATTTTTGGTTTTTCCGATATTCGTTACCTTCTTTCAACTAGAACAAAATGCATAGCAATATATCCACTTACTAAACACAAGACAAATACAATTGACAAACCGCCCATATCAGTAAATAATGCGCCACTATCAAAGCCAAAAGTGCTGAGAATCGTCGCTCCAGGAACCTCAATACTAAGTCCAAATTTCCTCTCAGTCAAAGTTAAATATCGCACCTCATTTACTGCAAGAGCCTCATAAGCATAATGAAAAATTGAAATATACTTGAACCACACGGTTCCAGCCGGCATTGAAGTTTGATTCAAGAATAATCCAGCAAATAACAAACTGAAAAGCATTACTAAAATCCCTACAAGACTAGCAACTCCAGTATTTTGAATTAAAATACCAATTAAAAGGCAAGTTGATGCAGCAGTAAGGTTGAAAAGAACAAGAATAACCAAGAATCTAACAAATGAATATCCATCAGTAGAAAGGCCAACAAGTGGATAAACAATTAATCCAAGAAGTACTGGAGGAAGAACCCGAAGCGGAATAATATCAAAAAGAACTTTAGCTAAATAATATGATATAGGGTGATAATAGCCATTAGCTCGTTCTCTAATAAAGATTATACGTTCTTCAGCAAAAAGATGTAACGTAGTCAAAGTCGAAAACCCAAATAATGCCAACAGGAAGAAGAAAAGACCCAATCTATTCTGGAAACCACTGATATCATTTGTTACATTAAAATAAAGAACACCACAGAAAACCGCCAATAGAACTGCCATTATATAATGGGTTAAAAGGAGCATTGGATTTCTATATAGGTTTTTGAATGTTCTTCCGGAAAGGATTCGGAATTGACCTATAATTCCGATCTTATCATGACCTCTTAATTCTGTTCTTGGAGTTATTGCTGCATTAACTGCGGTCGACCCAGTATTACCATCATTATGGGATTCATCGATTGGTGTTTCAGTTCCACCAGTTCCTTCATTACTACTCTCACCACCAGCTTGTTTACTAGCTTCAATTTTCTGACGAATAGATTCGGCCAAGGAACTACTTAAATACAAATCAACAAGATCATTTAATGATGACGGTTTACGAATAGTAGAATTCACTCTATGACGTCCAGGAGGAACGCCTCCACCTTGTTCGTTATTATTCTCATTCCCAGTAAGTTCGTTGCGATGATATGCGAAATGTCTCCATTCCCGGGTTGTATCTTCAATAGTTGAAGTACGAGCAGGGGGGTTATGAATATCATCTGATTCAGTATTAGTAGTATTACCCCCTGTACTACGTCCCCCTGTACTGATTCCACCTTCACTGATTCCGCCGTCGTTATCACCACTATTATTATTACTGTCATCATCATCATGATAAACATCAGCTTCCATAGTTAAATCCACTAAGAAATCTCCAACATTATATCCAGTAGGACAAGGATAACCGATTTCAGCAAAATAATCAACTACTTGAGTTTGAGGGCCAGAATAAACTAATTTGCCTTTAGCTAATAATACCAATTCATCAAATAATGCCACAATATTTGAACGAGGTTGATGGATAGTGAAAACAACCGTTCGATTATAATTACGTGCGAGATGGACCAAACTTGATACTACGTTAAAAGCATTATAAGCATCTAAACCAGTTGTAGGTTCATCTAAAAATAATATAGAGGGAGAAGTAACCAATTCACAAGCAATTGCAACTCTCCTTTTCTCACCTCCTGATATGCCTCGATTTGTTTCGTTACCGATTAATTGATCTTTTAAACCAAGTATTCCCAATTCATTCATAGTTTCCAAGGCTCTTAATCTTTTGGCATCTTCACTCATAGATTTAGGTAATCGTAATAAAGCACTAGTAACAATTGTTTCATAAACAGTTAAAGTTGGAATTAAGCAATCCTCTTGATCGACAAATCCAATCACTTTATGATATTTACTACTTCCATGTCTTCTACTATTGCTTACATCTGTTCCATCAGAATAGACTTCTCTTCCATTAACATAAATAGTACCTGTAGTAACACCCCGTTTGGATTTTGCTGCCAAAATATCCAACAATGTAGTTTTTCCGGCACCAGATCCACCCATTATAGCCATTACATGGCCCTCTTTTACTGCACCAAATACTGAATCTAATATTAACCTTCCACTACCATTACTTCCTCCCCATTTACTACTATTAGGATTGGTACTATTATAGAAAATATTTTCAAATTCTAAACTTGCAGGTTGATGATTTGCCATTAACTTTGCATTTCCATTATCTGGTGGGATTCCAGTATATCCTAATTTATTCGTTTGACTAAGTTTAATAAAATATCTTAACGAAGCAGCTCCTCCTAATACAAAAGCCAAAGCAGATAAAAAGGCTGCCAAAACAAATCCACGATGAACGGTTTTTTCAGGAATATGATAACCTGGCAACTCTGTATAATGCAAACATTCACTTGATGAACATCCTAAAGTAATATAAGGATCTCCAAATACAGATTTAATTAAATCATTCATTGATGGTTCAGAAAATTTACAACTTCCGGTTTTTCGATCACATTCAAAGAACCCTGGGCCACGAATTGTTTCAGTCAAGAAATCAGAAATATCTATTGATCCTTCTTCTCCACATAACATTCTGTCAGGAACACATTTACAACTTATCTCTGGACATTGATATTTTGTAATATTAGTTGACGATAAGACTTCAGTTTCAAAGGTACAATTTTGTAGTCCACAATAAAAGCTTTCTCTCTGATCAACCCAGAATTGGAAATCACATTCTCCAGCTGTATTATTACATGAGAAAGTCACTTGTGGAATCTTGCCACCTAGAATGTCAAGAATTTTCCTATTGGTGACATCACACATTTGGTTATTTTTCTTAACCAAAGTTCCTCCTTTATAACAAACAGCACCTTTTGCACTTGAACCGCCAGCTTCCAAACTTCCTAAACCTCCTTCAACACCTCCTTCAACACCATCATTAGGCAAGAATGCATCACATGAATCATCAGTAGTACACATATTACAATTGATACCTTCCCAACCATTTGAACATTCACATTCAGTTCCATTTCTTACTGGTCGATTATGTCCATCAGCCAAACTTCCACATACTGGTTGTGAACAATCATCCCCACCAAATCCAGCAGGACAATCGCATCTTCCATTGAATGGATTACAATTTGCAAATTGTTGACAAGCAAATGCCGGTAACATACAATTGAAACTGTTTTAGTTAGTCAAAACTGTTGACTCCAAGATTTGTTTTTGCCTCCGGCATCTGGGGCGCTACCCCAGACCCCGCAGCTCGCTTCGCTCGAGCATCTATCTGGGGCAAAACCCGACCAGCACTAAAACAAAGGAGAAAAAGATACTTACCAAGGAGGACATTGATCTTCATCTAGTGGTTTCTTTGGTCCAAGTCCTGGTCGTTGTTGAAAAAAGTTATTGTTGGTCTTAAATAGGTCTAACGATGATATTAAGTCCATATCTTTATTATCATCATTGCCATCGCCGTATAGTTCTTTTGCTAATCCTACATCATACATATGGATAGACCAAATAATCAACCATACCATTCCAATCCATGGCACCGCTTTTAATGAGAGCATTGTGTAGACCAGTCTAACAACAAAAAAAGATCACTTCCAAGTTATACCGGTAAATTAAGCCAGTAAATTAAGCCAGTTAGTTAAGCCAGTTAGTTAAGCCAGTTAGTCAGTCAGTCAGTTAAGTCTATTCACTTCAACTGATTTCATAAGTCGAGTTCGTTCACTCAATTATCGGCGGAGTTCTTGAAATTAATGTAAAGTGTATGTATGAAAAGGAATGTATAGAAAGATTAAATGGTCAGTCGTCTTAGATAGAGTACTAATAATTAAGCGAATATGAAGAAGGAACCAAAGATGGAAACAAATGTTGATGAAGTTAGACAATATGAAGTGAAGTGAAGCGAAGTCAAGAAATACCTAGCCAAGCCATGGCATGGCGCACTGAATGGGCATGTTTATGCAGCTAACTGGCACAGGAAAGGGAAATTGGGCATAAAACGGCGGGGGCTGATAAATTAGTACCGCAGTCTAACTGTCTCTAAACAGAGGGTATTAATTTGTTTGTTTAGGTGCATGCAAGCGGTCTCCGATTTACAGGCCAAAATATTAACACCTTAACTTTTGGCCCGCTCGCTCAATCTATATAAGCTTTAACATTAATAAAGAACCTATCTAACACATCGTCCTCTATATAATCTATATCAATCTTCCCGTATACTTTTCTTTTCCTATAATCTTAACTGGGACAGACTCCGACAAAGTCCAACAGAGTCCAACAGAGACCGAGTAGAATAAACCGCTTATTAAAATCCTTCTTTCGCCCTATATCTCTGTATGCGAGGACGTGGGGGAGGGGCGGGGTTAATCGGTGGTTGGCTGGACCCGACCGCAAGCAATTACGATAAACCTAACTTAACAAGGTGTAAACCCTTAACTTAATACATGTGTATTGCTATAATGAGGGAAACTGATTATCAGCCGATACGGTAATTTACATGATAATTACCCACTAAGATAAGATAGCAGTGCCGTACTGAACTTTTGGATAAGATAGTTGTTGCCGTGCGCTTCTGTGTAGATATCTGACAGTTGTAGTGTTAGTGTTAGTAGTTAACATTAAGAGATGAGTGGGCACAAGGTAGTGGCGAAACTGCAGTGAAAATGATTTGTTCCGCGGTGCTTTTTACGAGCCAGCGTATAAGTTACGTACTTAGCCTGGTTGCACGTGGTTAGTGTTTTTCTGTCCCCTAACTTTAGCTCCAGCACTGCTGAAGAAACCGAAATGTTTCGTAAAGACATGTAAGTTCCTCGATATCCAATTGGATTGAAATTGAAATCTAATGATGAAACTAAATCTTAACTTGATAAAAATGACAACGACAGAGGAAAGATAACAGCAATAACCGAGCCATAGGCAAGCAACTTAAATTACATAACCTTTAACTTTACAGCTGCCCCACCTTAAACTGTTTATTCCATTTCGCTAACGTTAACTGTTAAAGACTTAAGTTAATATGATGAATAGTTATAAATCGTCTTCTATACCTCTAAATAAACTTCTCGATAAACAAGATTACGACAGAAATACCCCTCGACTGACTGATAAGGGTTAGGTTACTCTCATGTCTTATCGTTATCTTATCAAACGTCAGTCAAGTCCGAAACTGGTAATTAGGTATCCTAGAATTCTTTATTTACCTTGAGATATATATAATTTATAATTTTTCTTTCAATTCATTCATTCTATTTCCTTATCTATTTCAAATCCCCCCACCATCTTCACCTCTGGATTTAGTCCATTCACCCTTTCCACTCTCTCGTGGTCCGATATCCGACGTTTGACTTGGAGTTTGTTTCGTCGTTATATCAATATCTAAATAAGATGCAAGTTCTGCTTGTTCTATACTATCTTGGTCATCTAATATCATAATTTGTTCCGAACTGAATTCCGTTCTTCTAGCACTACTAATTCTAAATAACGTATCATTAAGTTCTGATTCACTAATTTTATCTCTTGGTAAGGCTTTTTCTTGATCCCGAACATATCTTCTAGTAACATCAACTGCTCCATCAACTAAGCAAGTTAGCATTATCCCTAGACCTTCGTCTCCATCTATTTCGCTTTGCTCGAGAGTGCATCTCACGTTTGATTGCTATACCATTCTTCACATACCTGAGAACGCAATTACATAAGCCATTTTCTTGCCCCATCCTTGGCCGTATAGCAAAGGTTTGTCGAAAGCATTTTCACATGAATCAGCCTATAAGGTTAGTCAGATGTCACGTACAAGACTGCAACTTATCAACTGAATTACTTCAACTTACATGAATCCACCTTTCCTGTCGTTCAGAATAAACTTCAGTCCATACATGATCCTCACTATTCCAAATGTATCGTACTTTGGACCCAAGTGCACGACAGAGTAATGTGAAGCACTAATATAGTTAGCAACTCATACCAAGCCAACTGAATTAATGTTCTGTTTAAACTCACATTAGCCCATTCACCACATCGGCCCTTTCTGAAATATAGCAATTTACGAGGGTGATTATACCTGGGAAACCGGACTGTAGATTTACAACTGCGGCATCGATATAATTCAACTGCTCCAGCCCCATCTTTTCTTTCTTGTGGATTCGGTTGATCCCCGCCAATCCCATCAGTTTCAGACTAAATGTTAGATATAAACATGGCCACTACGGCGGTCCGCCGATGCCCGAGCGAAGCGCAATGCCTACGACTCCGCCCAAAAGACGGATCTGGGACGAGCTCACAGTATGAGGTAAATTAAGTCAAGCAAAGTCGGTGATTAGCCTGTTGCTAGGGAGGGTTCGTTTCTACTTACTCCACAACCACAAACTGGAGAATTAACCCATTTAAAAAAATCACCTTTGAACCAACTTAACAGTTCCATAATCAAATAATCTTGAAGACCCCATTCCCCACTTTTATCTTTCTCTTCTCGTTCTTCAGCATTAGTATAAAGTCTTTCCAATGGCAATATTTCCATAGCTTCATCAAGAAGAGTAGAATTCTCATAAACAAGAGGTGTAGTAGCAA
Organism: Sugiyamaella paludigena; assembly: GCA_030579875.1. Classification (NCBI taxonomy): domain Eukaryota; kingdom Fungi; phylum Ascomycota; class Dipodascomycetes; order Dipodascales; family Trichomonascaceae; genus Sugiyamaella; species Sugiyamaella paludigena. The sequence goes on from JAKTRU010000017.1 coordinate 42,455, forward strand.
CACTACAAATAGTTCTAGAAAATGCCGACATCTTTTAACATAATTCACACTTCTCACTGTACACCTTTCTAACGAATGAATCCTAAATAACCGTAGATATCAGGAAGTAAGTCAAAGCTGACAGAGGAGAGATTGGATTTAAGGTCGTTATCAAAATCAACACTTTATCAAAATACTATGGAGATAGTCAAAAAATGCACTTTATATGGTCATGGATGAATCTCCGACCAGCTTTTCCTTATCATTGAAAGTCAGAGGTGATGACGATGAAGCTCTGAAGGGGAGGGGGGGGGGGGGGGTCAGGGGTAGGGACTTCTCTTCGACAGCATGGTTGAATCCTTGAGAAGCTCCTTAGCTCCCCAGACTCGGCGAGCGAGTACCTCGGAAATCAGCCGGTGGTATAAACTGTCCATTTCATTTCAGTATATAAATGATATATAAATAAATAATAAGTTATAGGAGATTTATAGAGTTAACGGTACTCATCCCGTTTAACACCAAAATTTGTATGTTCTATAGAACCAATTTCTGGTCTTCAAAACTGCAATCTCCTCAGCCATTTCTTGTCTATGAACATCAAGATCCACTTGCCTGGCACCACTTATAATATCCATATCTTTCGCCCTCACAATAGGACATCGGAACCAAATCTTATATCCAACATACATTACAATTACCAGTGGCACTGAAAGAAAAATTTGAAAAAAATCAGAAGCATTGGGGGTGGAGACACCAATAGGATAGAGAGCCACCCAAAATTGAAATGCCAAAATAATCACATTCATCAAAAATCCAAACCATGATCCCCAAATTCCAACTACAGATTTAAAAGTAAGCTGTTCTAAAGAAATATTCTGAAGCTTCATAGATCTTCGAAATCGAATATGACTAAGACAAATCGACCCCCATGTAAATAAACTCGCCATACCAGAAAATGATAACAGCCAATCAAAAACAGTTGCTTGAGCAGAAGATCCCGCCAAAAAACATAATAAACCAAATAACAAAGTTATACCAATTCCTACAATCGGACGTCCTTCACGGTCAATATATCCAAGAATCTTGGGAGCTTGACCTTGATCCGCTAAAGCAGCAAAAGTTCTTGAACATCCATAAACAGAAGAATTTCCCACTGAAAGAGCAGATATCAAAATAACAGCATTAATAACTGAAGGAAGACCCTTGATTCCTGCATTCGTAATAGCAATTACAAATGGCGAAGCAGTTGCATCTACACTAGAAGAACCAAGAAGTCTTGGATCCGTATAAGGAACTAATAGACCAACTAAAGTTAAAGCAATAATATAGAATAAGGTAATTCTCCAGAAAACTTGTTTTGATGCAGATGGAAGAGCTTTATGAGGATTTTCAGTTTCAGCAGCTGCTAATCCAACCAATTCAGTACCGGAAAATGCAAATGCAGCATTAACAAACACACTTACAACACCTTTGAAACCATCAGCGAATGCTCCAGGATTGTGCCAGTATTTACCTCCAATATAACCAATATGATTAGGACTACCTCCCGCAACTAGCACTATCCCAAGTATAATAAACCCAATAACCGCTATAACTTTAATAGTTGAAAAGATGAATTCAGTTTCACCGTAGGCTCGAACTCCGAAAATATTAATGAATAAAATCAAGAAATAGAAAACTGCTACCCAAGCATCAGGATTGACATTGGCAGCTGAACTCCCTCCATCAGATCTCCAATATTGAATAGTTAATGAAGCAGCCACCAATTCTAATGGTAATAATATTAACCATTGTAAACCATATATCCAACCCATTGCGAATCCCCAAGCCGGATCTAAAAATCTTGTTGAATAAGTAGCAAATGCACCAGCAACTGGAAATCTAACTGCCAATTCACCAAGTGCGTGAACAGTACAGAACAACATACAACCAGTTAAAAAATATCCAATTAATAAAGAGGCAGGACCACCGGAATTTAACGATTCTCCAGATCCTACAAATAAACCGGTACCAATTGTCCCACCAATGGCAATCATTTGTAAATGACGACCTTTAAGTCCTCGTTTAAGGGATGATTTAGCGGTGACTGCTGCCGATCTTTCAGCCGGAGTCATTTCCGAAACATCTATCTCCTCACCATTATCCATACGTCTGAAGCTATCAGCAAACCTTCTTAGAAAACCAAGGCTACTATCAAATACCATGCCTTTTCCGACCGTGCTATCATCAGCAGTAGATGACGTTTCAGTAGAAAAAGCATGATGTTGTCGTTGTTCTGAAGATGATCCAGATGTAGCATATTTACTACCAGTCAGAACAATTGGATCCTTTTCGATATCGAGATTTGAATTGTCCATTTTTGGTTGGTGACAAAAGTAAGAGTTGTATCAATATGAATCCGTTTGAATACGATTTGAAAGTTTACAATATAGGATATTTAGTCACTTCAAAGCATTTTATTCTCCAAGGGTAAAATATACTTTCCCAGGAGATAGAAGTCCAAACTACAGAGCAAGACAATCCAATGAAAACAAACCAGAGAGATGAGGTTGAGATAAACTTAACAGTCCTAGATTACTCACTCTTATTCATAAAAGAAGCTCAGGAAATATGAAAAATCTTATTAAGATATTGACTGACTCTTCTTAAATTTTTATACACCAATCAGGGGATTTTCGTAACTGATCGACGCTCATCGCTTCTGATACAAGTGAATTACCCTTAACTCCGAGGCGGAAAAATTTCTGGAACCGGATTTAGGGTAACATTTAGAGAGAATGATATTCGGATCAGGATAGATCCGAGTCGGACTATTAGGTTATTGCTCCCGGGTAATCACAGAGCGATATAGACCCTGTTAGAGAGTGGAAATTCTATTCACGAGGAGATAGACGTGAATCTGTTCATGCTCTTCTCTTGATAATATATTATGTACAAATTCATTAAGATATTTTAATCGTGTATAGTTTCAGCTTGTCCAGGAAGTATATTACTGCTCCGAAACGTTGATTCAGATAGTCTCCCCGCCTGTTCAGTTGTTCCAACAAGATCAAATATATCGCTCAACTTTCTAGCCACTGAATCCCATGGTACAGATGCTTCTGAGACATATCCAGGCTCAACAATCAATTCTTGTCTTGATGGCTTAGGAAAGGAATAAGTCGTCTTGCGACGGATTTTATCTGCTAACTGAAGAACACTTGCCGCAAGTACACCAGGGATTTTGATGTTATTGACTGTTTCCATATAACAAAGAATTGCTGATGCTCCTACATAATCTCTAGATAGTAACATAGCTTGTAATGAATGCTCAAAAACATTGAGTGATAGCTTGAATTTGGGATTATTTACCATTTGTCCAAAAAATTGTCTTAAATCAGGCGGTCGAACTCCTGGTTCCAGATCTATCGTGGATGCCGCTGTTATCGTTTTAGGAGGGGTTATTTCACAAAGGTAATAGTAATCACGTAATGAAAGCCATATCGTTCGATAATTAATATGACTAAACACAAAATTATTTTCGATGACCCTGTCTAATAATTTAAATAAAGAATTAAAGTCCTTGTGTCGATAATAATAAAATATCAATGTGTTTAACGTAGCTTCCGAGTGTTTATACCCATTTTCATACATTCGATTAACAATTGTTTTAACAAGCTCATGGTCGCTTCTTCTTGCTGCATAGGACATAAATAATCCATAAATAGACGGATTCGGTGCAGGATATAATCCATTGGACGATGGTGGGGGTTTTTCCAATCTATCGAGAAGATCATAAGCTGTAGACAATTGACCTTTTGCTAATAAAGATTTTATAAGAGTGTGTACATGAGCAGCAGTTGGCTTGATACCACGATCTACCATAGCCTCTACAACTCTAATAGCATTTTCATATAATTCCAATCCAGTTAAACCCCTTAACCAGGATTCGTAAAACTTTGGATCTTCTAAAACTTCAGGATATACTGATATGATTTTACTGATAACAACCATTAATTGTTTTCTATGTTCAGGTATCACTGCTTTTTTATTTCGTTTTAATCGAGGTATGAATGACTTCGATTTATCACTATATTTAAAATTAGCATCATTGATTAATTTTCTGGTAGTGGCATTAAGAACAATTAACATTTTTTTAGCCGAATTCTTCATTCCACATTTTTCCATATATTCTATAAGTTGAGCAGCCTGAGTCCACCAATTATTTTTCAATAAAATAGAAATTGCTCTTTCAAGATCTTGTTCAGTTGGGCATTTTTTAATATTGAAGATGTCATTTGCTTCTTCTTGGTTTATATCGTTGGCACCACCCGCAGATTCACCTTCACCACTTGATAATTTCATATCATTTTCGTTAATTATATTAATAAACTCATTAACCCATTTCTCAACCAGTTCTGACTGACTGACAGTAGGACCATAACTTTCAATAAATCCTAAAATTACTCGGGGTTGTATATAATTGAACTCGGTTTTCATTTCCTCAGCTAATTGTTCAGCATTTGCCATTAATTTTGCGTGCTGATAATATTGAATCCCGACTTCTAACCAATAAATAGATCCTTGAACATCCGCCTTATTACGGCGTGATTTCCAAATTTGAATAGCTTTATAGCTATTACCAAAATAGCATAATGAATCCAGATATTCCACTTCATTAAATGGATCCATTCGAACGGTATTATAAGAATATAATAAATCGCCTACGAGCTTAATACAAGCGTATCTAGTCCGTTCATGTTTTTGTAATTTAGCCACTTCGAACAGCTGTCCCAGAAATTCATATGGAGGTGGAGGCAATTCTTCTGTGGATGGGGTTGTTGATCTCTGTAATTTATCAAGTTTCGCAAATTCTTGTACACACTTCCAAAATAATTTATCAAAATGATATGGCTTGTCAGCAATTATTGGAAAGTATCCTTGAAGATTAGATAAAGATGAATCATAATTTAAATTTTTTGTCAGTTGTCTTCTTCTATCTTTTCTTCCCGATTTAAGAGTGACAGCTACTTCCTTTTCTTGAATTTCCCCTTGAATTGGTTCTTCTTTGAGCATTGCATCGACTTTGTCACGGCCCTGGTCACTTAAAAGTGATCTGACTACCTCTTGTTGATGAGGGGGTAAAGTTGGCAGTGTCTTTATTAACTTATCCACATCAAACATTCCATCACTTTTATCATCCTGAATATTGCTTCTATTAATGGCGGTATTCTTTAGGTCTTTAGTAGTTCTCCTTCTTAGTGGTCTTACACCAGCTCCCCCCTTCTTCAACGCCGCCGCGACAGGTACCCTTGAACGTCGATTGTTCAACTGCCCTCTTAAAACATATCTGCTTAACCTAGTACTACTTCTAAGCATCTACCTCTATCTATATCTCTCTCTTCCTGATCGTCAAATATCTACTTTATCCAGAAACAATTCCATTCCAGACCAGATAATAAAAATATATTTCAATTCAGGCGAACCTCAAAATCGAATCTTTTTTACCGACATCAAAGCCGCACATGAGCCGCATCACGAGATGCCACTTTTTGCCTCCGACGGTTGGGGGCGTAGCCCCACACTTTGTAGCTCGAGCGGAGCGAGCTGCCAAGGGCTGAGGCGGGGTCCTAGCCGCCAGAGGCAGAGAGCACGGAAGGGGGGTCAGTAATTTAAAATATAGTTATAATAATAAATGAGAAAATACTATATATGCCTTGTTCCATCTATTTCCTCCTCGGCTTTTTGGACTTACCACCTTCAAAACCTGCTCGTTTAAGTGCCTTTTTCTGTTTCTTGCCTTTAACACCTTTTACTTCTCTTCTTTTGGCTAAATTCTCTTCTCGTTTAACTTGACGAGCTTGAATACCTTTAGCAACATTATCTTTACGCTCTTTCCATTCTTTTTCAGATTTCTTCTTACGTTTTGTTTGTTGTTTAATAGCCTTTTTTAGTAACTTTTCATCGTCACGGACTTTTTCACCCCCTGCTTGTAAAATTGCCCTACTCCATTGTGATTTTTCTACAACCTGTTGTTGTTTATCTTTTTCAAGTGATGCAATCTTTGCCTTCTTAGAGGTTATATGTTTGAGTTGACCTAGAAGATCTCTAGGACCTTTTTTGGGTTTCTGTTGAGAAAGATCAGTCAAATTACCAGTAGCTTTTTGACCATCTTTAAAAATGACTTGACTAAATACGAGATCATTGTTATTATTAGAAGAGTTGACTTTTTGCCCTTCTTCATCGAAATCATTATCTTCGTCATTATCATCATTATCATCATCTCGTTTTCTCTTCAGTTGTTTTTTAGTCTTGACAATTTCTTGGCGTTGTCTTCTTGCTTCAAGAATAGCTTCACGATTAAGAGGAGCTCCTTTAACACCAGTGCCAGGAGCTTTACGTTTCTCACGCATTTCACTAATTTTGGATGCCAATCTAGCTCTTAATTCTTGAATTCCTTCTTTTGATTTAGTTGATTTTGTTGATGATGAAGTCTCAGGTTCAGATTTTGTCAGAGGGGTTGGAGACGGCATTCTAAGTTCATTCCCATCATCATCGAAACCAATCAAGTCATCATCACTATCTTGAATAGCTGATTTCAATGTAACAGGGGTATTAATGAGTGTGTCATTTAAGGATGACTGTTTATTCTTAATATTTATCTGTGGTAATACCTGTTCCTCTTTCTCCAGTTCGTCTTGGCTTTCATCTTCCTCATCTTCCTCTTCTTCCTCCTCTTCAACTTCGACATCAACTTCTTCCTCTTCTTCCTCTTCTTCCTCTTCTTCCTCTTCTTCCTCTTCCACTTCCACTTCCACTTCTACTTCTTCTTCCACTTCTACTTCCACTTCTTCGTCTTCTTCGTCTTCTTCGTCTTCTTCTACCACTTCATCCTCACTTTCCCTTCCAGCTTCCCCTTTCTTATTTAATACATCCAAAGCACTAGATGCAGAAGATGGGTCAAATTTCGCTCGTCGACTAGCCTTGGCCTCTTCTTTTGTCTGCTTCTTCTTATTCCATTGATTCTTGGTGTCATCATCATAATAATATTTCGCAGGTATCAATGAAAGTAGACCACTAAAGGCATCTGAATGATTCGCCAGACGTTCCTTTATTATGTTAGTATTAGTCTTGTTAAATCTAATATCTCTTTTCTTTATCTTTTACTTACTTCCAGCGTTTTACTCATTCTATTTTATTCTATTGAAATATATATTTAGAAACCTGAATAAACTTATAATATTAGGTGATGATGGAGAACTTCCTCCTGCAAAAAAATAAATTTATTGAAATTTATTTAATGCATTGATCGACATTTGGTGCGGCTCTGGTACTGTCGTTAATGAGCCGTGGTTCCTGTTGTAAACACAGAACTTGGTAGTAGTAGTAAAACATAGCCAAAATCTGACCAAAATTAGAGGAAGCCGAGATGTTCTTTATACTCCCTTTGAATCTTTATTTTCCTGATCGGACCTTTGTGTGTTATTATATATAGTAGGAAAGACCTTCCAGTCTGGAATCCAACTATGCCTAAATTTCCGATGGATCATGCATGCAAAATATCAATGGTCACGTGCAAAAGCCTTTTGCTTATAACGTTATGCAGTGTATATCCGACGGGTCGGAACTGCTGCCTGAATCGAATTCTCCTCCGTCCTCTTGATTGATAGCTTTACTAACTAACAAGTAGCCTAAATAAACATGTTGTAGAAGTATCGAGGTGAGAGTGATTCTGGAGAAAGTTAGGGTACCCCGCCTGAGGCAACGCAAGCGTAGGAGGGAACTGGCTCCGGCGGTTGTGACTCTGCTCTCTTCTCTCCCTTCTTATGGTTCGTGTGGAATACTGAGTCTAATATATATTCATACAATCAAATTAAACTTATGATCCTCAGAAATCTAGTCTTCGAGCCAGTCCTGCCGGATATTACTTATACAAGAAACTTGGCTATTATCTTGTTCTTGAAGATAATTTATGCATTTTATTAGAGAGTAATAAGAATAGAATAGGACAAACTAGAATTTGACTTGAATTAGATAAAATCAATAAAACCTTGAGTTCTAACTTTGGTGACTCACTGAATATTTAGTTAACAAGCTGTTTAGAATAGGGGGTATTTCGATGTTAGAGTGATCTTCATTTCTGCCTTAAATTTGGTGATCGTCGATATTCTTATACATAATATCTGAGCGTAATATTCTTCTGATACTGCACGGTGCCATACTTAAACTTCTTAAACTTTCATTACTTTTAACTTTTGTATACTTTAATTTATTATCACATGTTTGAAATACATCCGAATCTGTCTGTCTGACATCCGAGGACATCTCCGTGTTCCGTATAATTGCGTGGGTCTCAGAATATGGTTTTACGTGCATATTATCAACCCCTACTAACCATTATATGCACAAAGATAAGGGCCAGGGTGGTGAAGTATCAGGGGTCGGTGGATCGTTCCCCTATCTTCCAAATATTTCTGCCAATATAATTCTATATAAATGTAAATGTCGGTTATTGAAGATGGTCTAGCCTTCCAATAACAGATGTGCAGATTTTTCTTTAAAATATGTGAAAGTTCAAACATGGTAATGTGGGATAGATAGTCTCCTCATCGTTTGATTCGTTTCTCAATATTCTTATAAGATATGTATATTTAGATATAACACGTAAAACGTTAAGAAATGAAAACATTCCTATTTAGGAACTTATCGAGACCAGTTAACAATCTGCAGGGATGTTACTTCGAGCAGTGGATCCGTGGAAGCTACACCCCAAATTCGGAGGGAAAACACTTAACGGTAGACAGGCCAAGAAAATGATAGAACCATACTAACCACTGGAATTACATTTGTTCTGTATTTTGGCTTAGGGCCTTATCATAAAATGACGTTAAGGTTGACATTACAGGGTTATTCTCCAAACTAGAAGCATCATTGAAGGGTACCTTCAAAATTATTGATGCATGTAAGCCATCTTCTTCAAAAAAAGATTGGTTAATTTTTGCTAGTTTAACCCATTTCTCCGAACCATCACGGAGAACTTCTCGGCTGCCGGCAATGTTCAAACTTAATTTTGGCATTACATCTTCCCAGAATTGAGGACTTCCCCTTAGTGGACTTACCCAGGGCAGGTGACGAGTAACCTTGTCTGGGCAATATGAATTACACCATTTTAAGATCCCTTCACAGCAGGCTATGTCTTTTCCTTTGAATTCATGAAATGAGCCGATTTCTTCAGGGTCTAGATCGACCATTGGAGATATAGTGACAATTGATATAGGTTTAGTAGAGAGACCAGTACTACTATTAACATTAGGAATCCTTGTAATAGATTGGGCGGGATGGCCATGCTTCAAATGAGCAGCCAGAACTATTGCTAAGTTTGCTCCTGCGGAAATACCTATCAAATGAATATTAGAAGATTGATAAGTTTGAATAAGTTTAAGATACAATGTTGCAAACTCTCTAATAGGTCCTGGATATTGGCTCTCGGGGGCCAAGTTATAGTCCAAAATCAAAATGGAGAGGTTCGATGGGGTTTTCAGAGCTTGGTAGACGGCATTAAGGAACTCAACCTCTGGAAGTGACATTCCAAATACGTAACCACCAGAATGCAAATAAATTAATATTGGGTTGTCCCGACTGGGACCATTTTTTGACTTGACAAACCATTTAGCCTCGAAGTTCACATTCTCACCAAACTCAAAATTTTCATTAAATCCCGGCAAATTTCCAAATTTCGTTTGAAGTCCTTCAAGTAATCTGGAGGCAGGTTTGTTTGCTTGTAATATATCTTGTGCCTCTTCAGTAGGAAGAGATGATATAAAATTCACTAGTGAAATGATCGCAACCTCTTTGTATGTACCGGTTATGGTTGTAAGATTAGTGAAATATAACAGAGAAGACGTGATGAGAATGCACACTTTTTGAGTTAGAATAAGAAAGGCAAGGAAAGGAATTATCAGAATTCAGTTGACTAGATATTACTTACCAAGTTTGAGTTGATTAAAACACTTTTTAAGGAATCCTGGATGATACGACATTTTCTACTTGGTAATATTGAGATTACAATGGATGACAAGCCAAGAAAAAATGGAGCAGCAAGAGAAGTCATACTAATATATTTCCAGAAAGTGGGGTGAAAAAGGGTACGATTGACTATGTGAGAAAACATGTTCTGGAGATTGGCAAGCAATACGAGATTGGCAGAGAACAGAGAGCAACTGAACTACTTCCTTTAGTAACTTTATTAGTCACTGACCGATCTTCAGGGATGTTGTTCACTAGTTGGCTTCCTTTGGAGATAATAGGGACAAAATAACTACAAAGCTCATGCCTACTTTTATTGAATGCGATTTATGCAGTTCTCGGGTTGGATATTCCCGGGAATAATATTTACTTCAAACACGTTTTAATTTAGACGACATCGTATTTGAGATATCCAGTGCTTAGTTCATTGATGTTTATTTGCATTCAAGATTGTTTCTGATATCATGCAACCCGAAACAGAAATCTCAGTGAAAGATATGGACGTAGCAGGCAATTAGGTGGGTGGTTCTCATGAGTAAATAAAAGTCTGTCTAAATGATCCTTCCAAGAATCTTTGTGACATTTCTACTTACTTTCTAGCGCGCATTCCGTGAATCAGGATCATCGGAGATGTAAAACGCGAAGATTGAAAACGGATACGATAATGGAACCAACTTATCGATCTAGGAGAAATCAGGGGAAAAATGACATAAACAATAATGAAGAGTTCAACTAACATTAAGAATCACCAAAATCGTTAACGTTAAAAATTATACTTGGGATATAACTCCTATATGTTAAGGAAGTTATCAGGCGGCCCTCAGTCTATCTCACCTCTGATTGTGGAACAGGCAGTCGTTCACAACCATTATTATCCTCTTTCAGAATCAATATTTAGCATTAACAATAAAACGGGGTGTATACCTTGGCCGCAAATGACCAGTCAAATAGATTATAAAGCTTTCATATCGTCACCAAAATGATGATTAAATGTTGTCAATCGTGCAATCGTCCGTTACCCCCCCCCCCTCATTTTCCAAAATTTCGAGCAAACCGGCCACGTCCTTGCTACTACTCGCGTTGGCCTACTGTCGCAGAATTGCAGAATCGCCAAATACGGAACGAAAGCATTCCGACTCAGAGAAGAAATTACACTACGTTAGTACTCAGATACATTTTCAAGTAGGTTAGTATTATTAATCTTTTATTGTATAATAGATTGTAAAGGATCTAATTAATGATAATCAATTCCGCGCAATGATAATTCTCTTTCCAATTCCCACATTCGTACAAGACAATCAGCGTCCTCACGTCGAATCTCAGTAAGTCTTGCATGACCAGAAGCGATTACTTCAATGTTAGAATAGAAACGATAAGCTTATCGCAGTGTCAGCTTGAAATATTTATCAAGGGCCATAACATAACCAGGGTGAGCTCTAAATATTCTTCACATGTTATCCTCATTCATCTCTATTTCTCATACTGTTTCTTTATATGCTGCTCAGTACTAATCATTTTTTACTGGCTCAGGATCAAAGTGATATCTATAAGAATACCAACATCCACTCGCTTTTTTAATATTAGACCGATGACTGTGACAGGTCGTAGGGTCACGATCTATCCTTCTTTCCATCCTCATACTCTGCCTGGCAGCAAATGATCAGTCAACTCGATTACAGGATTTCTAATATCTCACAAACCTCATTTGAGCAGTCAGTGTCATGATACATTTCAATCTCCACCGGAGCAGGCCACGCGTCGGACTAGCGGAACACGGAACGTAAGAGCTGAGTCTACACTTATTATTCAATTAAGATAGTATTAATTCTATTTATTTAACTAATTATAATATCCGAGGCCTGATAATTTCCTTTCTAATGCCAATATTCGAGTAAGATAAAACTGCTCTTGGCGTTGAATCTCATAAAGTAACACATCACGACGATCGATATCTTTAAAGTTAGTGGAAGCAGAAACAATGAAAAAGTGAAACGAAATACCTTTAATAAGGTCTGAGCTAGGCTGTAACGGGCTTGACATCTATAACTTACCGGGTTCGTTACTAAATATTCTTCGAATGTTGTCCAAATTCACGTGTCTGAGTCTTTGAAGTCTCTCTAATTTCCTTCTTATTTGCTTTACTTGCTCCTCAGTGGTGATCATTTTGAAACTAGTTGAAAAAGTAAGAAAATGGTAACAGAAAAAATAATTTTGATGATCCTTTCCTTGTAATTATAAGCCACAACTAACTGTATTGATCACTGTATTGACAGGAATAAAATGACATAAGTTTTTTGAATACTGAAATCCTTGAAATGGTTCATCTTTCTAACCCTTTGTATCTCATCCTTAAACCACGTTTATTGGAACAAGTCAAACTATTCTCATAAATGAATCCGGTTATCATATATTCATAAGTGAGATCTGGACCCATGTCATTGCGTACTGAATAAGTGTAATTAACTTCTAGACTCTCGACGGTAAACGACGGTTAATGACCATTCGAAACACGAAAATCACTTAAACAGATAGTGACGATGATGAATTGCTAAATCTTACGAAAGTGTCGCTTTATTCCCTTGCGGATCTCCGCAACCTCGAGGAAGCGGACACGGCAGTTCGGAGGCAGATGAGATCGCCGTTGATAACGTCGTTTTAGTCTAGTTTCACATGCATATCACGTCGATCATTATCATGCGGCCGGTGAATATATCTGGCGGCGTACCAAAAACCCCGATTTGAGCCCCAGACCGAGGTTCGATCTTTATCGTCGATCAAAGAATTCTATTTCCGCCAGTTAAGGTTATCCTCACATCCTCTCCCCCAGAAAGATGAAATATGGGATTTGTTCGGCCAGTTCATAAATTAATAAATGATTGTATAGCCTTCAGTTAGTTAAGTTATATCTATAGCGTGAGTTGAAATTATACCTAGCACTTACTTACTCAGCGATTTCAGATAACAAAATAATTGATATAACTCAGACTGCAAAATGTATTATTGTTCAATCAGACATATGGCTTTTAATGATCAAAATCGAACTCTCTGGCATCTACAGTAGCAGAGACAACATCTGTTTAGTTATTTCTTCACCCTTCTTTTGAGTTTATAACATTATCAGGAGCACTTCCAGCAATGCAAGCAGTCATATCTCACAAGTTTCGAAAAGCTCCGCTGTCAAATGTTGAAGTTGACTGACCACATCCAGGAGTATACGCGTATATATGTGCTGTATACGGCTGGGCAGCTGACCGAAACTGACAGGTCTTATCTTATCTACCAGAATGATCGTCCTCACCAATCGGGTTAGGTTCGTATTTACTATGATAATTTTAGTACTCATTCATTGTGTAATCATTCTAATTTTTTTACAGTGATCCAGATTGTTAGTCTCTCCAGTGGTCGAACTTACTGGAAGGGGTCGTGTTGACTTGCGACGCTTGACTAAAATCCACGACCAAGGGGAGAGCTGGCTGAGCCCTTCAAGAAACAGGTATAACTCCAAGATGTCAGTTTGTTTCCGGCCATTGGAATATGTCTTCCTATATGTTCCTCTTCTTTATTCGAGCGAGTCGTCTAGTTTCCTGTATAATACTATAATCATCCAGTGTAGAGAATTTACTGTGGGATCTCAGAGATATGCATCGTTTAGCCCCAGCCGGCTCGGAATTACAATAAGCAATCACAACCCAAAACAAATATTTCGGAAGACATCGTGCTTCTAGTACAATACTAAGTTAAGTTTAACTGTCAGTTTATTATATGTTTTCAATATATGATACATAGGCTGTTAAATTAGCCCCGGGAATATCGAAAACAGATTCAATGCACGTGCATATCACGTTCAGTTAATTATCTTCTCCTAACATAATCAATAACATCAACTTATTTAATAATATGTCATAATATTCAGATCTAATTATTATGGTTACTAACAACTGAACCGCTACAGCTTTCATACCTCATATTCCCCTCTTTTTCTTTTTATCTTATTAGGAGAATTGAATCTAGAAAGTATTTCCATTTCGTCTGCTAATAGGGGATTCTGTCAGTTTCATTTTGTTGATTTATTGCTGTGAATAGACTGGTATAAAAGGAGGGGAACTTTTGACGCCCCAATTGTTGTAGATATCTATCATGTCAGTTATCCCATCCCATAAAGAAACTAAATACGACAGACAATTAAGACTGTGGGCATCATCGGGTCAAGATGCTCTTGAAAATAGCCATATCTGCTTAATTGGCGCAAATGCCACTGGATGTGAAATAGCAAAAAATCTCATTTTGCCCGGAATTGGTCAACTTACTATTATTGATACAGCAAAAGTTACTGAGGAAGATATAGCCTCGAACTTCTTTGTTAATGGTGACGACGATTTAGATAAAAGTCGAGCAGTTTGTGTTTCTATACATTTACAAGAACTTAATCATAACTTGAAATGTCATACAATCACTAATGATATAAAAATGGACTCGCCGGATTTTTGGCTCAAATTCACTGTGATTATTGCTTGTGATGTTGGTGCCAAGAATTTGCAATTACTTTCAGATACTCTATTCCCACTTAATATCCCACTTGTCATAGCTGATAGTATCGGATTTTATGGATACTTGCGAATTTGTACTGCTGAACATACTGTTATCGAAACCCATCCGGAATCATTGGTAGATCTTCGTCTTGATGTCCCTTGGGGTGATTTACAGACTTTAGCTCAATCATATGATTTATCTAAATTGACTGATGAAGAGTTTGAACATGTTCCCTATGTCATTTTATTATTAATTTTTCTTAAACAATGGAGAGAAAACGATAATACTGATAATCAAAAATTGCCCGTTTCTTACAATGAACGGAATGAATTCAAAAAATTGATTGAGTCCTCGCGTAGAAATGGCCGCGATCATGAAAATTTCGAGGAGGCTTTAGCTGCTGTTTGGAGATTGTCTCAGTCCTCTTCCACACTTCCGGGTCAACTGACAACTCTTTTTGGAAATACAAAATCTTCTGAATCAAACCTATCGGCTGATACTCCTAGATTTTGGGTATTAGTTGCTGCATTGCGTCAATTTGTGAAGGAAAATAATGATGGTCTTCTGCCATTATCAGGTGCTTTACCAGATATGAAGGCTAGTACTGAGGGTTTTGTGAGACTTCAATCTGTTTATCATCAAAAAGCTGAATCCGATATCCATCATTTAAGGTCAATTTTAAATCATTTTCATGAAGTTTATGGAACTTTGTCTTCTAGTAGTGATATATCTGATGAAGATCTTAGCACATTTTGTAAGAATTCAAGATATCTAAGTGCAATCTCTGGAACATCTTTGGAATTTTCACGAGATACAGTTGATGGTAAGTAACATCTCAGCCGGATTCTCTGACTCCGGACGTAGAGTCTTGGACTGGTATTGTTCACACGCTTTTTTGCCTTCACTTAGCTTGGACTTTCTTATTCTTGAGGAAAATCACTATTCACCTTTTTCTAACAGCAGCTCCCGAGGATGATAATTTTGATATTTATCTGGCTATTAGAGCCTACAAAACATTTGAAGAGAAATATGGATATAAACCTGGGTCAAACAGTGATGACCATGATTTGGAGAAGGAAACTGATGATCTTGTTACAGAGGCTTTGCAAATTGTGCCTCAGTTTGGAAAAGACAATGTCAAAGAATCTACAATCAAAATTTTACGAGAACTGTAAGTTATTCATATTTCCATAGCCCCTAGAACGATTATACTAACTTAACAGTATACGAGCAGGAGGTGAACTACATAACGTTGCCTCATTCGTAGGAGGAATTGGCGCTCAAGAAGTCATCAAACTTGTGGCACACCAATATCTTTTGCTAGATAATGCGCTTGTGTTTGATGGAATAGTTAGTAGAGTGGGCACTTTTCGCATTTAAAAAACTGCTGAAAGGAACAAAAATCTCTATTTATTCTATTATAATTTTAATATATTTGTACAGTCACATCTATAT
Source organism: Sugiyamaella paludigena (assembly GCA_030579875.1). Taxonomy (NCBI): domain Eukaryota; kingdom Fungi; phylum Ascomycota; class Dipodascomycetes; order Dipodascales; family Trichomonascaceae; genus Sugiyamaella; species Sugiyamaella paludigena. The sequence goes on from JAKTRU010000017.1 coordinate 58,424, forward strand.
TTGGAATTAACTAGAGAGTCGACAGCGCATCTCTGAGTGCCAGAGGAAGCTATTCTCGTTAAAACTCATTAGATTCCCTGTCCAAATTTCTTAAAGATCATCAAAAGCCTGAATTCCTTCGTTATGCTTTCTCTTCTTATTCTGTTGAACGACATCCTTCCAATCGACTTCAATTCCATTATCTGAATTATCATCATCTCCAACAGCAGCAGCACTTTTAGCCAATTGCTTATTTTTTCGTTTTTCTCGTCTTTCAGATGCTATTTCCCTACGTTCAACCTTTCCAGACCATGCCTTATTATTATTATTATGCTTACTAACTTCTCTTGGCCCTTTCTTCAATTCAGATCTTGTTTGTTCAAGTTTCTTTAATTCATCAAGTCGAGCTTTCTCACGTTGTGGATTAGCATATTTATAATTATCCATATCAATAGGTTCTCCAAGCCAACCGTCCTTAGGTAATTGATCTTCTGGGATAGATTTAAGCTCCGGCATTTTAGGTAGTCGTAATAAATGGTATGATCGAGCTAATTCTACAAGATCCAGATTCTGAATTCGAAATATTGACGTAGCTGTATGCTTTGTATAAAATCTAACATAAGAAAGAAATGAACGTAAAGCAAGATCATGTCTAGCTCGATCTTCTAATATCCATTTTCTAATTTCAAAGTCATTATTATTATCACTAACCAAAAGGTCGTCAGTATCTTGTTCAACTAAATTCACTTTCCGCACCTTCATGAAATCAACATAATCCTCCTCTCTACCTTGATTCAAAAACAGAATCCCATTACCTTGACGACCAGCTCTCCCAGCTCTCCCAGCTCTATGAAGAAATACATTCGGGTCAGTGGGAGGATCCAATTGTATTACTAAATCCACATCGGGAATATCCAATCCGCGAGCTGCTACATCAGTAGTCAATAAAACACTCTGTTCCACACTATTAGTAAATTTTTCCAAAGTCTTATGTCTTGGACCGGGTGGTAATTTTCCATGTAAGGAGCATAATAATGGGAAATCACTACCCTTTATACCACCAACTAAGTGAACTATTAATGAATAAAAGTAAGTCACATTTGTACAAGTTGGAAAATATACTATAGCCTTTTTATAACGATATTGTTTTAAGATATTCAGTAATAATGGAATCTTATATCTTGGGCTCTCAACAACTTTAAATGAAATACCTAGAGAAGTGGGAACTTTTTTCTGATCTTTACCAGCTCGAACCACAATTTTTACAGGATTTCTCATCCCTACTCGAACCATTTCACTAACAGCATCACTGATAGTGGCAGAAAACAATCCGACTCTTTTTTGTTTGGGTAAATATCCTAATATTTGACTAACAGCAGTATCAAATCCCAAATCCAATAATCTATCGGCTTCATCAAATACAAGACAATCCAAACCATTTGTTCTAACGGATCCAGCACTAAGAAGTTCAACCAAACGACCTGGTGTAGCTACTAATATATGTGGTCTTCTATTAAGAAAGATTTTCAAATCAGCATGAGTTGGAGTGGATCCTCCAATAAGTAATTGAGCTCTAACTGGTCGTGGTTTTGGACCAAGTTCCAATATTGATTCAATCACTTTAAAAATCTGTTCTGCTAATTCACGAGTTGGAGAGACTATTATTGCATTCATTTGACCTTTAAGAAGTGAATCTGAATCACCTCCTAACTTCAAAATCCTTTCAATAACCGGGATAACAAATGCCAACGTTTTCCCTGAACCTGTAACTGCCTCTACAACAACATCTTTATTTGCTGAAAATAATGGGATTACTGCTGCCTGAACTGGAGTCATTAAAGAATATCCAGAAATATTAATAGCTTCTAAAATCCACGGAGTTAAAGAAGGATTAACATCCGACCAAAGTCTGGATGAGGAATTAGAGCTACTCATATTAATAAGATCATTAAAATAAATAAATAAGATGAAATAAATAAGTATCAAAAGAAATCAAATGAAATGAAATAAAAACCACCTAGAACAACTCGATTCAAATCAAAAGAAAAGAAAAAATGAATAAAAACTCATGTCCCTCAACTCCCCAGGTTAACTCCGAAATTTATTTTTTTCATGAAGTGAAGATCACCACACGGCTGCATAAGGCATCAGTTTTGATTTTGTGGTGATGATGCAACCCCCGGGCGGTTTGACCCGATGTCCCTCGGGAGAGACAACCGGCGACAGTTGTATTAAACTAACTCTCCTCTCAGGCGACCCTGCTTAAGATTAACATTTTCCATATGTAGTTCGGCGGCGACTTGTACCGAGACCCAAGGGCCAAGGCTCGATCACCCTTGGGACGGAGGCAGTGAATAATTTTAGCGCTCGCTAACTCGAAAGACCGGTTTACATATATGTTACAATAGATATAATTCGTCTTACGAAACGATATGATACCTGTTATATATATTACTACTAACAGTTATATTTAACTAACTAGCTAGCTGACTCGGTGAGCAATGTTGCCAGCATTGACCGGTGAGTGGTCGCTGTGAAAGTATATTAGAGCTATCTTTTTTTTTTGGCATCCGTCTTCTTTGATTCTTCCTCACTTTGGGGGGGAGCTCAAGCTAGCTCTCCGGAAGGAAATAAATGGCAAGAAGCAGCCCGAGCCAAACTAATAGCGGTGCTTGATTTTATTCGGTTCAGCGAGCAATTCCGATAGCCGAAATGTGAATCGCGCGCGCGCGAAATTCACAGGCACGTGATTTAATGCCTCGATATATATATATGAAAAATTATCTGATCTCAGATCTTGTTATCTTATCTCTATATCTCTATATCTATTTCTTGTTCTATTGATAAGAAACTTTTATCCGGATACCCCTAGACGGTATCTGTTATTCAGAACCTATTTTTAATTATTTGTTCCGTTTCACGGCAGTGTTATACTGGTTGATGGGAAGTAAAAGAATTCTTAGTTTGAATCTGTTGCAAAATCATCGGCCAAGAAACAACCTTGTATTTAGTAGATCTCTAATCTGTCATAAACTATCAGCTTCAATGAGTAGTAATAACAATGGTTACCTTAATTGGTCTAAAGAAGAACTGATAAATAGAATATTGACATTAGAAGGAGGAGGAAGTAAAGATTATGATTTCAGAAATATACTTAATCACAAGAATACTCCTCTTTCTTCATCATCTACAGATATTACAGACTCAGATACTTCGATAAAATCTCCATCTAAAAAGAAAATAAAAAAAGAAATGGATTTTTCGAAATTTACTACTCGAAAAATTGGAATTAGATTTGCTTATTTAGGATGGAATTATAATGGTCTAGCTGTTCAAGCATCTACAGATATCCCTACTATAGAAATGGAGATTTTAAAGGTGTTTCAAAGAACTAAAGTCATTCCTTCTCTTGATACATCAGATTGTGAATTCAGTCGATGTGGACGTACTGATAAAGGTGTTAGTGCTATGAGACAAGTGATCTCGCTTAAAGTTCGATCATTATTATCAGTTGAAGAACAACTAGATCCAAAAAATGATAATAAAGAACTCGATTATCTGAGAATTCTAAATATGGGATTACCTAATGATATTGTGGCTTATGAAATATGTTTAAGACCACCGCCAGATTTCGATGCTAGATTCAGTTGTACATATCGACATTATAGATATTATTTTTATCCAAGACCTGATTTGAACACAAAACTTATGGAAGAGGCAGCCAGTTTATTTGTAGGAACTCATGATTTTCGTAATTTCTGTAAAGTAGACCCCTCTAAACAAATAACTAATTATGAACGAAAAATGTTGGAAGCTAATATAGTTCGTCAGAGTGAAGATACGTATTTCTTCAATCTGAAAGGAACTGCTTTCTTATGGCATCAGGTCAGGTCAATGATGGCAATATTATTTTTAGTAGGTCAAGGACTAGAACCTCCCTCGATTATTAGTGAGTTACTTGATGTTGAAAAAATGCCTCGTCGACCTGTGTATGAAATGGCTGCTGATTATCCTTTAGTTTTATATGATTGTGGTTTCCCCGAAACTATGGATTGGATTTCTCTTCGTTCACCTGATGGTTTAGAAAGTTTGTATAATAGCACATTCAATCTTAAACATGAATATTGGATGAAAAGTACTATGGCAGAGACTTTGAGAAGTATTGTCCACAATGGTGGATTTGGGGAGGTTAGTGATGAGCATAGGAACAGAAAAACAAGAGTAAATACAGGACAAGGATATGGAAAGCCTGTGGGTGTATATAGACCATTACATCATCGAGAGTTGATGGAGGCTCCCGATGTCGTTAATGCTAAATGGAGAGAAAAGAAGAAATCCAAGGAATCTATCTGATCCTCGTTTCGCATTCGCTATCCATGGAAAAGTAAAAGAAACTTTTATTACATTGTAATATATATGCATACTTAATCTTCAGCTAGCCCAGACCCCTGGTGTCGTTACGCTACTGACTGAACCTGGTATTGATGTTTGCTTTCAATTCCAGTTGACATTATTTTCCCGTCGCTCATAATAAATAATTTTTAACCTTAATCTAGAAGTAGCAAACTTGATGTAGAATAGGTAAAGTTTTGTGCTTTTCTTGCCACTCCGCTATAATATCGATAACTTGACTGTCCATATCAGAGCATTCCGAAAATCTAACTGCTAAATTAAGAATTCCTTGTCCACCCACTTTAGCTTGTTCATGATTATCTTTTATATCAACATTAATAACATGAACTATTCGGTTGAGATGGGCTCCACGATTCATTAGGTCCGTGCAAACAGCATCGAAGCATCTTTCTTCACAAGTAAAAACCACATCGAATATCTTTTCATGTTCTTGCCAACGTTCAGGATGATCTTTGATATTTTTATTTCTTTCTAACATGGCCAGTACTCCATTTGCCGTATATCTTTAAAGTTAGAAACTAGAATAAACCTAGGGAACCTACCCCATTCAATTCTTTACTTACAATCTTTGATCTTTCTCTTGTAATTCTTTTAACATCTCAGTATAAGGTGTACCGAAATTGAAAATCACTGGCTTATCGATACTAGCACCTGGTAAACGAACTGCTGAACCTGTTCCGAATGAAGATACTTTAAATCCATTTTCTTGTAGTAATCGATGAGCCTCCATAGATCGATTATTATTTGAGGCACATACCGTACAGAATGTTATATCCTTAGGCATTTTCAGAAATCAGACCTGGCGAACCAACATCCGATAATGAATAATGTTGGAGGAGAGACGGTGATAGTTCATGAAATGAAAAAGTCGTTTATATGTATTAAAGATTATGATTATACCGGGTAACCCATAATATAATTTCGAGGACAGTTATAGCGTGTAGCTTTAGAACAGACTCTGTTCCGTTTCGGTTCGCATTACTATATCGGGACCACGCGAAGTATTATTGCCTATAAGTGTACAGTTTTGATTCTGGTATATTGGCATGCCTCCGACGGTTCGGGACAAGGCCAACTAGACTGCCTCTGGCGTCTGAGGCCGCTTCTGTCGGGTTCTCTTTGAGAGTATATGATGTAAAACTATCGAATGGAAAGACATTGATATATACATAAGTACAATCTTATTATTATTATTATACTTCACAGAATTGGTACAGATGGGATTGGTCATTAAGTAACGTTATTATATATATGTCATCAGAGGATAGATGGTCACCTTGGAATTCCAAGTGCATCAAGATCTTCTTGTAATTCATCTTCTCCAATAGACCTCATTTCGGGCGCAGCGGGGAATCCTATATATTTGCTGATTCCTTCAAGAATTGATATTTCTTCATTCATTAATATTCTCTCTCGAATTTGTGCACCTCTACGTTCTGGTACTCGGAATGAATAATCAGGAACCAATAAATCCATTGCTCGTCTTTCCCTATTAACCTTATACCATTCTTCTGTTGTCTGTAATAAAAATTTGACCCTTGAATCTGCTTGATCCTTAAGGAACTGTTGATGGGCTTGAGTTCGCATAGCAGTACTTACTCTAAAAATACATTGTCGTTGATAATTACGCCGATTCTGAGCCAACCGGATCTTTTCATCACGGATATGAGCTATTTGGGAATAGACATGCTCAAGTTCGGGATGAGAACCATCAGCACACATTTCTATTTCAGCAATATATCTGCTCATTTTATCATCATGAAGTTTATCTCGAAGCTTAGCAAAATCGATTTCAATGTCTGTCAGTAAAGCGACTGCTTCTTGACGACGTTTCTGGGCTGCGATATCTGCCTCAGCTTCTGCTTCAGCATCATCATCAGCTTCTGCTTCTGCCACTTCACCATCGGCAGCTTCAGTTCCAGCTTCTATATTATCAGCATCAGCGTCTTCTTCATGCTCTTCTTCCTCACCATCAGCAGATATTTTACCGTCAAGTTCTTCTTGACGTGATGGTTTATGACCTTTAATGCCACCATTTCTGATAACTGTGGAAGATTGCTTTTGGTCTTCCGCATCTGCTTCCGTCTTTTCATCTTCCTTCGTATTTGTTTCATTATATTTGATCTTTTCATCATCATTTATTTCATTACCTTCATGCCTAATTCCCGTTTCATCAGTTGGTGTCGATTTATCTCCTATTGAAGGTTTATTTTCTTCTTCAGCGACTTCGGAATCCACTTTTTGTGTTTTCGTTTCTAATTGTCCATCCATACTATCCACAATTGAAGATTCTGTTAAATCCAGTGAAGGTGATGGTTTTAATTTTGAGTTGGAACTTGATTCCTTATTGTCTTCTTCTTCTGGATCTTCTTGGCCATCATCATGTTTCTCGACATATTTCTCCTTTTCATCACTTTCCTCGTCATTCTCATCATTCTCATCCTCATCATCATCGTCAGCTCTTCTATTATGACTTTCCACTGATAAGTTATCACTGAGCCTCCGCCGTTTTGCTTTCAATATTAAATCATCAGATAATCGTCGCCGTCGTCGCTGGTTCGTTGCATGTTCCTTAGCTTCGTCAAATTGATCATCTGACTCGTCACCATTCCCATTTGGAGGGGACGATGGTTGTATGGTAACATCATTCTCCAATTTCTCTTCTTGAATATCAACTTCAATATCATCATCGTCTTGGTCGATTTCACCTTCTAACATATCCAAATCTAATCTTTCTGTCTCAGCTTCAGAATCGTCCAATTCACTTAATTCTGACGAATCATCAAGAAATTTATGAGAAAGAATACGAATTCCACTAGCATCAGTTGTTGATAATGATTCAACATTGCCACTATCTATTGAAGACGACCGTTGCAACTTCTGCCCGTTACTAACTGATGATTTCGACCGACTTTTCCTACCATTACCATTATTAATATCCGAATCATGATCCATATCATTCTCATTATGTTCCTCATCGTCGTTATCTGAATCTCTATCAGATTTACTATATGCCTTTAGACCATTGTGCCTATGTTTATTTTCCCCACCAGACTCTCTCGAATGCTTTATTCTTCCATTGACACCATTTCCATTTGATGACACAGATTTCACCTCAGCCGATGAGGCTCTCGTCCTGGTTATGGATTTACTAAGTTTGCTATTTCCATTCATCGGTACATTACTATTCAGTCAGCTCAGAATTACATCGAGGCATGCCTCCGGCGGCTGGGGGCGTAGCCCCCAGGCTCCCTAGCTCTCGCTACGCTCGAGAGTCTAAACATCGCCAACTCGAGCGAGGCCATAGTGTCAGACGGTCCAGAGACAGGCGACTCAGACTCACACAATTCCCCCTCGAGACCACTCATTCACTGTGAATACATACCTTTTCTCTTCTCCGTTCTCCTTGACAAATACGATATCGTTCTCCTTGACAAATACGATATTTGATTGAAAGGCGTAACAGCAACCTAAAAACTAGGATAGCTGAGCGATAATGAGGAAATGAATATTATGAGAATGGTGAGGGGTGAGGGGTGAGGGGTATATAGTTTGTGTTGGTAGAAGAAAAAATAACCAGATAGATACAATAGGATCAGATCAGAAAAAAAACGAAACGATACGATTGTACAACGTTAAAAAAGAAAATAGAATAAACAACACTATTATAGTTCAAGGTATTGTTTTTCAATTAATTGAATAATCGTAATCGTAATCGTAATCGTAATCGTGACTGTAACTGTAAATCCTTAACAACCTTTTTCCTTTCCTACCTTAGTGAGTTACTATCTTCCTATTTAGCCCTCTACTTCTGTTATATTATATTCTTTGAGAGATAATGACAACTTTCTAACAGACAGAAACAATCTTTCGAACTGATGACTATCTACTTTGAAAATGATAATAAAGTCCAACTACAAACAATCACCAAATCAAGATTGAGAACAGATACTATACTGATATATATATTAATCAAAACCTTAAAAGAAAAAAGAAAAATACAACTTGAAAATAGATTTCCAAGAAAAAATCAGTTCAACAATGAAATGAAATGAAAGAAAGAAAGAAGAAACGAAAAAAACACAAGTTCAAAAAACTTGTAACCAAATTAAGCCTAACTTTCACACCAAAATATAACTGGTAGTATAAAACAATAACGTTAAGTTACAGTAACACACTACATATAGTAGTAGGCAGTAGTAATACTGCATGTGGTATTAGTAGTGTAGGAGCATAATCAAGATAGAATATTAAGATCGAGTAATGTAATGAAAATAGTAGGGAAATATTCATTAATAGCATATGCAGAGAAAAGTAGTTACTATTAGTGTGCGGGTAAATTAACCCTGAGCTAGTTAGGGTATTTGTACAAATGCGCGTGTAGGTGGGAAAGAGAGAATATATGCGGGTCAGGAGTATATATACACACTACTATTAGTTATACATGATATGCGGGTAAGGATACCGACCGAGGCCGCGTGTTTGTTTTAGTGACGGTGAATCTATTGTTGTAGTGAGGTTAAACCCATAGTATATAGATGGTATACTACTATATAGAGGCTTTGTTATGTAGTGTGGGGAAGGTCTGTACAGCAATTTGATACGACTGTACCACAGCACCAGGACCGTATAATGTTGTTAGAGTCCAATTCTAATAATACTAGAACTTGATGATTAGTGGTAGTATAGTTGTGTGTGAGATCATAACTTTGTGTTGCCGATTGTTAATGTAGTTACAGTACTGTGTAGTCGATCATAGATCGACCTGGCGCGGCCAACCCAAGTGTGCGGCTTAACAAATATCCCTCGGTTTAAAGGAATGAAGTTGATCTGATATGGGAAAACAAGCCGTTTTTGCCTCCGACGAGCGAAGCGAGTAATGGGGTCTGGGGCAACGCCCCAGCCGCCGGAGGCAATGTGGGAGGTAAAACCCTAGACCTGGCAACACCAACTGCCTTTGTTGCCTCCGGCGGCTGGGGCGTAGCCCCAGACCCCATTGCTCGCTTCGCTCGAGGTTAAGAGATAGACGTAGTTTCTTATCTTCATGGTTAACTGTAACGACGATGCATGCGTATGCAGTGTTATGAGATAACACGCATTGATCATCTGCAGCAGCTGATGAACTAACACTAACTATCAAATTAACACGCTAACTTATCACTGCTTAATACTTGAATGTTGAACTGGTATGCTATATTAGCGTATAGATGCCATGTGTAAATGATGTTAAGTAAGCATTCTTAACGTGACAGTGACACTGACAGTTGACTTACGCTTACAGTTTATTGACGCCTACAGTTGATTGACGTTACAGTTCGTTTACAATATCTATCTATAGATTAATCAAATACTCCTCTGCACTGCCTCTAGTCAACTTCTCTGAGTTCTCTCTTGGTTCAGGATCAACTCAGCCAAGTCTAATACTGGATTACATAAGCTTAATTATTCCTGCCTTGCCTAGCTTGTACGCAAGATATCAAACTTATTCAGTTAAGCCGCGTATAAAATTGTGTGACGTAACGTTACTTTTCCATTCCATTGGCATCCGGTCTAGTCCAAGTTCAATCTCATTTTAATTTTAACCTCCTACTTGTATGAATTATTGGTTGTTAACTTGTTTCTTTCTAATTTTATGATATATATGGTTTATGATTTCTTTTGAATGAAAAGAATAACGACGATAATACAACATAATAACGACTGAACGACTTGTAACCACGCTTCAATTACTTGGTGCAACCGCTTCAACTACTTGATACAACTGCTTCAACGAGTTGTAATAACCGCTTCAACGAGTTGTAATAACGACTGAACGACTTGTAGCCACCGCTTCAACGAGTTGTAATAACGACTGAACGACTTGTAGCCACCGCTTCAACGACTTGTAACCACAGCTTCAACGGCTTGTAATAAACGTTTCAACGACTTGGTACTACTGCTTCAAAGAGTTGTAGTAACTGTATAACCGCTTCAATACTTGGTACAACCTCTTCAATACTTGGTACTGCTGCTTCAAAGAGTTGTAGTAACTGCTTCAACTACTTGATACAACCGCTTCATCTACTCACTTGATACAACCGCTTCACTTGACAACCGCTTCACGAATAATTGGAACTACCACTTCCACAAAGGAACGAAGTAATTTCCTTCATGTTTAATTACTCGCAATACTAATATCGATTGTCGTTTCAATCTAGAACCCATCATTGTTCTATAATCATGTCAGGACAAGTCTTAATCACTGGTGTAACTGGCTTTATTGGTGCTCATGTACTAGATATTCTTATTCGTTATCAATATCCTATTATAGCTGTTGTTAGGAATATTGATCAAGGTATCTTCTACAAAACTAAATATCCAAAGGCTAGATTAGCATTTATTGAAGTTCCTGATATTTCTCAAGAAAATTCTCTTGATTTCATTTTTAAATTAAACCCATCAATTCGTTATGTGATACATTTGGCAACTCCAGAATGTCCTTGTTCTCAATATATTGATAGCCATAATACCGATGGTAATGATGACACAACTAATACTAAATGCCCTTTTCATAATCCTTCAAGTCCTCTATTAAGCAATAATGAAATAGATAGAGTATTATTTGAACCATCTATTCGAACTTCACTTAACATAATTAATGCTATTGATAAACATGGTATAAGTGTTCGAAGTTTAGTGTTTAGTTCATGTTTTGCTGCTATGGTATCGGATCCTCCTCGGTTTAGTGACAATACCAAAATATATTCTGTCTGTGATTTCAATCGAATAACTCGTGAACAAGCAAGATCTAATTGTTATATGGCTCATATTGGTTCAAGAGTATTTGCCGAAGATGCTCTCTGGAAACGATATTCGGATATTTTCCCAAGATTCACCCTTACTGTTATTGTTAGTCCTTTAGTTTTAGGACCTCCAATTCATTCCAAACCAACTCTCACTAATTTCCCCTTTCGTCAAATACATAAATTGTTTAATGATAGGATAGATAAAATTCATGATGAATCTCGACAAAACCAAGAAATAGATTCAAATGATGATATCAATAACAACAACACCAATAATAATAATAATAATGAGATTAATATCTCTTATCATGTTCATCTTAATAATAATCGTCATCATCATCTGCATCATCGTCATAGTTCCAAGGCTTCTTTGAATCCTACTAGTGACTCTCCTGTTAATATTAGTAATACTTCTTCTGATAATGAAGATGAAGAACCCATTTCCACCCCTCCACCTCAAACTCTATTGTCAAGGTCGGTATCATCTCGTACAACTTTATCTCGGTCATTAACATCTCGTCCGAAATTATCCCGTTCAATATCTACCCGATCTACTACAAATTTATCTCTATCTTTATCCTCATGTTCTTGTTCTTCTTCTTCAACCACCTTACCTATTACTTTTGAGTCGTGTTCTTTTACCTCGTTGAATTCTTCCTCGTCATCTTCCATTCAGCCACAAAATGTATCTTCTCCGTCTTTACCCGACTTGGCATTTCCATTCTACGTTGATGTAAGAGATTTGGCTCTCGCCCATGTCAAAGCTATTCAACTTGTACCTCCTGAAACAAATAGATGGCTTGTAGTAGCAAATAATATCTCCTCTCAACAAATTGTAGATATTATACGAGAGAGATTCCCTAGTCTTTGTGACCGTCTCCCCATGGGAATTCCTGGGCAAGGTGAAGAAGATGTTCTTCAACAATGCTCTTTTGATGTGGCGGATACTAACGATGTTCTTGGAATAAATTTCCGTGGTTTAGAAGATACTGTGATATCAATGTTTGATAAATTTATCGAGTTAGAAATAACGACATGAAAATTGTATCTATATATATAGATTGTAATGAAATTTTATGAGTCCTAAATATATAAATACTGCCTCTACTCTTAGGCAAAGTGCCCGTTGTTGCTTTCAAAAGTCTTTACACCGATACCTCAGGACGGTGGAATCTCAACCGTCCAATCAAATTCACGCCACATATTATCGAGATATTCCCTGTCAACAGCATTTTTATTCCAGTGACTGGACTTATGAATTAATATTGAATCAACCTGAAGCATGCCACCAATAACTTCACGAGCAAATCTATCCCCACGAGGCCATCGTGAACTATTTTCAACAATATGCCCAATTCCACCATTAATATTAAACCAAACATGAAAGTAAGGTGCTTCTTTTGCTATACTAGTACGAAAGAGATATTTAGGGTCAACAGACATGGTGGCATCTGTTGGCTTTCGAGTATCGATTATTTTACGATGACTGCTCCACTCATCATCAGTAGCCATTATTGCTTCAGTGAAAAATCCTGGAGCTGACTCCAATAAATGGAACGGAATCGGAACAGCAAAAATTGATGCATGCATATGGCCCGACCGCGATACTGCATTCTCATAGAAAAGAACTCCCCGACGACTTTTGGCCCACATTTTAGTTAAGCTTTTCATGAAATTACGTATCTCTTCCCATTCGTCGTCATTACATTCAAGAGTATTTTTATAATGATCCATAGGGACAATAGCTACTGTGCCTTTAACAACTGCTGGTTCTGGAGCTATACAAAGGTATACCTGTGTAGCAATAGCGATTATAGTTGTACCACTCCCTTCCTCTAAACAAAGCTTGCAACTTGAAATAGCTTCATTCATTCGACGAGTATTTTCAATCATTTGATTTCGACGATTATGATCTGATTTCTGAGAAATTTGTGCTAGTTTTTCAGCATTGTCAGCAATGTAATCTAGATCGTTGTTATAACCACCATCTTTGGAGATCTGTTCAGCGAATTTAGAATCAAGTTGTTCATTACGGGTACTTAACTCTTCACGGATCATATCTTGAATGGTCGGATCAGAAGGGTCAGTATTAGCCGAAGAACCTGGTTTTACAACAAATCTACTATCGATAACTTTGATATTGGATTTTGAAACTCCATCATCTGTTGAGCTTGCATCAATAGGAACAAGCTTTTCATACTCCGTTTTTAGAGTTTCAATTTTTTCAGAGTCTCCTCTGAGTTCAGCCTTAAGAATAGCTGCTTTTAATTTATTCAATTCATCGACGCTAACAGTAGTTTCTATTATTCTTGATGGTGCCTTTTCTGCAGCTGTGGTTGGGACTGAGGCAATAGGCTCTGACGAGTTCAAATCATCACCACTACTCTTTTCCTCTTGTTTATAAACGAGATTTTTCTCATTTGCGTAGAAATTACCAGTATCCTCAGCAATAACCCAATCACCATCTTCTTCACTCTCCTCCACTACAAGCTTGGAAGGGGGAGATGCTGGTTCTTGTGACTTTGATGATATTTTAGTAGGCGATCCGGATCGGGATCGTGGATGTGAATATGACCGAGATCTTGGCCGTGATCGTGGCCGACGCTCATAATGTGACATACGTTCAATTCTTTCATTTGAATGACGGGAACTACTATACTCCCTATTCCTGTTATCTTTGTTATTATCATCGTTCTTAGAACTAGAATGTCTGTGATGTGTACGATGATGATCATGATGAATATCGCTATGTCCTTGCCGATGGCTCTCCCGCCGACGGTCTTCTCTATCATTCTTATCATCTATGTCATGGTAGTGGTGATGCTCACTCCAATGACTTTGTGTTGACCGACTATGACGATGATGGTCATCTTTCAATTCGTTGTCATCCCGGTGGGCACTATGTGAATTATGACTTCTTCGATCTGATTTATCTGATCTATGAGAATGACTTAAACCTTGGGATCTATCCTCGTCAGACATATTGCATACATATATCCTATCTCCAGTAGACCCTCCCAATTAATAATGTTAGATATCAAGTTGAAGATCCCTTAAGTTAACCGTTATTGAAATGACAGGAGACTCTCTGATAAAATAACCAGATCCCGTATCAGATCGTTTGCTGGTCGAGATGAGTTCAAATCTGGTGAAGTTGAGATTTACGGGTCTCCGTCCGAAAATAAATTTCAGCCGTGCAATGATATGGTAACGGCCCCGCGATCTTGATTGACTGGGCTCTACCAGATTCATTCATCCTTTCATCATATACCAAGTCTGTTCTATTTAGATGGACATTGTGATTGAGTGGAAGGATTCAGCTTCATCAAATACCAAGTGTGTTCTATTTAGATGGAGATTGTGATTTAGTGGAAGGTCTATTCCTGTTGTCAGCTGCCATGTCAAAATATTGGTGTAAACCTTGTCAAATGGTAAGTTGTTCCGACTCTGGTGTGGTGTTCATTTGATCTAACTATTTCTTAAGTTCGTAGTTGATACAAAAATTGGTAGAACTCAACATGAAGCTACTTGGAAACATAAAAATTCTATCCAGAAACAATTAAGAACTATTCATAGAGAAAACCAGATTAAAGAACGTGAGGAAAAGGATGCCATTAAAGTACTGAATCAAATTGAAAATGAAGTGAATGATAACATTGAAAGAAAGTCATCTAAAACGATAAATCCACCTATAGTTCATGGAGAGCAAGTGAAATATAATCACAATAAGGACTTGATAAATTTCGAATCAAAAGAAGATGGATCCAGGAAACGATCTGTTCATCAGTCTTCAATCACAGTTGATGATCCTACGCCGGATGTCCCAAAAACTAAGAAGCAATTAAGAACTTCCGGAGGTTTACCGGATCATTGGAAAGTCGAAGAGAAGGTCTTTGTTGGTGATGATATTCCTGATTTATCAATTCTGGATAAACCCAAATCAAACGTTAAAACTGAATTGTCTGCTGATATTCCTTTGAAACAGGAGAATGTAAACAAGAATTCTCTATTTAAAAAACGCAAGGCGAAAGGTTGATTATTGGAATGGGACTAAGCTTTAGAATATATTTTGTCACTTCTTGGTTCATATCCAAGCAGCTACCTAGAATGAAGACTTCGTAAATCACCAAGTGTTCAATTTTTGGTTTCGATTTGTTTCGGTAAATTGGAAGAATCGTCACAGCTTTAACCTCGAGCGAACCCAGCTCAGGGGTCTAATGGGTATCAGCATCATGAAAAAGATGTTTGAGAAAATAATTACTATGTACAAATATATTCAAACACAAAAAATTATACATGCTTAAGAGGAGAAAAAGAATGTCTTTTTCTATCCCACTCTATTTTTTGGTACTTCACGTCCATTGACGACTTTGACCACGAACTAATTCCAATAATTTCCAACCTTTAGTTTCAGGATTATCCATTTCTTCAGGGATCCTCGTCATAACCATGGCATATGTTGTTAATTGAATTGCGTCTTCAACACCAGCAGCAATTTCGTCAGTCTTAATTTTCTTATAAAGATGAACCTCTTGAGCACGACATCCAATTACAAACACAGGAATATCAGCAGGTTGAAGTAATTTACCACTGAGAATATCTACACCTCGAATATCAAGAACTCTTCCTGCAGAATAGAGTCCTTGTTCTTGAAATTGCTTAGCTGAAGCGGACCAAATATTAAAGGGAGCTTCAGATAACCATTGACTTAAAGTCTCCTTATCACCTTTTACATACGCATCTAGAACTTCTGGTAAAATATATTGACGAACTTCACGTAGAAATTCTTCTTGGCTGAAATTAGGATCCATTTCTTTAAAAATCCTCACTACTTTAGCACTTTCAGTTTCAGCAAAGAACGAACCAATAGCATCAGTCACCGATCTAACAGAAGAAACAAGTCCATTTTCAGATTCTTCATACAATAATTTCATATCGGCGACTTTTTTACCTAGATTTGATTTTTCAAAATCTTCTTTCCAGGACTTTTCAGGTTTAGCAGTATCATGCAAAATAACTCCATGGCCAGCCTCAGGATTGGTTTTAACATATCTTGGAACACCAGTTTTTAATTCTTCTTCTAATCGTTTCTTTTCTTCCATTTCTCTACGCTTTCTACGTTCTTCTTTTTCTTCAAATCCACCATATCTTATACTAGATCCATCATCAATAACATCCTTAAGATTCTTATACATTTCAGTATTTCTAATTGGTTCAGTGGCTTTATCAACCGATTCGGCAGTTTTATTAACAGCAGTTCGAGTAGTTTTAATAATTGGTGATTCCCAAGCAGTAGCAGCAGCAGAACCAACTACTTTACCAGCTTTTTTAAGAGATCTTCCTGTGACAGAAGAAGCAGCCGATGTTCCACTTTTAGCTTTATCGAGAGCTTCTTTAGCTCTTTTATAAGCACCACTTTCTGACATTCTTCCAGTTTCATCTTGAAGAGCTTTAATATTAGTCTGCAGTTCTTTACTTTTACTCCATTCATTTTTAAAGGTATCAAAGAAAACTTGTAATGGTGATTTATCTGATCCTGGGTCTCCTGAATTTCCTGAATTTCCACCGGAATTATTATTATTATTGTTACCATCATTATTTGCCGCTTGAGTAATTCGTGAAGTATGAAATGATGACGAAATATAATAGTTATTATCATATGCTACTCTTTGGATCATAGGGGATCTTATTATGGATCCCCTAGCTCGGATTAAAGCCATTGAATTTATCTGATTTTTAACTCTATTAGCTAACATGATGATGATGATAACTTGAAAACAAAACAACAACTAACTCAACTAATTCAACAACTCAACAACTCAACAACTAATATTTGTCTAATAAAACAGTTGAATAAATACCGTTCCCTCTTCAAGAACAGAAGATGATGGATGACAGTAGAATGAAAAAAAAAGTCGGAGAGTCAAGACGGATCGGAACTCCTGCTGAAATATTTCTGTGGCGCCTCAAAAAAACTCTTCTGCGGCTGAAGCGGCTTATATAATTATTGAGCGGCTTTGCGGCATTCCGGCAATTTGTCGGTGACTCGGAAACAACAACCGCATCCTCGAGCTTCCGGCGGGGTAAGAGCTCTGATCCGTAGCTCTCGTTTCCTTCGAGAGGTAAGAGCTCTGGAGGGCAAGTAAAGGGTAGACTCAAGACTCGAAATTGGCAAGTTTGGTAATTGGCGTTTGTCTGAACGTCTGTAAGCGCTGAGCTCGCAGCTGGTCTCTGATTAAGACAGATATGGATATGTCATGAATTATAATTTTAGTATAATATATTTTGCTCTTTGAAGACATCATTAAAACTAGATTGTAGGTTCCAGACAGTTGTCTTCAATCAGCCAACCGTCTCTCGCACAGCCAGTTTCTCGCACATGGACCCTGACATGGAATAGCATTGTCGTGGTCTGCAATACGACTTATCAAAGAATCGAGATATGTTTCCAACTCATCGATGCTCGATTCGAGGTAAACGATCTCACGAATAATATCAGTCGAGGGTAGATCAGGTGGATCGTAGGCCACCACGGTTAAGGTTGGGGCCCATACATACAGGCTTTCTAATTCTCAGATCTAACTTCATGAGCCGAGTGGTTCAGTTTATAATACTGAAACGAAGCTCACAAGCCCGTTCAAATAAGGTATCGAACACTCTTTCCAGTTCGGCCAAAACACCTGCTTCGCTTGCGGGGGTCGCAGCTCTACGACTGATGACTGTTGTAGAAACATTATTGCCGGCAGGAGTCGCAGCCCTAGCGACAGCTACAGTGTTCTCCTCGTTAGATGCATCATCATCAGCGACTCGAGCATCTCAAAGTCTACTATCTGCCTCATTCACGGCATCAGATTGGCATCCATCCCGCTTGTGCGCTGCTCAGGGCATTCGAAGAAGTTCTCAGCCTGATATCAGCAACGGCTCTCTCGACGATATTACTTACAGCAATAATTCGCGAAATCCAATGATTAGCACCCTATCAAAGAAAACAAATGATTTACCAGATCGGCGGTATAATCGACAATTACTAGAAGAGGATAAGATGAAGTACCAATTGGACGTGCTTTGTCTGGGCCTTGTAGATTGTTAAGTTCCGCACAATCTGCCAATAGCCTGCTGCAACTACTGGTCTATCATCAGTACCAAGTAGGCAAGTTCATGAACGTCTAGAGCAGTTCCAGATCTGATCCCACGTAAGATGGATCATCTGGTCCATGGTTATCCTTTCCCTATCGCAACCACGTTCCTGGTCCAAACTGAGATAATCCAACCAGTTAGTTTGTATGTCGTTAGTCAAACCGATAGTGCACTATTCACTTTGCGTCAAATTGCGTGCCACTAGGTCCGAGATAGTTTTCTTCTTGACCGACAACCATTTATTAATAGGTATGGTCAGGACTTTATCTGACGACGGCTTCAAGAACAAGATTTCTGACTTCACTAATAAGGGAGTTGTCAGGTCGCCGCTCTCTAGCACCGCTGAATATCCCACTAAAACTCAGACTGAAACCGAAACCAGAACCAGAACCAAAACCAAAACCAAAACCAAAATCAAAACCAAAACCAAAACCAAAACCAAAACCAAAACCGAAACCAAAACCGAAACCAAAACCGAAACCAGAACCAGTACCAAAACTCACGTATTTACCTCGAGAAGTTCCAATTATTTCTTAACATGATGGATCGGGTTAGGGGTTTAATCTTAAAATGAACTGATGTCCCTGCCGATCTCTACTGATTTTTCTAAGAGGAAAATGATCTACATTGCCTATACACAACTCTACCGAATACCCCAAGGAAAGGGAAAAAACCAAGATATATTATTAGACAGATTAATGCCATATTGTACATTATTATAGAATATGACTGGAGAGCATTCTGGTAAATGACTGGCATAGGAATAATTAGTGTTAACGTAACTCTGAATCAAACCGATGTACGCACGTCGTCAGGGGTCTAAGTAATTAGTTATTTAATCAGCTCAGCATAAATTAACTCATCCACGTTTCTGTGTTATTAACAGATCATGCTTCTATCCAGGGCTCTCCTCTTTTCCGCCGGCGGTCGAGGTATCTCCCCAGACGCCTAGCTCTCGCTTCGTAGCAAAGCAGGCAAAAAGGAAATGGCTTTTTATGGGTAAATAGGAAAGATTATAAATAGACACTTTATTTAGCGATATTTAATAGGAAGCTTTACAATTCTAAATATTAAAGGGCTGGTGAAGAAAGAACAAGAAAAAGAAAAGAATGAGAAAAACTAGAAGTAAGAGGAAACTAGAAACAAGAGGAAACTCTCATGCCTTCTATATTTACACAGCCTCAGAGAGATACACATCATACAGTTAATTTTGGCTCAATTCCTTGTACGGGAGCATGACGTGTGTTTAGGTATTTCCCTTGGTTCATCCTTGATTACTGGCAAAATTATTGCAAGAATTGAACAACAAGATCTCGAACGAAAAATAGAGCTCGACATAACAGAATCCTGGCCAATAGACAGGATCTCCAATAATACATTTTAGCTAATTACTGTTAGCCGCACTATTAATGTGCCTTCACATAATGCAGGGCAAGCAGATGTTTATAATCTGTTCAGCAAATATCATATATTCACTTAAGCGATCAAGACGTTACCAGCCACCAAATGCCTATTCACTTAAGGGATCAGGACGTTACTAATCACCAAAAATATATTCACATAAACCGTCACGACGTTGTTAACCACCAAAACAATATTCACTTAAGCGATCCATACGTTACTAACCACCAAATATATGGACTCACACTTCACGTAAAGTTACTGGGAAAGACTCTATAGTATAGTCACTTCGTGTTTTTCATTAGACAACAAGTTTTTTTCCTTTCTTTCTGGGTGAAAGATATATAAGATCGGATCTCATATTTAATCTCGGCAAGTTAAGTCTTTTTCATTAGTTGTTCGTAGTTTCTAGGTTGTTTATTTGTTGTTATTACCTTCTTGGCACGTATATACAAGGTCTTTATTATTCTTTTCTTCTCATAGTTTATTATTGATCTGATGAATCCTTTGCTGTGACAGACAACTTTTATATCTACAAACGGATCTAATATTGATTTCAATCATGGGGACGGCGGCAGATGAACAGGATGTCCTTGTAAGTAATGATATAGTTGGTTTGCCATTCGGAGGCAAGGGAGTGGGGGCAGACAGAGGAATACTCCAGGCAAGCCGATACCCGGTTCAACCTACTTATTACTAACATGTTTTCTATTCTCAGCTAGTTCCAACATCTGCTCGTACGGTTAAAGCTAATTCATCATTTAGTTCATTACGTAGGAATTCAAGGCCTATTAAAGGTGGTCAACCGTTTGAAGCACATCGACCTTCAAATCCTGGTCCTTCTAGTAACACAGCGAATACTGGTAATGATGATCTGTTTCCATTAAAAGCATCTGGAAACCATGCTAGACCGGTACGTCCCAGTGGAATTCCTCGTGGTCATGTTCCTCAAGACAATACTTATAGTAGCAGCACTATTAGTAGAAATAGAAGAAATAGTAACAATGGTTTATTATCATCTTCTATAACAACACCTAATTCTGCCTCTTCATCAGAAGTTGATGCTGGTAGAAGGAAACTTGCTTCGATTAATAAAGCACTTCTTGGTGGAGCAACCAGTAGTAATCTGTTACCACTTAATAGAAGTCACCCTGATACAGGCTATTCTGATTCTTTAGCACCACGGAATAAGAGACCGCGAAATGAAGATACCGGTGAAATGGAACGACCTAGACTTGTTACTTTAACAGGAAGAGAGAGGAGTGCGATTAATGGGGGAATGGTTCATATCAATAATAATAATAGAAATATTAATGGTGGTGTTTTATTGTCAACTCCGTTCTCATCTCGTAAGTCAACTGTTGGCTCTTCTTCGTCAACTTTTCCTCGTGTTACTTATAAAGATCGTAAGCAACCACAAGTTCAATATCGTTTACCGTTGAAGAGTTGTCAATTAGGTCCATTTATAATCTCTGCACCAACCTCTTCTAATCAAGGAATGTATCTGCTTCTAACGTCTACTGAATTATTACCAGAAAAGAACAGAGAAATCGTTTGGTCCGTGGAATGTCCTCCTGAACAAATCAGCCATTATGACTTAGATTTAAGTGTAAAGGAATTATCCAGAATTCCTGAAAGGGATGTCAAATATATTAAATTCACTCCGCCTGACCTGCATCGGGGAGAAGTGGACTTATTACTCAATGTTGGTCAAGCACATTTAATTAACTATAAAGGGGATAAAGTTCCAATTAAAAATTATTTTTTTCGTGTGAATACTAAAGATAAGAGCCCCTACCATCAATTCCATTCATCATCATCATCAGCGAAACAGATTGATCAATTGATTAGAGAATTAAGAAAAAGAAAACCTACAGTAGTGGAAACTTCTTCTAATGATATTGAAGTGTTACGAAGCCATATTCCTGATTTCAAACCAGTTGTTGATTCGAATGAGGTTAATCATAATCGTATCAGTGGACGACCTCATGTGTCCAATACAGCTCTATCAACAATCCAGAAGCAAATATCCAATCAGGCCACTGTGGATGGAAGTAGACTTCAGCATATTGGTAATTCTTCGAGGCATGCATCAAGGGAAACATCACCCAAATTGGATTCGAATTCGTCTACTAACATATCTCGTACTCATTCATCGCCATCATCATTCAGTTCAAATTTGCATACTCCTTTAATATCAACATTCAGTTCAAATTTGCATACTCCTTTAATATCAAAAAAGCTGTCACCTGCATCAAAAGCGACAACAACTACCAATAAACCAGTTGAATTGACTGTTCCTGCTGGGTTGACATCAAGGTCGCGTTCAATTCCTCCTACGAGTTCAAGAAATAATCCTGATGGTGACGAAGACGAGGATGATGAACTGAACATCTCTTCTTCGATCGCTTCTCGTACTAAATCAAGATCGTTTTCTCGTCCATCTTCTAAATCGTCAACTCCTTCTGGTACTATCAGGCCAAAGCTTTCTTTGAAGGGCCCATTCTGTTATACTTTTAGTGATAAGAAATCATATGATATTGCTGAGATTGATTTCAAGAGTCTGAATGATCAGGAATTTATCAATGATACTATGATTAACTTATTTTTGAAGTTGTCTGTGTTAGATACAAATGATGATGAACTTATTAATTCCATTCATTTATTCAACACTTTCTTTTATGATAAACTCAGTGAAAAGGATGAATATGGTCGTACCTCATTTGAGGGAGCTATGAGGTGGACAGCAAAAGTTGATCTATTCAAGAAGAAGTATATTATACTACCTATAAATGAATCCAAACATTGGTATGTTGCTATTATATATAATTTGCCTTCATTGTTAAATCCACCGCAAAAGGACGATGAACAAACTAGCAAGAAAAAGGATGACAGTGGAGATTTTGACTTTGAGGGATCATCAGCATCTTCATTAATAGCCCCTAAAGAATTGCGAGCACCATCTGAACAATCAATAAGTGATCAGGAACAGCAATCACAATCTACCCGTGAATTAAGAAATCGTAAAGTAGATATATCTGAATCTTCAATGATTGCAAGGCACACAAGATCTAGGTTGATCAATATTGAAGATGATGACTCTCCAGTTATATTTATTCTTGATTCGCTTAAAACCAGTCAATATCGTAATAGTCAAGCCGCTAGAAAGATCCGGGATTTTCTCGTTGCTGAGGCACTTCATCGTAAGAATATGTCTATTAAAGGAGACCGAATCCGATCTAAATCCGCCTATGTACCACAGCAGGATAATTATTGTGATTGTGGAGTTTATGTTATTCATTATATCCAAAGATTCATGAGCGATCCGCAAAAATTCGTACGGCTAATGGCAGCATCGACTGATGTAGCACGAAAAGAACTCTCAGAAGCATGGCGGACAGAAAATATTAAGAATAAAAGATATGATTTGAAATTTAATGTTCTTGGTTTGGAAGCAGAAAGTAGGGGTGAACCTTTGCCATCGGCTCTTTTTACCGACAGTGGACAAACTGCAGATGTCACTACTGGAGCCAGTCCATCGGATGAGTTTTCTAAATTGGACTTAGAAGACAATAATAAACAGAATATCTCGTCATTGACTCAAGATAATAAGCCTAATAGTAGGTCAGAAGAGGATGAAGCTCATATGGATGTGGATATTCCGACTGATACTAATAACAGACCATTATTAATATCTCCAGCATCGCATATCAGGAGTAATAGTAGAACACCTACCTCATCACCTGCTCCTCGTATTCTTGTTCCCTCAATACGGTCATCAGTATCTCGAGAAGTGAGTCCTGAGTCAGGACCTGCAGCTATCAGTAATGATGCTGATAGTGAAGATGATGAGGATGATATAGTTGTCGTCAGTCATTTCCCCGCCAATATACATGCAACTAGAGCTTCTCGAAGGTTAGCGCAACAGCAGAAGCCATAGCATTTATGAATTATGATATAATCCCAGTTAGATAATAATATTATCTTTATTTATTATTATAGAACTACTCCGTTCCCTCCTCCATTCCCGGCGTTTTCTTCGCTGGGGCGTACCCCTTAGACCTTCCATTTCCCACGCTAACCCCAGACCTGACTTGAAACTCACACATTGGTTGCCAAACTCCGGCTGGGATCAGTCCTCACGGATCAACCCAAATGGATCTTAAACGCGCTGGTCCAAGTAAGAAGTGATCATATGGGTATGGGAGTCGACTGTGGTTCACATGCGGTACCACTAAGACAATACCACGTCTCCTTTCTCGACTGTACCATGAAGACGCTCGAAAAGACGCCAAAGTCACGCCGTTCAAGGTTTTGGAACCAAACAAGAAATCAAACTCCCTACAGAGGTTCTCAAAGAGCATTCCCTGGTACCTTTTCATCCGCTCGTCCTCGGGATGGCGTGTGCCTCCAACCGCCGAAGGCATGGACCCCGTTATAGAGATTTTCCACAAGTTCTGGGCATAAGATAACCATGTGATAATCCTGTTTGCTGTTGGCTATAAAGTACTGTTTTTGAGAACTGGAGTATATATAGCTGACGTCCCCCAGCGAAGAACAAGAAATTTTCTTCTTTGTGGCATACACTTTTGTTATATATAGATAGAGCCAGTTAGAATGTGTGGGTGTGATTAGCAAGGTATAAAAGTGTTTTGTATGGCATGGATTAATGTTTGGTGGTTGGAATTGTCTGTTTTTGAAGAGTAATTTTTAATTAAAGAAACATGTTCATAAACTTGGGGAAGATGATTGGTTGTTGATGTTTGGTTTGGTGATACTGTAGTATGTGAGATTCAAAATGGTGGCCTTGGTTTTTTTTTTTTTTTGGCTGTTAATGTTTTTCAAGAATTGGTTTTGTTTCTATTTCGGATTTTTTGGCTGGGTGATGTGACCACTTATTGAGTCTGTTTTATTGTACGTGGGAGTTTCCGAAGTTTGATTGGATTATAGATGACGTTTTAATGATGAAGGTTATGATTTGTGCGAGGTGGGCTGGATATTGTTCTTTCGGTAGTGTTGTTGGTGTAGGTGAGTCCGATTTACTTGATGTCTGGGGTGAGTGAAAAATTAGTAAAGGTTATCGGATGTGTAATTGCTTGATATTGTGTTGTTATCGTGTTGTTCAGTAGTTCTTCATGGTGGGTTGCTGTTTCTCGTAATGTTCCCTGTGCTGTTGATTGTGTTATTGATGTTCTGTTGCGCTTGGTACTATGGTATCGCATCGTCAGTATCGGATGTTTAAAAACCCGTTGTCATTGTTATACCCAGTTGTGATTGAAGTCGATTATTATACCGTAGTGTTGTCTCTTGTTGCTATTTAAATATGTTCATATCGTATTGTTCAGTAGTTCTTCATGATGTGTTGTTTCTCGTAATGTTCCCTGTCGTGTTGAATGTGTTATTGTTGTTGTTGTTCTGTTACGCTTAGTACTAGAACTTGTTGTCACTGTTATACCCAGTTGTGATAGAAGTCGATTATTATACCATAGTGTTGTCTCTTGTTGCTATTTGAGTATGTTCATATCGTGTTGTTCAGTAGTTCTTCATCGCAATGTTCCCTGTGCTGTTGATTGTGTTTTTGATGTTGTTCTGTCGCGCTTGGTAGTAGAACTCGTCGTCACTGTTATGCCCATAGTCTTGTCGATTATTATAGCCATAGTCTTGTCACTTGTTGGTATTTAAATAAGTTCAACTGTTCTGGCGTATGACTTTATCGATACCTATCCATACCACGATTGTGATCTATTATCGTAGCATCATCAGTATCGGATGTTTAAAACTCGTCGTCACTGTTATACCAAGTTGTGATTGAAGTCGATTATTATACCCATAGTCTTGTCTCTTGTTGGTATTTAAATATGTTCAGCTGTTGATATCGATACCTATCCATATACCATGATTGTGATATATAATCACTCAATTCGTATACTTCAAATACCCCTAGTTAGTATTATTATAGGATTATACCATATCCTGTTATATATTGTTTAGTTAGAGTTGCATTAAGCTTTCTGATGCCTTAAGTCATGTTATAGATGGACTGAGTTTATTTACATTTCATGTGTTATAATAAAAATATTTAGACTACTGTACTACTACTGCTCTATTACTGTACTACAACCGTACCACTACTGTACTACTACCGTACTCTACCTGGGTAGGGTATTCTATACGGTATAGAGTATACGGTGTATTATGTGTAACTTTAACTTAACCGCTGCTAGTAAATTTTCCCAACCCGCGTGTTAAGGATATCAATCACCCATAGTCGATTGACAAGCGAGTGAGGGAGAGTGAGCGAGGGAGAGCTTTTCTAATTTGTTTAACTTACAGGACAGTACTACTACTACTAACTTACTACTTACGATTATTACGATTACTACTCTACCACTACTCTACTCTACCACTCTACTCTACCACTCTACCACTACTCAACTACTACTCAACTACTACTCAACCAATAACTACAACTTATTACTCTAACCACTCAGAACAGTCCCTATAACTTTTTATTAGTACTAACGCTTACTACTCCACTTACCATCATTATCATCAACAATATCGGCGAAATATATTTTTCTATATATCTATTGGTGGTGGTATATATATATATTGATTCATTCATTTATTCATTTTTAGAATTATCTATTATTAAATATTTGAATGATTGATTATATTAAAATATAAATCCGAGAAGATTTTCTTTTTTTTTTTCAGAACTATAGGTAGTTGGTATATTAAGTCTGTGTGTGAAAAAGTGTGTATGGTGGTTAAGATTTAAAATAGAGGGATTGGAAAAGTGATAAGGGATCTTATCTGTTTTGATATACATCTATTTGTTTTTAATTTCAGTATTTAATTCAATCTTGATTTTGTATTGTTATTGGTATTGGTATTTTGGGATTGTGTGTTGTGAGTCGAGTTGGAAGTTATATGGATCTCTTAACACAGAATTATTTTGAACAACAGTATATATTCAGGGAGGAGAAGATCTTATTGTTTTAAAACAGGTGAGTATTTAGACTTTTGGGAAAGGAAAAAATGGAGAGAGTGTGATCTATCTGTTGTTTTGGTGCTACTATTAATAGTGGTTGTTGACTTTTTTGACTTCATATTGAACACTGTTGTTGGATATGGCTTGATATGCAACTGGTTTTTTCCTTATGAATCGAGTTACAGACTGTTAGTTAGTCTTGTGATATTCTATTTTCCTATCTGTTCATGGAATTTCGGATTCGTCGGAGTAACCGGTTTCATGGCTTCCGGTGACTTGAGCGGTTCTCGAGCGAAGCGAGAGCTAGGGGGTCTGGGGGCTATGCCCCCAGCCGCCGGAGGCACAACCAACTGCGGACAAAATCTAACTATTTTAGTACTATATAACAATGTCTGTGGATTTTGAAAATGACCCGGAGCTTTATGGTCTTCGACGAAGTGGTCGTGCTCATATTGCTCCTGAAAGATTCCATATTGAAGAATCTGAACCAAGGCGACGGATCAATCCAAGATATATTGATTCTAGTAGTGATGAAGATAGTAATAGTGATAGTGAACATCGTCGAAGAAGGAAAAAATCAAAACGTTCTAATTTTAATAATGATGATGAGATTAATGATGACGATGATAATGGAAATGAAGATGACGATGACGATGACAATGATGATGATGATGTGTATGCATCTTCATTACGAGCATTGGCCAAGGAGAAAAGATCTAATAAGCATCATAAACATAAAAGGGGGAGAAAACCTAAATCCAATAGTGATAATGACAGTGCAAATCAATATGCTCAAGTACGATTTTCAACCCGAAATAACAAAGTGGTTAACTATAATATCGATAATGACGATGATGATTTCGAAGATCAAGTCACCTATCAACCACATGAAGTTGAAGATTATGCCATGGAAGAATCGGTTGAAGTTGAGCCTATAGATGCTATTGATGTTGTTCTTGATCATACTCCAATTGAAGGTATTGATAATCCTGATCCTAAAGAAGGTTTGAAATTTTATGTAAGTAGTTGTGGTAGATTTATTTCGCGATTTTTTAACTAACATGCCTCAGATAAAATGGAAAGGGTACTCTCATCTTCATAATACTTGGGAACCATATGCCAATTTAACCCAATTCAAAGGCACTAAGAAATTGGATAATTATATCCGGCAATCTGTTCTTCTCGATAATGAAATCCGAAATGATCCTCTAATTACCCGTGAAGATATTGAAGCGATGGATTTGGAGAGAGAACGAAAACGTGAGGAATATGAAGAATTTAAAACAGTTGAAAGAATTATAACATCTGACCGAACTACCGATTCTGATGATGGGCGAACAAAATTACAATATCTAGTCAAATGGAAAAGATTATATTATGATGAATGTACTTGGGAAGATGCTGAGGGAATTGCTGAAATTGCTCCAAAACAGGCTGATCTATTCCAGAGTCGAAGTTCATCCAAGATTTCACCCTCATATAGTGTCACGTATGGATCCACTCGACCTCGATTTGAAAAACTCAGCGAGCAGCCATCTTTCGTCAAAGGTGGTGAACTAAGGGATTTTCAATTGACTGGACTAAATTGGATGGCATTTTTATGGTCTCGAAATGAAAATGGTATTTTGGCTGATGAAATGGGTCTAGGGAAAACTGTTCAGACTGTAGCGTTTTTGTCATGGCTTATCTATGCTCGTAAACAAAATGGTCCCTTTTTGATAGTTGTACCATTGTCTACTGTCCCTGCCTGGCAGGAGACTCTAGATTTATGGTCTCCTGATATAAATTATATTGTTTATTTGGGTAATACTCAAGCTAGACAAACTATTCGTGATTATGAGTTTTATATCAACCCCAGCTCTACCAAACCTAAGTTTAATATTTTATTGACGACTTATGAGTATATTTTGAAAGATCGTAACGAGTTGGGATCCATTAAGTGGCAATATTTGGCTGTTGATGAAGCTCACAGATTGAAAAATTCTGAATCTGCTTTATATGAGTCTTTGAGAGATTTCAAGGCCGCTAATCGTCTGTTGATTACTGGAACCCCATTACAAAATAACATTAAAGAGTTGGCTGCATTAATAGATTTTCTAATGCCTGGTAAAATGGATATTGATCAAGAGATTGACTTTGAACAACCGGATGATGTACAAGAGGAATATATTCGTGATCTACATAAGCGACTACAACCTTTTATTCTCCGTCGTTTAAAGAAAGATGTTGAAAAATCACTTCCTGGAAAAACAGAAAGAATATTGAGAGTAGAATTAGCTGATATGCAAACTGAGTATTACAAGAATATCATTTCCCGTAATTATTCTGCCCTCAATTCTGGTGCATCCGGTTCGATGCAATTGAGTTTACTTAATATCATGGTAGAACTTAAAAAGGCTAGTAATCACCCTTATTTATTTCCAATGGCCGAAAATCAATATTTCTCCTCTGTGAATGGTGGTGGGGATTCCGCCGACAACGAAGCCGCTAGACGTAGCAGGGAACTCACATTAAGGGGTATGATTATGAATAGTGGCAAAATGGTATTACTAGATAAATTATTGGGCCGACTTCACAAAGACGGCCATCGAGTGTTAATTTTCAGTCAGATGGTGAGAATGTTAGATATTTTAGGAGATTATCTATCAATTAAAGGTTTGCCATTCCAAAGATTGGATGGTACTGTACCTGCTGCTACACGACGTATCGCTATTGACCACTTCAATTCTCCTGATAGTCCTGACTTTGTGTTCCTGCTGAGTACAAGAGCTGGTGGATTAGGAATAAATCTAATGACCGCTGATACTGTTATTATCTTTGACTCTGATTGGAATCCACAAGCTGATTTACAGGCCATGGCACGAGCTCATAGAATTGGGCAAAAGAGTCATGTTATGGTTTACCGATTTGTTTCGAAAGATACCGTTGAAGAGCAAGTGTTAGAACGAGCCCGAAGGAAGATGATTCTTGAATATGCAATTATTTCACTAGGAATCACTGATAAAAGCGGATCCTCGAATAAAAAGACTGAGCCATCGGCAGCTGAGTTGAGTGAAATTCTTAAATTTGGCGCTGGAAATATGTTTCAAGCTAATCATAATCAAAAGAAATTAGAAGATATGAACTTGGACGATGTCCTTGATCATGCTGAAGATCATGTTACTACGCCTGATTTGGGAGAATCACATCTCGGTGGTGAAGAATTCTTAAAGCAGTTTGAAGTCACCGATTATAAAGCTGATGTTTCATGGGACGACATCATCCCAGCCGAAGAGTTAGCAAAGATTAAAGCTGAAGAAAAGAAACGCAAAGATGAAGAGTTTCTACAGGAACAAATCAGTCTTTATAG
This sequence comes from Sugiyamaella paludigena, assembly GCA_030579875.1. Classification (NCBI taxonomy): domain Eukaryota; kingdom Fungi; phylum Ascomycota; class Dipodascomycetes; order Dipodascales; family Trichomonascaceae; genus Sugiyamaella; species Sugiyamaella paludigena. Next base: position 88,482 of record JAKTRU010000017.1, read on the forward strand.
TAGGCGTAAAGCAGTACTTAAGGCTGGGCAAGGAATCAATACACCAAATGATGATGATGACGACGATAATAATTCACCAACTGTTGCTAGTGGCAGGAGAAGGAAGTCGGGCCCTGGTGCTGCCAAACGAGATGCTTATAGCAGTTTGGATCCTAATAATTTAACAGAACGTGAAGTTCGGGGATTGTATAGGTCCATCTTGCGTTACGGCGATGTTAGTACTATGTGGGATAAACTATTCAGTGATGGTTCATTATCTAATCGTCAACCAGAATTGATCAAGCGTGCATTCCGAGAGATGACAGAACTTAGTAAAGCTGCAATTGATGAAGAGACAAAACGTCGAGAGGAACAGGAAGCTGCCGCTGCTGCTGCTGCCGCCGCCGCTAATACTGATAATGGCTCCGCTGCTGATGTTACATCTAAATCGGGATACATGCAAAAACGAAAAGAAAAGAAAGCCATTCTCTTTGAATATAAAAAGGTCAAGAATATCAATGCTGAATTGATTTTGCAGCGTCCTGATGATATGCATCTTGTTTACAAGCATGTTCCTATTAAGAATACCCATGAGTTTTCATTTCCGAAACCTATCAAGCCTGTTCATGGTTGGAACTGTGATTGGGATATCTCGGATGATCTTAAATTGATGATTGGTGTACGCAAATATGGATATGGAGCATGGACATTGATGCGTGACGATCCAACATTAGGAATGGGTGATAAATTATTCTTGGAGGAACACCGAGTTGAAAAGAAGCTGGAAAGAAAAGAAGCCGCTGCTGCAAAACCTGGCTCCGTTGAACCAGGAGCAAATGGAACTGAGGATGTTGCCAGTACTCAAGCTGTGGATTCGGCTCCTGTTGTTGAAAAGGTAGGACCCAAGGTCCCTGGAGCAGTACACTTAGCAAGACGTGTGGATTTCTTAATTTCTGTACTTCGTGATGAAGAAGGTGAGACGACACGTAAAGGAAGGAAGTCATCTGAACCGCCCCTTCGAAAGGTCAAGACAGAGTCCCCTATTATAAATGGAGCGGGGGGTAGTGGCGGTTCGAGTTCGCCTGCTAATACCAGTAAGCCGTCGTCGTCGGCACATACTAAGCATACATCGTTGTCATCATCAGTCAAAAAACATCAGCATTCAAATTCCCATGCACATAACACATCATCCAAAAAGTCAGTAGCTCCGGCCGGAAATGATGACGATTATAGTGAATATTCTAGTATGGATGAGGCCGCTTGTAAGGAAGCTTTACATCCGGTAAGACATAGTCTACGATGGCTGAAGAAAGGTAATCAAGGTCTTGATCGAGCAGCGTTTGCTACACAGTTGAAGAAGGAGTTATTGATTGTGGGTGATTTGATTGAGGAGAAGGTCAAGAATTTCCCAAAAGACTCTGCTGAACAGGAAAGATTCCGAAAACATTTATGGGCATTTGCAAGTTATTTTTGGCCTATTCGAGTGCCATCGGCAAAGATCATGGCCATGTATAATAAGAAGAAAGAGGGCCATTGACAAAATACAAATATTTATAAATATCAGTGTTCATAGTGAAACATCATAAACATTAAATATATTTCGTTCCAAATACTTAGCTACCTCCCCTATTAGAATGATAATTGGTTCTGAAGCTAACAGTATTGATAGACTCTGTCTAAGATATACCAGCCTACCATTGGGCCCTAGGTTCCTAGATTGCGGCCGGCTCAGAAACGATAGGTTCGAGCTCGGCGAATACTGGTTGTGAGGCTTCGCCTCAGAAACCACCATCTCAAGGTTAAATATTCATTTCACAAAACTGTATTATACAAATAATACATGAACTACACAACCCCAACTACATAGAAAATAATCACACGACAAAGTAAAAAAAAAGATGACCGACCATACACACGCGAACACATACACATCAACAAAACAACATCACATATGAAGTAGTTTTAAATTTTTTCCATTTAAGCAGTAGCTTCTTCAGCACCACCTTCCTTTTGGGATTCAAGATATTTCCTATAAGCAGCAAGGGCTTCATCAACACGAGTCTTAAGACTAGCATCATCCTCAGCAAGAACAACAAGTTCAGCATTATCCATATCTAACAACATACCAGTGATCTTACCAGCAAGTTCGGGATCTTGAATTCCTTCTTGAGCAATAATCTTGGGGTAAAGAGCTTCACCAATGATTTGTTTTTGTGCTTCTTCAGGAGCATTAGCAACAACAGCAGCTAAAGAGGGAGCAATAACATGGCCACCATTTTCATCCTTAGGAGGGAGACCACCTTGAGGAGGGATACCCTGAGGAGGGAAACCACCTTGAGGAGGAATTGGACCACCACGATGATTATTATTTCTTGGACCACGGTTTCCTCCAGGGTAATAAGGTCTGTTTCCTTGAGGAACACCCGGTTGTTGGCCTTGAGGACCACCAGGATATCCTCCATTATAGATAGCAGCAGGTGGGATTCCATAGTTGGGGATAATGGGTTGACCATTGGGACCTCTACCACCGGCAGCAGCACCGGCCCATTGACCTTGAGGAGGAGGAAGGACTTGACCATTAGCACCACGAGGACCACCTCCAACAAGTAAATGAGGAGGAGTGTTACCAGGGAAAGGAATACCTCCACGAGGGACAGCACCAGGAGGTAAGAATCCACCAGGTTGTTGACCAGCAGAACCAGGACCATAGAAAAGTGGATTAGGAATATACTGACCAGGTAACCCACCAGCAACAGCAGCTTGATGTTGAAGACGTAATTGATTTTTAGCTTGGATTTGTTGTTGTAATTGAGAACGACGAACATCTTTACGTTGAGCAAGAGCAACATAAAGAGGCTTTCCGTTAAGCATATGTTGATTCATTTCAGCAACAGCCTTAGTAGCTTCTTCAGTTGATGAGAAACAAACAAAACCAAAACCTTTTGATTTACCATTTTCATCAGTCATTACTTTAGCAGAAGTAATAGTACCATGAACAGAGAATACTTCACGTAATTTATCATCATCAACGGAATCATCCAAATTTTTGATGTACAAATTAACACCTTGATATTTATTAATTTTTTCCAAACGAGCAGCTTCATATTGCTTTTTAAGCTCTTCTTCACGCTCGTATCTCTTTTGAGCACGACCAACATAAAGTTTTTTACCACTTGGAGTATCAGATTCATTCAATTCATCAACAGCTCTTGAAGCATCGTTATGATTTTCAAAATTAACAAAACCAAAACCTCTTGATTTGCCTTCAGCATCAACAGCTAAAGAAGCCGAAGTAATAGGACCGAATTTAGTGAAAAGCTCTTCAAATTGTTCTTGAGTAGTTTCTAAATCCAAATTTTTAACATAGATATTAGTGAAATTAGCTCTTAATTGTTCAGCTTTTGATTGACGGTCTTGTTTAGCGATATGTCTACCGACAAATACCTTTTTATCATTTAAAAGCATACCATCAACATGCTTGATAGCGGAATCAGCACTCTCAACATCTTCATAATGAACGAATCCATAACCTTTTGAATTACCGAAATCATCAGTGGCAATCTTACAAGATAAAATGTTACCAAAAGCAGAAAAAGTATCATGAAGAGCTTTGTTATCAATAGCGGGATCCAAATTTTTAATAAAGATATTACCAGCACCAGTACGACGTAAAGAAGGATCTCTTTGAGACCACATAATACGACAAGCACGACCTTTAATAGGAGCATAATTTAATTCTTCGAGAGCACGTTGACCATCTTCGGTATTATGATAATTGATATAAGCATAACCTAAAGAACGACGAGTGACGGCATCACGACAGACACGAATAGAAGCAACAGGACCAATTTGATTGAAAACTTCAAAAAGCATAGCTTCAGTAATAGAAGGATCTAATTCACCAACATAAAGAGAAGCACTATTAGCAGTGGCATTAACACCAGCAGCAGTAGCAGCGGCAGCAGCAGCCGAAATTTCCTCTTCAACTTCCTGTTCAGTATCTTCTAGTTCAGATTTAACAACATCTGATTCACCAGATGACGCGTCATTAGTGGTGGTAGTACCAGTGCCGGCACCGGCACTAGAATCTTCCTTTTTAATAGAATCATTAGTCTCGGAATTAGGGGTAACTTCCTTATTATCTAAGGTTAATTTTTCAAGAGCCTTTTCAGCAGCGGCAACTGAAGCATCAGCAGTAGAACTAGACATTTTGATAGTGGTATTAATATAATTTGGTTGAAATTAACAATAATTGAGTGGTGATGATAAGATAATCTTACTATTATTTTTGAAAAAAAAGGTGATGAAAATATAAACAAAAGGTTCTAAACCTCGCTTTGGTTTTTAAATAAATTTTCTACTTTTTTTTGTGTTTTTTGGTTAATGTTTTGCGTTATATGGTATTTTATATAAAAAAAAAAAAAAAAAAACAAGAAAAACAACGGGGATAATCGTGTCTTCTCTTTTTTTTTCTATTCTTTTTTTTTCTATTAAAATATTACGGTTCGACGATGAAGAGGATGGCGAAAAGAAAAGAAAAAGAAGAAAAAGAAGAAAAAGAAGAAGAAGAAGAAGAGAGGCAGATGCGAGCGAGCGAGAGGCAGGATGCGGACGAAAAAAAAAAAAAAAAATTTCGAAATTATTCATTCAATTTTCATTTTATCTTTTAAAAGAATATTTCTTTACCTTTTAAAAGGATTTTTATCTTGAAGAAGTTAACCCTTATCCTGGGACTATCCTGGGACTACCCCGGGTTTTTGCCTCCGTCGGTTGTGCCCAAACCTGGTTGAGGTTATCCCAAACGCCTGTACGTTCAAGGTTAAATGCGTGTTGTTATAATTATTAATGAATGACGAGTCGGATAAACTAAAGGCATATTGATAATCAGGGATCGGACAAGAGAAGTATGCAAGTGTACACTGTACCTGGTATTGTTAAATGATGTTTTCCCGAGCCCTCACCTAATTAGACTGTCACCAACAGGCAGCTAGTACTGTACGGTCTAACGGCTTACCCCTGGCGGTAAAATTTTCAGCCGTGCACTTCCTGTGGAGTAGAAATAGTATTGCGGCCCGAGAAGGCGTCTAGAATTGTTTGACTCTATATTTTCTCTCTGCTTCTCTTTGAGTTTTCATCATTAATCTTGGATTGACCTTCAAGGTTTTGTTCATATTGTGGTGAGTCACCTGCCCGATCTTGACCAGAAGCGTGTCTAGGTCACCACAGCACGAACTAAACCTCGAGCGAAGCGAGCCTAGGGGTCTGGGGCATAGCCCCAGCTGCCGGAGGCTGAAACCTGGGATCATGATTGTAATGATAGAATATATTGTTGCTCGTACTTGATCTATGTAATCAACCGATATATGGCAGGAGAAATATCGTCCTCTCCTCTATTTCCTGTCAAGTAAGCAGCGTTTTCGGAATTGCTTCTTGGCGAATTTGGCAGAGCTACCTGTCCTATGCCGTGTGGCCCTGTTGTATCCGGCTCACTGGTGATGTGTTTTCTCCGTCAAGAATTTGAGATCTCGATGATACCGGGAGTTAGGGGTCTGGGGACAGGCCCTAGCCGCTTCTTATTTCTTATTTTCGTCTTTAGATTGATCTTTGGCAGCAGCAGTCTTTTGTTTAGCTATCTCCTCTTGAGCACGAGCTGCTCTTTCTCTTAATTCAGCATATTTCTGTTCTGCTTCAGGTTTCAATTTTAAAGGTTCGACAGGTCTAAATCTGACGGCAAATTTCCGTTCAATTGGTTTTCCATTCTCATCCACTTCATTGGGATCATCAAGTCTTTGGATAAGTTGATAATCAGAGAATAGGTATAATGAACCTAAACCTCCTAATAAACATCCAATTGCAATAGAAATGGCTCTACCAGTTGCAGTTGGATCTGGCATTGTTGACACAATTGGTATAAGAAGGAAAGAGAGTGGAGCCATGTCCGAGTATTAATTTTCGGATCTTCGATGACGCGGCTTGTTCGTTCAATAAGGTTCATGGTGATTTGTGCGGCTTGTGTGGCTCAATCTGAGATACATACTAGGCAGCACTCGCGTCGTTCAAAATTGTGTTACTATGACGGGCAATCGCTGGCGTAATGTGAAAATGTTAAGTTACTTCAGGACTATGTGACGGTTCTAATGTCTGCTCATCTTTGTCTTCTGTCTGGCTAAACAAATTCTATCTGGATGCCGTCAGCGTTGCGTCTCACTATGCAATGAACTGGCGATCTGATCTTGTTAGCTGCATGTCGGAGTTAACGACTGTATGTAAGGGTTTAGATGTGGGGTCAGTGTCAGATTGTGTATTAATATACGAGTAATGTTTAACCCCTCCGTTTGGCAAACGTAGATCAGGGGACATTCGGCATTAACTCCGCCTTAACACTCGCGGGGTACGTAATGTGTATTGTATAAATATCTCCCTATTCGCTTTCTTATCATGCTGTTTAAACTTTAATACTTAAAATCATCTCTAAGATCTCTTCTTAAACTACTTCACTATGGCCACTCATCGTCTTCCAAATTTGAAAGATCACGCATTGATAGGTGATGCAGCAAAGATACCTGTCAGTGTACCAACGACTCCTGTAATTTCTATCAATCCGGTGGTTTTGCCAGCTCCAGATCGTATTATCGATTTGCATATTCGTGTTTCTGCTCCAACCACAGGTAATGATCTACCGATTATATTACTCTCACACGGTCATGGAAGGTCCAACAATCTCTCTTCCTTGAACGGCTACGGACCACTAGCGAATTTCTGGGCTGCCCACGGTTTTGTCGTTATCCAACCTACTCATCTGAGCTCAAAAACTCTCAGTCTCGATCCTGAAAGTAGTTCCGAGGCGCCATTGTTCTGGCGGTCCCGCGTTCTAGATATGAAGCTCATTCTAGACCACTTCGACGAAATCGAAGCTGCCTTCCCACAAATCAAGGGACGCCTGGATCGGACCCGTATTGCCGTTGCAGGACATTCTATGGGTGGTCATACTGCAAGTATGTTGTTAGGTGCTCATCTTCTCGATCCTGAAGACGGCTCACTAATAGATTTGTTTGATTCTCGCATCAAGGCCGGCGTGTTGCTTGCCGCACCTGGCAATGGTAATGGTGGTATTGGTCTTACTGAAATTGTCCTTGAGCACTATACCTTTTTCAAGGATCATAACTATGCTGATATGGCGACGCCTGCCCTCGTAGTCGTGGGTGATAGCGACCCTTCGACCCATTTGACTACTCGAGGGGCGGAATGGCATACTGACCCATATCACTTTAGCAAAGGGTCAAAATCTTTACTTAGTATAGCTGGTGGAAGACATGGTCTGGGTGGAGTTTCTGGCTATGATACATTCGAAGCGACCGATGACGAGAGCCCCGAACGTATATCTGTGGTCCAAAGATTAACCTGGGCTTATCTCCGTAGTGCGCTCTACCCAGGAGATCTTTCTTGGTCCGTAGCATCTAATGCCTTGGAAAGTCTCCCTGCTTTGGGCAAAGTTGAAAGCAAATGAGGGGATTCTACTCATTAACAGTTATTCGAATCTATTTATAAATATTAATTAAGCAATATAAAATTATACTATGGCACCATCAACCCTTTGCCTCCGGCGGCTGGGGCGTAGCCCCAGACCCCTAGCTCTCGCTTCGCTCGAGAATGATTTCTAGTCTCTCGAACGAAGTGAGAGCTAGGGGTCTAAGCCCCAGCCGGAGGAGGCAAAGCCTAACGCAGTGCTGACAAACGGCTGAGATTTGGTTGCCTGAAAATTGATGCTGCGGCTCACGGCTAGCGGCTACCACTTTAATAAGTTTCACTGTGAAGATAAATAATGACCATAAGATATTAAGCGATTTAACAAACTTCCTATCTCTTATCGATATCTAGCCAGGGGGTTATTTTTAGATTTGTTTATTTTATTTGTTCTTGTATTTCTTTCATTTTAAACTTTAAATATGACATCTTCATTACCTAAACGGATTATTAAAGTAAGTTTAGACAGGGATGGTTTGATAGAATGAACCTGGTACGATATCTGAGTTGAATTAATTCTTGAAGTTGTTAAGGATTGAACGAATAAATCACTCTTATCATTTCACTCTCAGTTTATTATATAGTATTCTTGACTTGAAGCTTTTTAGGCTAGGTCGCTGTCCCGGATGTTATTTTTAGTTCTCAACCTAGGGGTTTGTGAGAGACAAATATGGGCCGACTTTTCTAACTCTTTGTAGGAAACTGAGAGATTAATTTCTGATCCAGTTGCTGGAATCTCTGCTAAACCACATGATGACAATTTAAGATATTTTGATGTGACTGTTGATGGTCCTGCTCAAAGTCCTTATGAAGGTGGAAGATTCAATCTTGAACTATTCCTCCCTGAAGATTATCCAAGTATGTGTAGATATACTCCTAGTATTTCAGCCGAGTTTTGAATTACGTTACGAGGTGATACGGTTCTTAGGAGTCTGGGGCTTTGCCCCGGCAGCTGGAAGCAGTCGCCTGCGTATATTGGTTAAACTAACAATTTTCTTTAGTGGAAGCACCTAAGATCCGATTTCTCACTAAAATATATCATCCTAATATTGACAGACTAGGTCGTATCTGTTTGGATGTACTTAAATGTAAGTGGGAACAGAACAATGTCATGCTATTTGCTAGAATGTGAACTAACATTTTGTTTTCAGCTAATTGGTCCCCTGCCCTTCAGATCCGTACAATTTTGTTATCTATTCAAGCTCTGCTTGGTGCACCAAACCCAGATGACCCCTTAGCTAATGATGTTGCTCAGAGTTGGAAGGAAGATGAGCCTAAAGCGATAGAAACTGCAAAGGAGTGGACTCGTAAATACGCTTCTGCTCAGGAGTAGATGTTTTTCTTGTTTTGTTTTATGATGTAAGAGAGAAATATAATGGAATATATATTTTACCTGGTTGAATTGAATTCCACATATCTGGGCAGGATATCGCAGTTAAGTCCTAGCTATATAGCGATACACAAGGCAACTCTCCAAGCAAGAGCTGGGAGTCTGGGGCTAAGCTCCAGTCGCCGGAGGTAAGACAAACGAGTGGTTCACGAATAAATAAAATAAATTCAACTTTTACATATCGCAATTTTTTATGTTTTAATTTTTAAAAAGTCCTTCTCAACTTAAGAAGTCAATTCCATAATGGTGTTAACAATATCACCATTGTTAGCGCGAAGACCAGCAACTGCCTTAGCTTTGCTGGTATTAGCCTGATCTTGAACAATTCGAATATCATCTTCATTCAAACCAGTGGTATCAACATCCTCATCAGCAATCTCAGGTTCTTCAGCAGCAGCAGCTTTATCATCCAAGGAAACATCTTTCACAGCGGCAGCCAAATCTGCTTGAATTGAGGCAGGATCCTTAGAAACAGGAGCATCACCAGTATCAGCACCTGCACCGCCTTGAGCAGCAAGACTTGCAAGTTGAGCAGCCAAGTTGGCAGATTGATTATCAACCTTGGCCTCACCAAATACAATATAAGTACCAGAAGCGGGGTTCTTGTAGACTTCAGGGTTTTCAATTACAAAAACTGCATTACGAGTTCGTTTAAGAACAACACGGGTAATTCCTTCAACTTTCTTTAATCCTAACTTAAGAATAAGTTTTCTGGCCTTTTTCTCTCCTCGTGAAACAACGGTTACACCGGATCCAGTAGTGACTTCTTCATCATCATGATCATGATCATGGTCGTGTTCATGATCGTGGTCGTGGTCATGGTCGTGGTCATGATGATGGTGGTGATGTTCATGGTTATGTTCATGAACTTCTTCCTCCTCGGTAATTTCCTGAATTCTGGGTTCTTCAATAGACATTTTTTAATTAGATACAATTGCAATTGAAAATAAAATGATCAAACACTTAATTAGAGTCTTGTAAAAGAGAAGAAGAAGAGAGAAGAAGTGTAGCTGACAGAAGAGTCAAAAGGCGAAAAAAACGTTGAGAGTCGTTCCCTCGAATGGAGAGAGAGGGTACGGCTGAAACAACCGAATTTTTCAGTATGTTATTTACGCAGTACTGTACTGTACCATGCGGTTTCAGCGTAGACCAATAATACACGCGATTGAGTGTTTATGAGGCGGGTGCGGCTTATTGACTGCCTCGGCCGTAGCTCACTTCACTTGAGCTCCAGTGTATTCAAGGGAGACAAAAACGTAGTTATCAAGCCGGTGGGTATGAATGCTACCGTAAGGTTATTGTGTTTCTATAAATTACACGTTCACATGGTGCATCTTCTTTTAAGTTAACAGTTATCATAGGTTTGCTATTTTCGAACTGTGTAAGTTGAGTTAACAACGTTAACTTAGCGTTCATTTAAGGTCTGATGATTTTATGGTGGAAACAACGCCTAATTGGTAACAAACAAGTTACAGGATACTGAGTTTTCTCTGAGGTAATAAGAAGTTTTCAATCTTTATCTATATATATATAACTATCTAACTTGTCAATTCAGATAAGATTAAATCTAACTCTATTACAAGGGTTCAACTGAAGTAAGTTAGACCTGCAGCTTGATGTAGATCACGTCTTATGCGGCTTTCTGCATATTACACCTGCATCAAACATGGGTTTAACACCCAATCGAATGTTGATGGATGAAGACCTCTAGACTCGCCTTGCTCAAGTTCGATGATTCGTTTGATAAGAACACAACTTCGAGAGGAGTGAGCACAATGGTCGGGAACTAGTCCCAGCCCAGGGGCACCGTATCATTCGATCTTTATTGCATATAGACCTCCTATGAAACGAGAGAGTTTATCTACCAAACCCCAGATTTCGGCTGGAGGTTTGATCAACATCCTTCTTCTTAGTCGCCGGAGGAAGATGAACTACTTAAGCGATTGACAATGTATGCACCTGTGGACATCACCGTTAGACCCATCATATCCTACTCCAACGGAAGGAACTCCGTGAGCTGAAGGCACTTCCTTGGTTGATGGTTGACCGATTGGCTAATTAAATGGTTCAAATCAATTCATTGGATGGCAAGATGATATATGATACAAATCGTATCTCGTACTATTCTTGCACGGCATCAATGTCAAAATATTAATTATTAACTCACTAGATATATACAATTTACAATAACTCTAACTTCTCTGAAAGTTCGCGGACTTGGGTCGTCCACCTAAATAATCTCTTCCGGTTCTTCCTCATAATTTCTGACGCACGCAATGAGGTAAATTTGACAAGAATTTAACACTTTTGACTGCTAATGTAACCTACAATGGATCTTTCGACATGCAGGTCTCTTCTTAAATATCCAGTGTTCGAGTAGCATTGCTACACGTGTATTTCAAGATCTTCAAGGAACATGTGCACGGCTCGATGTATGTATCATAATGTCCGTTGGATCATCATTTCATCAGGAATAATAATATTAAAGGTTGGGATAATCTAACCAACCACAACAAAAAAAGACTTGGTGATGGAGCAATTTTTAACAACTTGAGAGAAAAGGTTTCTTTTCTTCTGGCTGTGTCTGTTTCTTTATATCCAGATCGAAAATACTTGGCCAAGTCTTCCCTCCCCGGGTACCGGAGAGACTGATCCACTGAGTGTTAGCAACTATTGAATGTTGGGGGTCTGTCTCAGACGCCGGAGGCACGCTAGAGGTCATCAACACTCGCTATCCTTGGTTTTAGTAATAGGCCGCGGGTTGATATCCAGATCCCGTGTCCGTTCTCTCGCCGCTGCTCGGGTCTATAACAGGATTCTTTGTTGACCCTGATGCTGTACATTAACGTTAGATATGTAACTAACTAAAAAGACTTAGACTAATTTTAATCTATGAAATAAGCTTTTTCAATCATAAGATTAGAAAAGGGGAATTGACGCACCCCTTTGAAGCCAAGTCAACAAAAAAGCTTAGTTCATAATTTTTTGGATGGCTCCACATAATCATTGTTTCTGAGCACCCGGCCCCACAATTATTTTCTTCCACGTGGGCAGCCCACCGACGAATAATAATTAGCCTAATGTCAAGTTGTTTCAAACATAGGATACCTAAGCGGATGACTTCGACAGCCTACTGACTGATGATGGCTTTGGCAGCTGGGGTAAATCCCGGACTCCAAATCCTAGAATCCCTCTCCCCTCGAGAGTGAGACGTAGTAGACCCCAGATCCTGAGCTGATCACCGAGTGTATCATCCATCCATCATCATATACACGTAACTTTAAATTTAACCAGTTATACATAAACAGCTATACAACACACTGAAAATTCCACTATCCGACCGAGACCCTTCATGCTGCCGGAGAACTTCGCTATCATTTATTTTTTTATTTTTTCGGATTTTTTGAGAATTCTTTCATGCTATCAGTACACGTGCTACCGTAAAGATTCATCTCCTAAGACACAAAATCACGTATTCCAGAAAGATGAATCAAACTGTTACTGTTGCCTTAACTGTTATGTATATTCTTTCATATGAAAACATTGTTTTTTTTGATTCTGATTGCTAACTACAACAAGAACAAGGTCAAACTAATTCAAATAAATTGATAAAATAGCCAATTGATTTCTACTGAAATCCATTGAATGATAAATAATCTTCAAAAATAGTACCTTATGGCAGGGATTATAATGTAATATCTTTGACTTGGTTAGTCCAGATCTGTCATGCTAGTTTAAATGCACAGACCTTAATATTAACCTCATTAGGTCTAGTAACCTTTTGGCTTGAGCAAAGGTGTTGGGAGACGGCTTTCTTTCATTGTACGGCGTGAGAACATATAAACCGCATGCATCACGCAGGCCCCACCACCACAACCACAACACCACCAATTATATATGAATTGACAGATATCCACGCGCACATGCTACAAGGGTTTTTGCCGCATAAGGGAAAGGAATCTGCTAAAATACTCAGACGGGCAGGTTCAAAGCGCATGTATTAACCGTCGGCCTACCGCCCGAAGAGCATGTGTTCCTAAGATCTACACTCCACTTTTACCCACACCTATAATATTACATTTACCAAAATGAAAAAACAAACAGCATCATATTTTTGAATCTGTTGGTCTTACACAGACAAATCTTATACGGACATCATCGGAGATTGAATCGCACTCTCTCTCTTTCTCTCTCTCTCTCTTTCTCTCTTAAATCCGTCTCTACCTTGGTCTCTTTCTTTGAATTGTATAAATATAACCTTATTGGCCGTGATATTTTTTTTCCATATGAAGTTTAGAATATAAAAATAATAATATCTCTCTATAAAGACCAGCAGTGTCCTTTTAGTATTACTATTATTATAAAAAATGAAGTTCTCAACTGTTGCAGCTTTGACTGCTGCTGCCGGAGTCTCCTCAGTTGTTGCTCAATCTCCTCCTGTTTTTAGTACTATTCAACCTTCAAACGCTCAAATCACTGCCTCTGCTGCTACTGCTCAAACAAACCACTACAAAGGTGCTAAATATATTCCTGGTAAGGTTTATGATCGTATTGTTAACGTTTGGTTAGAAAACACTGATTATGACAAGGCTGTTGGTGAACCTCATCTTGCTAAAATTGCTAAGGAAGGTATCCTCCTTACTAATTATTTCGCTTTAACCCATACTTCAGAACCCAATTATATGGCTTCTGCTGGTGGTAGTTATTTTGGTCTTGGTGATGATAATTTCTCTCGTCTCCCTCAAAATGTTTCAACTGTTGTTGATCTTTTAGAATCAAGAAATATTACTTGGGCTGAATACCAACAACACGCACCTTATACTGGTTATCCTGGTTTCGAATATCTTAACCAAGAGACTGGTGCCAATGATTATGTTCGTAAACATAATCCCCTTATCTTTTATGATTCTGTTTATCTTAATCCTAATCGTGTTGCCAATTTAAAGAATTTCACCGAATTCTATGTTGACCTCAATGCTCAAGCCCTTCCTCAATGGTCATTCATTACCCCTAATATGACTAATGATGGTCATGATAGTACCATTGAAGTTGCTGGAACTTTCTCTTGGAATTTCTTGACCCCTCTTCTTCAAAATAGCTATTTCACTCAAAACACTCTTGTGATTCTTACTTTTGATGAAAATGAAACTTATGCTGATAAGAATCAAGTATATGCTGTTTTACTTGGTGATATTCCTGAATATCTTAAGGGAACTACTGATGATACTTTTTATGATCATTATTCTCTTATTGCAAGTGTTGAAGCTAATTGGGGTTTACCTTCATTAGGTCGTGGTGACTGTGGTGCTAATGTTTTCGAAATCATTGCTTCTAAAACTGGTTACAGAAACAAATGGGTTGATACCACTAACCTTTATAACAATCAATCTGGTCCCGGTTGGTTGGCTGATGGAACTCCTATTCCTAATCCTATTGAATGTTCTAATCCTGCTGGTGGTATTGCTTACCCTCAATGGCCTGCTCCCATCGGCTGGCACGCTCCCAGCCAGTTCCCTAATCCTTGGCCCAAGCCTGTTGGATGGTTTTAAATAGATTAAAATTCAATGACATCTCTGATAGAATAGTTTGTTATCTAGAGAAACCAAATGTCATTTCTGATAGATTTTTTTTGTTTTCTATAGGGTAGAGTAGTAGTGGTATTAAAATATTATTAGTATTAAAATTATAAAAACTTTTTTTTTGTTCTTCTGTTTATTTGCAAACTCAATTTGGGGAGATTTCATGCAGGTACTACAACTTGTATCTCGCATTTTGCTGCAGCCTTACCATCTTATCGGTATAATGCCATTTCTTTTTCTGTCTTCAGATTGTTTAGTTTGTAGTATTTACAATATCGCTTTAAAGGGTATTACAAGATTATAAGTGCTGTATTCCTTTTTCAAAATGTTTGTGACCTTACATACTTTTAATCTTAACACTTGATATGATAAATGCTGTGGTTGTCTTATGTTTATTTGGAGTCCAGACTCCAACAGATGTTGTAAGTCTGTTCTGGGTCAGCCCAGGCACTCTTCGGTGATTAAAATTATGTCGTTGTTCAGTTCGGTTCGATCTGCGGTAACGGTGACCTGGATCACCAACTCGCACTTCAATCAAGAACTACTTTCTTGCCCCCAGTAACTGTTCTATGAATACCTCGTAGCTCTTCAGATGACGGTCTCTGTTTCAAGTGCTCCTGAAGAATGTCTCAACAGACCATTTCATTTCACTACCGAGTCGATGCATTCATTTCTGATCCTTGGCAGTTCTTCCCAGTTCTTCCCAGTTCTCGTTAAATTTTTTTTTTTTGACGAATCTTACCAAATCGTTATATAATCTTACTAGGCTGGGCTGCCTAACGGGGACTGGAATAGCAGCTCGCCTATCTGAGAATAAACTAAGAGTACTTTCTACTTGTGGAATCGAAAACGAAAATTGCCCAAGCTGTCCATAAGCTGATCCTTGTTCCACAGTCCAGACTGAACAGAGCGGCAGCCTAGCCTTGCGACCAAGGCTTGGCTTGGCTTTGTAATGTTCTTTCCATGATGGCAATTGTTTTATGACCGAGGGGTTAGGAAAAGTTTTCCTGTTCATGGCTGTCCACTTTCAAGGATAAGCGGAAGTTTACCCGAATGTTCCGTGGAGGTAAAACGGGGATCCCAAAATGAGGTGAGTTGCCCCCGATAGCTGGGGTTCTATGAATAATCTCTATGTGTAATCTTGCAGCTCTTATCCGGCAGTGGGAGGTAACGGAAGCTACCTAGAAGACAGGCCTCGTGCGATATCGCTCGGTCTGGAGCAGACTTCACAGCAGCCAGATTCCAGTGGTGCTGTTTGGAGTCTGGCTCCAGCTGCCGGATAAAACTTCAACCACATGGCCTGGCCCCGGATGCTGATAGATACGGAGTTCCGCTACTAACAGTCATCTATTAATCCTTCTAAATAAATCAGATATTCTGATCTATCTATCATCATTTTATGCTGCGGCACCGATGCCTGGAGAGCCGCATCCAGGGGATAATTTTTGTGCTAGGCAAAGATCAGCCAAGAAGATCTTTTTGGGCATTTTTTTAGGGCTTTAACTTCTTCGGTCTTTTAGCTGATATTAATAATATTGACTGAAAAAGTGAAAGAATCAAGCCACTGTTCCCATTTCGGGTAACTTGCGAAAAGCAAAGGGAAAGTTCCTGTTTTACCTCCGATGACTGGGACCCAGACAACGTTGTAACGCCGTTCGGCTCTCTTGGATCCGGTTTCTCGAGCGAAGCGAGCAGGCGGCTGGTGCGCAAGAGGCAAAATATTACCGATTACTAGAATACCCGGTTGGAGGGAGAAAGCCGGACGAGGTTACATCTAATTATTACATCACAGAATTTTGTCATCTTCCAAAAAAACAACCATAAATTAAACCTTGTGATCTTCATTAGGGACCAGTAAAAAACCGTTACACTAAAGTGAAACTAGTATAAACTAGTGTTCCTCTGTTTTCTTATGATCAAGTCTATAGATCGTTCTGTTAAATGTCAAGAGCCAAGTCTGCAATATATCCAATACAGGTATAATCGGTGAAGATTTTGTCAAAAAGAGACAGACAGTGTAACAGGTTGAAAAGGATGCTAACCCAATTAATCAATTAATCGTTTCACGGCAGCAGCTGTTGCGTTGCAGGGCAACTTCCATTCGTCACGTTTGAAGATGCATACTTGTAGATCCCTCTTCTTCTGAGTTAGTTCCTGTAAACTTGTTTCATCAAGATATGTATATGGAAAGGGAATCAGATTAGGCAACCTCCATTTGTCTTCCGCGGCTGTTGCTACCCCATTTAGACCTCTGTTTGAATCCTCAGTTGAGTGCCACTCATCTTTTCTTGAGACCATATCAATTATCCGGAGATATAGAAAATTAGATTATTGCAACGCTTTCAGGAAAACTTCACAACATGTCGCAGTACAGCATATTCTAAAGCATATTGAAGCAGATCAATCCACCAATGGAAGCAGATGAGCTGAATTGAGACGCAGTGTCCCACGAGAGTTGTCGTGCCGGACCTCCGTACTTACATCTCAGCAGGTAAAATCAGGGTGAAGCGCGGCAGCAGCATACTTATCTGTGGTTAACTTGACTGCAGTGCTATTATGCACCTCACAGATCTGTTATATTATGCATTCGTATATCCGCGCCAAAATATATAGGACTTGAAGAGATTAGTTATAGGATTTAAGTGATAAGAAATAATAATATAATATCCAAATCAACAATAATTTTAAATCTGTCAATTGCTGTTTATTAGGAAGAAGATTATTATTTATTTTTTTATACCAGCCACTGGGATATTCCTGGAGAAATCAGTAAAATAAGTATTGAAGTACGTTTTCTAGTCGACATGAGGAAACCATGTTCAAGTCTTATAAAGGACGTTTATAAATTTCCGCGGTCAGCGATCTTCTCCTAGGGTTAGGGATATTTTTCCTTGCGGGTCTTGGGCTCGCTAGGTCAGACTCCCACCAAAGGCTCTAATAAGACTTAAGGATATATTTTGGAACAAGATCACAAGTGATATTTAAGATATATCGGTTTTTAGGTTAAGAAATTGAAATTGATAGTCTCATAGTTTAAAAATAAAGATTATTTTCGGTACTCTACTGTATACCACCCATCACATAAATCGTACAGGTCAAGGCGGGTACAAACAGGGCGTGCAGGATCGATTGCTGTTTCATAACAATGTGACCCTCAGCCACCCGCAGACTGCCCCAGTCCACTCGGTTCGTTTCACTTGAGATTTAAAAACTTCCATCCAACAGAGCTGTAAGCTGAGGAGGCCATACGACCGTATTCCCCTCCAAATCCAGCCAGCCAGCCACCAAAACTACAGCCTCCGGATACTGGAATAATTGCTTATTTTAATTTCCCAATATTCTTTGTAGATCTGAAAAGAGCGTTGGCGCTAATACAAATTTAGTAATTTTACTAGGCGAGCCGCACATGTCGCCGACCCCGGTCTTATACATCAGTTATGTTTGAAGAATTTTTTTTCATGTTGAAGCCGACGGATTATTTTGGCATACAGGGTATACAGTATTTTTCCTATTCGGATATTTTGGGAGGTCGTCTAAATTGTCTATGCTTCGTATTTGATTCTATATTTCTTTGCCTGTTTGCTCGAATAATAAATCTATATGCAAGTATCACGTTTAACATGGCTGGATTTGTTTGTCTATGTAAGTAAGTGTGAGTAAATGTACACCGCCCCCAATACTGTTGTCGTGGCTACTGCTGTATTTCCATTACCTGCCGTTGTATTTTTCAACGGATCAGATCATTCGGGTGATATTTGGGAGGTTTCCTTCACCATTTTATTGAATGCGATTTTTGATCGCTTTCTATATTCATATTATTTTTTATTATTTCCGAAAGGTGATATAATAATATATACGATACTGTAGATAAATAATAACATTAATTAAAATTTTCTTGTGTCTTGGACGTCGGGCCGTTCTGAGATATCTCTTCACTAAGATATACTACTGCTACACATACACAGTTACTACTCTTAGACATTTGAACGTTGAATCTTTTTCAGATCTCAATCGACAGATTTTAACAGGATAAGGCCTTAAATCTCTTAGGGTTCGCTTAAACGAATAAAAGTTACTGTATTAGGATCTAGAAGTTCTTTTTTTTGTGATTTTTTTTTCTTTTCTTCTTCTTCTTCATAAGCCAATTTAATAATCACCTTGGGTTTGATTGTATGTACAGTACACTATATTGAAATTTATATATATATAACAGTTAACGTCATTTTTCTTTCTTTCACTTCTTCTTTTTGAAAGAGCCTTTTTACGCGATTCTGCGAGTACATTCTTTCGATTCTATTTCTACGTTCCTTTTTGATACACACTTTCTTTGTAAGTATTATTCTCTAGATTTTTGACGTACTTGACTTTACTTCTGGCAAGGTCAGAGGTGCTGCCCTAGACCCCATTCTTACTTGTTCGACTTCCGTCGAGCTAGCGTGAGATGCCAGAGGTAGAGACGAGGTTTGGTTTGATGTTTGTTTGGTAAGTTTCAATAAGATTCGACTATATTTCGACAACTTCAACTTTAAAAGAATGTTCTTTATTTGACTATATTATGGATGATGATATGATATTTCAACAAACCCTTTGAAACTCAACTTAACATCTCAAATTATTAATTTTCTTTACGTACTTTTTAAACCATCTTGGCGAACTTTATTTCGCTCTATCTTAAACTTTCCCAACTCCCCGTAAATATCGTTCATTCATTATCAAACTTAAAACTGAAATATCGGTTTTAAGGTTTTTTATGATGTCAATCTCTATTTATTTGTTATACCCAAAGTCTAATACCCGATATCCTATCTGCTTCCGAGGCCCTAGCTTCTAGCTCCACAGTTCTCACAGAGCTCGTATCAGCTCTTGAGAGAAGCGAAAGCTAGGATCTGGCAACAGCCGGAGGTACATGTCTCAGTGATGGTGGGTCTTTTGATGATTGTGGCGCATTTTTCAAAAAGCTTAGAGTGAACGAATATTTTCATTTCACTTCTATTCAAATACGAACAACAAAGCAAAACGATCATCTATCGATCTCATCTTAGGGAGATCAGAAATCTCTTATCACTTTACAGATGTCAATTAATAAGAATTTATTCTGATCCTTGCAGAATCAAATTTATTCTTATATATTTGTCCTCTCTAGAGCGCTCTCTATTGTTTACCCCACACATTCTCTCTATTGTTATCATTTTTCTTAGCTTGCAAGCCGACACGCGTTAAATTAAGTGGACCGAACATACTTCACGTACAGAATGCACATTATTGCTGCGGATATTGTACATTACGTGCCAATAAGTTGAATTTAAGTCTGTGGCTTTAAACAATCCACTTGTTTTGTTTATTACGCGTGACAACCTTAATACACAGTTAATTCGCGTGTTTAGCTCGAATTACAAGAAGCGATATCACAGTAAAGCTATTATCCAGCCTATGACAGTTTTTCCACAATCCTGTTCTCTTGATGCCGTTTTTCTCTATATCCATTTTTCCTCTTCTCTTTTCCTATCTCCTTCTTTACCTTGGCTCTCTATGCCTCTTATCTTTTTCCTTCGCTTTTTTACTGAGTCTTTTTCCTTTCTCTTCACTACTCTACGTGTACCTCTAAATGGTAATTTTGTTTCCCTTTTGGGGTTCTGCGTGTCGACCGTATACAGTAACTCCCTGTCGGGTAACAAATTATAACCCGCCGTTTTATGCGCGTCACTCCTTTTCGTACCCACATTCCTTACCCTCGACGACATTTTCAAATAGTAAACACCATTTACCCTTACCCTTGTACATTTCGACCCCCTTTTTGATCGTGTTAAGGCCAACCCACTTGCTTAATTGGGTGTAGGAAAGAACAGATCTTGTATAAGATCTTACAGTTAACTTACAGTTAAGTTAGTTCAGATCTTGCTTGCACTGTTTCTGTCGGTAGTACCACCTCTTTTTTCACGCCTGTGATCGTGCCCCTCACGTTCCTCTCTCTATATGCGCGCGCGTGTGTACTTTACACCAATTTTTTACTCCTTTTAATTTGCGTTTCCTTCCTCCTCCTTTTTTACTTCTCCTCCTTCCTTCGTCATCATCATCATATCATTACCACCAAAGGTTTCTTCGTTCGATTCTTTTAATAGATTTTTTTGTGTCATTCATTCATTTTATTTTCGACCAAAAAGATAATAATTAAAAGTAAACGATTCTCTCTCTCTTTAATTGTACGTTCGATATATTGTCATTCTTTTTTGAAGTTGGATTTTGGAAGAAACTGCTATAACCTAACGAAATCAAACCAAACGAAATAGTTCGTGTTGTCATCTTCTAACATTTTTAACAGTTTAAATTTTATTTTGTTATTATTTTTATTTTACAAAAATGAAATATTCTATCGTTTCTGCTGTTACTTTGGCAACCTTAGCTGGCTCTGTGGTTGCCTCACCTCATGTTCATCATGAACATAAACGTGCTATTGACATTGAATATGTTTATGTTACTTTGACTGTCGATGCTAATGGAGTCCCAGTTAATCAACCAACTTCAACTGTTGATAGTTTCTCTCCTGTTGCTCCTTCACCAAGCTCTTCCTCGGTAGCTCCTGCTCCTGCTCCTTCTACTACCACTTCTGTTGCTCCTGCTCCTGTTCCCACTACTTCCAGTTCGGTAGCTCCCGCTCCAGCTGCTACTTCCAGTTCTGCTCCAGCTCCAGCTGCTTCTTCTTCTGCTGCTGCTTCTGCTAGCTCTTCTTCTAGTGGTTCATCAGCTGGTGGCATTTTTGGAGATTTGGCCAGTTACGTTAATCCTACTGGAGAATTCCAAGATGGTACTATTTCTTGTGGTAGTTTCCCATCTGGTAATGGTGTTATTTCTCTTGATTGGCTTGGATTCGGTGGTTGGTCTGGTATCGAACACCTTTCTGATGGATCAACTGGTGGTACTTGTGATGAAGGTGCCTATTGTTCTTATGCTTGTCAACCTGGTATGTCAAAGACTCAATGGCCCTCTTCTCAACCTGCTAATGGTGTTTCCGTTGGTGGTCTTTTATGTCAAAACGGATTACTTTACAGAACAAACACCAATACAAATTTCCTTTGTGAATGGGGTGTTCCATCTGCTGTCGTTGTTTCTGAATTATCCCAAGATGTTGCTATCTGCAGAACCGACTATCCTGGAACAGAGAACATGGTTATCCCTACTTTAGTTGAAGCCGGTGCTACAATCGCCCTTACTACTGTTGATGAAAGTTCTTATTATCAATGGGAAGGTAAGCCAACTTCTGTTCAATATTACGTTAACAATGCTGGTGTTTCCGTTCAAGATGGTTGTCTTTGGGGTACTGCTGGATCTGGTGTTGGAAACTGGGCTCCATTGAACTTTGGTGCTGGTTATGCTGATGGTATTGCTTATATTGGTTTAATTCCAAATCCTAATAACAATTCACCTGCCAACTTCAATGTTAAGATTGTTGCTGCTCCTGGTGGAGTTGTTAATGGTGATTGTTCTTATGAGAATGGTTCATTTAGCAGTGGATCTTCTGGTTGTACAGCTGCTGTTACCAGTGGTCAAGCTCAAATTGTTCTTTATTAAAGAAAGAACATCATTTTGTAACGATCTCCTTCTGTCTCTGTATAATTTGATGAAGTAAAGAAAAATATTAATGTGCTTCATTGATTTTATTACCCATCTCTCCCGTCATATTGTTTTGTTTATCTTTCTTTCTAAATATTTTCTTCTTTTCTCTATATTCTTGTTGTGCTGGGATTGAAACATATGTTAATATATATTTGACATGTATTTCAAAAAAAAACTTGTGTTACAATCAATTTTTTTGTTTGGGTTTGTTATTGGACAATTTTTTTTCTTTCTTGTGTTATTTTTTTTTTCAAAATTTCTTCGTCAACTCCAATCACGTTCTCCTCTAACGGCAGTGTTCCTTAGTTGAAGATTCAATTTATATTATATTGTATTATGGTTGTCTCGCTGCAGGATTGGTAGAGACTTTCTTTATATAATTTATTGTCTCTCAATTGCTGTTTATGTATAGTAGCTAGAGTTATATATCCGATTCCTAAAATTCTAGTTAGTACGATCCCGTATCTGTCTTTGGTGACTGGGACAAAGTCCAGGACCCTGTAAGCGAATTTGCATTCACTCGCTTAGGCTGGCTAAAGAAATATGGTACTCTATTTAAATCCAGACCGTGGCTTGAAGTCTGAGGCTCTCCCGCTAGAGGCAGTCATGGGAGAGACGAAGCGAATCGTGGACATCTGATATTTTAATTTTAATATTATTTAACGGATCTGCATTCAACAGGACAATAGCGGAGCTCTACCAGATGTACTGGAGCACCAGTGGCGGCTAATACCTTTTTAAACTCTTCATATTCGTTGGCACATTGCTTATAATGTCGATACCATGTTCCCCAATGTTTGCGTTCAGTATGATCCAGGTCAATCCAGTGATAGCAAATGCCACATAATCCTTCCCATTTTGATTCTCGTTCAAGTTTTCTTCTAATCACTAATGGATCTTCGAAAATATAACCATTTGGAAATATGCCATGCTCATGATTCTTGTGATATAAATATCCAGAGTTCTTCATTAAATAAAAGCCACCTTCACAGTGATCACACCATCCTTCTTTTAATCGTTTCTTGCCTCGTACCCAAGCAGGATCATATATATTACCGTCTCGTTTCTTGACATTCTCCACCGGCTTTTCGCTGTCATCCATACCATGTTCAACTACTGGAGGACTAGCAATATGTTGTCTTGTTTTACTACTAGTAGAGTGTAAGGTGGAGATATGTCTCCAATCAGTTACGGTTTGACCTTGGCCAATATCACCATCAGTACAAAGTTGATATGCTGGATAATAATTAATCCGTCTTGGCGGCCGCGATGTGATGATTTCCAGCATTTCTTTCAGTTCTTCAACATTGAAACTGGTCCCGTTTTTATCCATTATTCGAAAAAATCTATCAGTTCGAGGTTTATATGGCCTCCAATACTGGATGATTTCTCGAATTTGATAATCCAATCTAGGGGAAATTTGGATAACACTATGCTGCTTTTCAATGCCAGATTTGTTAACTGGAGAATCGCTTAGATATGTCCAATCGTCAATCCAAGTTCTATGTTCATTACCATCGCTAGCAGAGACAGCTTCTCGGATAAAAGATGTTGATTCATCAATCAATTGTAGCCCTGTAATCTTTGTTTGATTACCTGGTTGGGCAGTTTCATTATCAGTGGGGATTGTAATTGGTGATCCATCCGAACTACTATTGCAACCACCAGTGCTACTACTACTTCTACTGCTACTTGTACCACCGCCGCCGCCGCTTCCGCCACCATTACTGCCACCATCGCGGTAACAATCGAGATCTGTTGATCTGTTTTTCGTAACTGATGTTGCCGATGAAATCAATATTGGATTTAAAGATGATACCTTATCATGCTGCTGTGTAGATGATGCTGATGTTAATTCAGCGATATTCCTATCTAAAGTTCTTGATGATGAATTGGATAACTGACTACGGAATAATTGCTTCCTTTGCGATTGCTGCAGGGGTCTACTGCTTGTGGTTGCTGGAGATGGAGAAGAATTTGATGAAGATGGAATTAATTCACGGTTTCGTATAGGAGATAGTAAAGGATTTTCGGAGATTTTTTCTGGGGCTTCAAGAACTCTCTTCATTTCTAGTTTTATATCCAGACCTTTTTTAACAACAAGTGGCTTATAAGGACCCATATTACTTTCCTCCCATGTGAGTGGAGGTACAGAATCAATTGAAAGATTACTGCTTGTATTTTCTTGTTTGCATAATGGAGTTAATCTAATATCAACAGGCTCCATAAACGATGTAACTTGATCCTTGATTATAGCTAACTGAGGATCAAATATATTATAAGAAATGGGTAGTTCCTGGTGGACAATATTATTAGTGCTATTTATGATACCGCTGTGACCGCCACTACCACTGTTATCTCCAATGACATTATTACTACCACCGTCACTACCATGACCACTACTACCGTTTCCAGTATTATCTCCATTGCCACTACTACCGCCAATAGCACCATAACCATAAGCCCTGCTTGCAACATTCCCGTTACAATCATAAGGTTCATTAGATGGAACTGAACCTTCTAATATGGCTAGAATTTGCATTTGATCAAGTTGCTGCTCTGATGAACTGAGATCTATAGAGAAAGTTCCTAATGGAGGTCGGATTTGGTGGTCTGATGGAAGAGGCGATAATCCGGAATTGAACAATTGGAAAGCAGCAAGATTTGTATTAGCTGATTCAAATGTTTCTAGAGGTTCATTCATGACTTGAATTAACGCTGGAGCCGTAATTTC
Organism: Sugiyamaella paludigena; assembly: GCA_030579875.1. Classification (NCBI taxonomy): domain Eukaryota; kingdom Fungi; phylum Ascomycota; class Dipodascomycetes; order Dipodascales; family Trichomonascaceae; genus Sugiyamaella; species Sugiyamaella paludigena. The sequence continues at coordinate 113,299 of JAKTRU010000017.1, forward strand.
TCTTGCTAATGCAGCTGGAGATGGTAACGCTGATGATGAAGTTATTGGCATTTCTAGATTAGAAGAGATATCAGAAATGTCATTTATTAATGATTCTGCTGTAAGACTACTCCGTAGAGTGTCATATTGAAGATGGTGATTATGATCTTGATTATGGTGAATATGCTGGTGGTGCTGATGCTGTAAATTGCTAAATTGCTTATCTTCATCTTGAAGGTTATTGGTATGATACATATGCTGTGGTTGTTGATATAACTGTTGCTGCTGTTGTTGTTCATGTTGATCTTCATGCAAATGTTGCAACTGTATTTGTGATGATGATTGTACTGAAGGTTGTTGTGATGTCTCTTGTTGAAGAGACAATTGTTGATCATGATCCTTTTGCTGTTCTTGTAAACCTGAATGAAAAGGAATCATATATCTGTCCGATTCGAAGAATGCCTCTATAATATCGTCAGGAATATCTGGTATAACGCCCGACATTGCAATGAAATCACACAGGCACGCGCACACACCCCACCACTCTCATGAATAATTCTCATGAACAATAGAAAAGATTTCTTCTTTCTCCCTTTTAATTTTTTTTTGTTGTGCCATGACCAGACCCATATCTTATGTATCTTTTTGGGGTCGGCGTTGAAGTCCGTGTACCATAAAGCATGATTCTGGTTCAGCATGAAGATAGTCAAAGCATATCTTTATCAGCATTAAAAGAGAAAAATAGATTATCGAGGAGATGTGATTCATATGATACAAAGCATCTTATGAGATGTGGCGAGGTCAAAGAAAGATTTGTCAGATCTCGACATGAAAGAATGGAAGGAATAGGAACAACTACATCAAACAAATTGAATATAACTTATATTTTTTTTACAACATTTAATAAATAATTAGAATGATCAGAAAATAATATTAATAATAAAACCCAATCAATAGTAATAATAGCAAGCCTGCTAAAGGAAAACACCGGAAATTTTTTAAAAGGTATGATTTTTTTTTCTTCTTTCAAAGCATTAATTGTGACGCAGTTCGACAAGTGATTGAAGAGTTTTAATGCCAGGCATAAATAAAGATGATTTTTATCACATTGCCCATCGAGGAATGAATTTTCTTTTTTATTTTGTTTTGTGAAGTCGTAGTAATTCACAGATTAGGCAAGTAGAAGGGAAGAAAACGAGAGAATGTTGAACCAAGTCACAAGAGATCAAATCAGAGAAAGCAAAAAAAAATTTCATCATTAAGGTCGACTTGGAAAGAACCATTTGAAAATAAAATTCAGCCATGATGGTCGGGTGACAGTAGTAACTGGGCGATCTCCACAAGGAACGTGTGAATCAGTCAATTTATGACTTTCACCATGGCCATGATGATGGATTTTCTTTCCCTCAGAATTGTGACGATTTCTTTCACCAGAAATATGATTCTTATTCGATTCATGATGGTTTACTTCTGATGATGCTACAAAAGGAATATGAACATCAGGTAATGGTATAGTTATTGGTGATAATTGTGGAAGAAGATCTTGAGTCATTTGAATCCATTCTTTCATTCCATCAACGTCATCATCATCACCATCGTCGTCATCATCATCACCTTTTTTTTTTCCGAAAGTAACATTTCGATAAGCTTCAACAGGTATGTCACCAATATAAGCTTCATCGCCAAAACCACCAATAAAATGAATACTAGTAATATTAAATTTTAACCAATAAGAATCATGAACAGCATTTTCATGTTTATTACCTGGTATCCAAGAATGAGCATCATGATGACTACGTAGAAAACATTTTTTAGCATCATCTTTATCACCATTATGTTCAATGAATTCACCAAATAATGAAAGACGAGGACTTCCAGCAGGAGAAAGAGGAGTTAAACCTAACGGAGTAGTATCACCAAGACGAATTGCAAGACTGGCGGCAGAACCAGCATCTATATTTTTAAAAACAGTTGATAAATTAAGACCAATAAATGTTAAAGGTTGATCGGGATCATCTTCTTTAATACAATCAGCATAATATTCTACTTGGCCAACGGGAGTACCTTGAAGATCACCCTCTTGATAAATTGTACTAACAGTGGCCAAATTACTAACATGAACAAGTCTTCTAGCAGTACGAGCAGCTCTCTCAAGTGGGGTTAGTTTAGGTCTTTTAGGATGGAAAGGAAAATGTTTTCCCAGATTATCTTCAGTTGTTGGTAAATTAGGAAAAGGAAGAATAAACATAGGATTATCATCAATCAATTGAGAATCAGACTCAGGTGGATATTCAAAGACGATTGCACTTTCAGAAGAGGGTGATGAAGTTACGGCAACATCAATATTGGAATTAACTTTTTTCCAAGGTAATACAGGTGAACCATTAACAGTATTAACTGTTGTCACGGTCAATAAAAATAACGCAATTGATGATTTCATTGTGAACAGAAAAAATTTAAAGACAAATATAAAAACTTTTTTGAAACAGAATCCAAATGAAGATAATCAGAAGATTGCTGTTAATAAATCAAATCTTGCTTTCTAACTTTTGTAACTCTCAGAAAGGAAAACCCCACAATTCTCTTATTGTAACAATTAAATAAAACAACACAATTAAATCCAACTTCAATCTGGATAAAAAAAACAATTAGAAGATAATAAGAAAGAAAAGAAATTTAAACGAAGAAAAATGAGCTAACACTAGTTTAAATAAAATAAAAATGGGGCGACCAATAAATCAAACAATGACCGGTACAGGTGATGATGATCCGAGCCCGAGCCAGCCCGAGCCCATGAATGCTTGCGCATCTCCTCATCACAAAATATTTGTGTGGGGTGTGAACAGCCGCAATCAGCTAATATTATACGGTACAGTACGATGTAATGTTGCGCGCGGTAACTCTTATCGGCACGTGATTTATCATATCCGTCGATCAGTACACGCACTCATGCACGCTGGCCCACGGCCACATTATATTAGTGATGTTACAAAATAATATCTTGTTATTAAAATTAAGTTGTTAGATTTGAACTCACTTACAACAGTACCGGTAATAATACTAAAAGGCGCCTGCCATCTGTAGTATATCTGATATATTACAACTATATATATATGATAATTGACATTAGGTGCATATATGGTCAGAGCCCTATAATTTCATTCTCTGAATGATTTCTAAATTGGTTTTCATAAGTAAAAGATATTATCTTAAAATAAATTCATATTACAGCAGTTTATAGTTTGAGTCCTGGGGTTGATAGTGAGCCCCAGAACAGGAATGTCAGCAATCACATCCCATTTCTTGTGTTCACAATGACGACTAACAGCTGAAGACCATAATGTTAACTTTAACAGGAGGTCAGCCTGATATGTAAGTCGAATAACATGTGCATGAGTTATGGTGCCTTAGCCTGACTCGTACTTGTAACCGTACACTCTAATATTCACTTTAAAGACTTGACCGCTAATTAACTCATATTCTCCTCCTATACCTTGATTTATCCTGTCTCCATGTTGTCTCTGTGAGCACGATGTACACACGGTTCCTCTCCGTTACCGGTACAACTCTAGAGAAGTTAAATGCGGCTTTCAATCGGCTTATGAGATTCCCTCTAGATCACAAAGTCCTTTATGAGATTCCATCCAAAACTCGATTAGGGAGTAAAAAGCACTTCCTGATGATTTTTCCTAGAAGTAATTAATTAATTGTAGTATAACGAATGTTTCGTTTCATACTTGACTCTTTGAATATCAAATATTATATTTTTCCTTCTTATAATTTCAGCATTATTTTGATTCCTTATATTGTAACAGGCGGCTATACGAATATACAATCTTATGGTTACATGGCGTAATAATAACCCAACACTACTTACTACGTTCCACCACCGCTTGCCACCCGTTGTAGGCCCCCAGCGCTAGGGCTCTGCCCAAGCCCAGTTGCTAGCTTCACTCGGTTTAACCGTATAGATTCCCTCGAGCGTAAGGAGCTACTCCCACGGCCGGAGGCAGATAAAAAGTCGAGGTGTGGATCACAAGTGATTGAATAATGCTACAAGATCCACTTTATCTAATTATGATGTGATTAAAGGATACCTAAGTTATAAGATTTAACCCTTTTAAGGTTAAAGTAAGTGCGTTGAGATTGCGTTTTTTATCTACTAATAATTTCCGGAACGTTACCCGAGATTTCTTCCGTGCCGATCAATCTGATAAAAAAAATTTCCTAATCTGTTCGTTGAAGGCTGCTTAGCGCCGTTAGAGATTGGCGGCTAGCGGCTAGCAGTTGATTTTAAGAAAAAATGCACGCTTCATATCGGAGTCATCAACCGAGAGTTAACTTATCATCCGAACATATAAATATCCCACGCGAGGGAGGATCCACACAGTTGGATATAATTTGCCACTTTAATTTTGAGCCAGTTGTTTGATTTTTATCAGTTACATATATAGGGAGAGGGAGACTGAAGTTGTAGAACTTTTAGACTTTGGACTGTTTGACTGTTATCTAGATTTGCTGGTGCTCTCTCTGGCTTAATTTTTTTGTTGCTTTCAGCTGCCGGTAACTCCTCTACTTCTATCATGGGATTATTCGGAAAAATCATATCTTCAGTAACGCCTCATGAAGATCCTTCGAAAGAAATCTCTAAGACTTTCCCAATAGCAGAATGTTCTGCTGATGAATGTGGAAATTGTGAAGAAAAACCGTTCCCTTCAAGTCTGAAAATAGACACTGATACTCCATTATGGGGATCAGCTGGTAAAGATTGGAGGTTACATATTATTGTAGCAACCGGTAAAACTGATTGGAAACATACTCATTATGAAGAAGAAGATATTGGTGGTAGAGTCGCTGCTGCTTTAGTTCCTCATGAACATCCATTAGAAAAAGCTTGTGGTGGTCGTATTAAACTAAACGCTTCTTCATTAATTGCTGATGAATCAAATCTTGCACAACTTGATGGTTCGAATTCTCAATCCACTTCTTTATTATTGCTTCCTTACTTCATCATTATAAAAAATGTGACCCCTGAGAATGCGCCTGATTTACTTCTAGAGGCAATTCAAGCATATACTAGTGACACGTTACCTCAACTTTTTGCTTCTAAACCAGAATTCTTCCAGCCTTCACTTAATAAAGGTTACATATTGTTATGTTCTCACCGAACTCGTGATAAACGATGTGGTATTACTGCTCCTATTATGCGCAAAAAATTAGAAATAGAACTTAGACATCATGATCTTTATCGTGATATTGGGGATGATCGTCCGGGTGGTATAACTGTTGTATTTGTTAGTCATGTTGGTGGTCATAAGTTTAATGCCAACCTTTTCTTATATTTAAAATCTGGTGAATCTTTATGGATGGCAAGAGTTCAACCTCAGCATGCTCAATCTTTAGTTGAGAAAACTGTTTTAGAAGGAAAAGTATTTCCCGAATTAATGAGATCATGTTTCCGATCCAAGCAGGCTTCTTGGTGATTACGTATACAAAAGTTAATTAGAGTCTTCATAGAATTTTTTTGATACATCATGGGCCCCTGGCTCCTAGATCTCGTTTCGAACTATTGTCTTGGGACCTTTGACCAAGCATCTTAAGGGTCTATTAAACTTTCAGTACTTGCGTTGTCTCCCGGACCAGAGAGAACCACTGCCGGAATAAGCAAGCTAGCAATTGGATAATTTTATTTAGTTACAAAATGTTTGCTATTTTTGTTCTTTATTCCAAATGATAATGCTAAGGGAAATAATTACAAGTCTTCATGAACAACTTCATCTTCTGGCTTGATTGCAAAAGTTTTCAAAATATTAATCTTCCTTTGTAATTCATCCACCTTAGCAGCAGCCAAAGTATTACTACCAATTAATTTGCTAAGTCGAGTTGTTTCTTTTTCAACATATGCAGGACCACCAGAACTAACGAATTTCTCAGCATATTTAATATAGAGTTTGGCATAAATAGAATCCGTACTGGAATTAACAACAGAAGATGTAGAGACTTCTTTAAGTTCAGAAACAGCACTATTAAGATTAGACTCATCACCGTAAGATGAAGCAACCTTTTCAGCAAGAACATTCAATTCATCAATTGTACCAGCAGAAGATAATAACGATCCATCAACATTTCTAAATCCAACACCTTTTTCATTTAAAAATCTAACAAAGGCATCAACAGTACGTCCTGATTGATAAGGAATAGGACCAGAACCATCCTTGGGAAATAAAAGAACTGTGGGATATCCACTAACTCCATATTTAGAAGCTAAGCCAGTAGTAGGTTGACCTTCTGTACAATCGATATTTGCAATCACGATAGAATTACCATCTCTTGCATAGATCTGAGATAATTTTTCATACTCTGGTTTCATATTTTTACAATGACCACACCAAGATGCAGTAAATGATACTAAAACATCTTTACCTTTAGTAGCAGCATCGAAATTATCATCATCTAATGAACGAACAGATGAAGGAGGGGCTTGAGCCTTTTTAGGAGAAATACCCGTTTGTTCATAAACAAAATCGGCCATTCCTTGTAAATCTCTACTAGGAACTTCTATTTCGGAACCATCAGCTTTAATGAATTTGAGAGTTGGATAATATTCTACATTGAATTTTTTTGAAGTTTTACGATGAATATCTCCATCAATTTTAACGAATTGAACTTTATCTTTAGCAAACGCAAATAAGTCCGATAACTCATCATAAACTGGTGCCAATTTTTTACAATGACTACACCATGAAGCATAGACATCTAACATTGTAGGCAAACCAGGTTTAAGTATTGAATCAATTGATTTGTCAGTAGCTTCTATAACATGAGAAGCGTTTACTAATGATAATAATACAGACAAACTCACAGCCAAAGCTGCCAAACGATTGATGAAAATCATTTTATAAGCAAACCGAAATACAATAAATCAGAAAACCAATATTAAATATCCAAATTTACGGACAAATGACTTAGTTGTAATCGTGAAGTTAAGATCAAAGAACCTTATTCCCGACCCTCTCTCTATAATAATTTATAAGCCAATATTTTATTAACACGTACAATAAACTGTCAAAAATGCCCAAAATGGTAATATGGGTTAGGAGTTTATTCATCCGCGGAGATGGAATACGACAGATAGAAATGGTCCTGCATGATTTAATATCTGTAACCGTTGAAGTTATGGTTAGGGCTGTTGGCACGGGTTTCTCTGATCAACGGATTCTGGGGCAATGCCCCAGTCGCCGGAGGTAAAACCCACACCTCCATTTGTTGTGCCTCCGGCAGCTGGGGCGCCGCCCCAGACCCCGTTGCTCGCTTCGCTCGGACCCACTCTCTAGGTACTTTAATCTCGCCTTCGGGTTCACCATCTGAGACCATCCTGCTCTATGGTCTGCTACAAAGCGTTCCTTTTTGGTGCTCTAGTCACTGTTCTCAGATTCCTTCTCTCGTAAGGAGACCTGCAATCTGCTTACTAGATTGAGCATTGGATGTGGGTGCAGAGGCTGGAAATGAGATGAGCTTGGCATCTATGCTGTTGTAAGTATGCGAGTACCAAGTCAGTGAGTGCTTAGCGTAAATGCAACCTAAATAGTAGTATCGCAGCAATCACTGGTAGCAAGACTTTTTAACATACCAACCAACAAGGCTAATAAAGACAGAACAATTCTGAAGCACTGAGACCTTAGCAGCGGTGGTCAACTATTTTAATTTATGAAGCGAAGGCACTAAGACAACCTCAGCCCATTTGATCCCCAGCTGCCGAAATTCTGCATATCCATGGTTTGATAATTACTCTGGACTGTGGTTTAAATCAATAAAATTCCGAAGATGGGGAATACACTTATTTTAAATGTATTGTTTTTATCATCGGTCATCTCTGATCTGCATTCCAGGGTCCCGAAAATATGGCTTGTGCATGACAGATCTCCCTCCCCTTACTTGGTCCCTTACTTTTACCCCTCTCGTGTGCTAACATGCATAATGAGAGCCTCACCACTCACCACCTTAGAAGCAGGCGGTTGTCGCCGGGATATATTCCTACTCTGTCTTCCCCCTTGATCGATCGGATCAGCTTAGTCTTAAATAACTAAAGCCGTCATTCCATCTGTTGTCTTATATTCTATAAAATAGTTTGATATCTTTTCTTTGTTTTCTTGCATTATACAGTACTATGTAGGCGGAGTCATGAGTGATCTACTTCACGATCTACGGTCTCAGTACCCTTCCAGCGGTTGTGCTTCTTCCGCTAGATTGATGTCGTTAGACGATTGTGGTCAATTGCCGTTTAGTCTCCTGTTTTTAGTTGTGGTTCACTTATGGCACTGATACAGTTTTGATACAGTTGTGATTCAGTCGTGATCAGTTGTGGTTCAGTTGTGGTTCAGTAGTGGTTCGTGTGGTTAGCTTGGTTAGTGTGGTTAGTTAGAGGCCAATGGCGACATGATGCCAATCACGACCAATCGTGGCCAATCACTGTCAATCAGATATTACTTCACTGTGGGATTCTATTAAAACAACATTTTTCGGGATAAGTACAGTAGTACCTCGTTGATGTCTCAAATAGAGAACAAGAAAAAGATAAACACAAATTCTTTTAAAATAGAACTATATGATGGGCATATGAAACAGGAAATGCAGAACATCATATCGGTCTGAATATAATCCAAAAACATCATTCCAACAAAGCCAAGGAGGTACCCAAGGATTGATCGGGTCTTTACGCTGGGCTTCCCCGAATGATTCTACCCCGATCTCTCCCTTCACTTGATGATGCGAGAGCTAGGGGTTTGGAGTTACGTCCCAGTCGCCGGATGCAAAACGGCCTTCTCTCGTTCTTCAACAGCCGAGGCAGGCCTACAGGACATCCCTTCGTTTTACTCCAGGCCCTCAAGTGATTGTTATACCCTGCGCTAGTCAAAGTGCAAAGACTACTGACTGCAACCGAGAACTGCCAAACTAATGGTCCTTGAAAATAGATGGAGTAAATAGATAATATTTCGTAAATTCATTTTTTTATCATTAACCATAAAGAATTTAAGCATTATACAAGATTATATAACACGTACGTCAAAGCAATATACAGACTTCACAATATTTGAAGTAGAAAAGTTAGCAGATAATAGTATACAAAATTAAAAAGCGAGACATATCAAATTATATAGCAATCATCAAATCATCTAACAACCTGCATTTGAGCTGTTGCAACGCCAGCGATCACATGCAAAGGATTGGATGAATCATCAGCAGTAGTATTATGAGAAGAACTACCGGTTTGTTTCTGCTGCTGGCTACTAGTATTGGAACCACTAGCAGTAGTCGTAGAACCGGCAGTGGTCGTAGAAGTAGTCGTGGCACTTCCACTGGTAGTGCTACCGCTACTACCACTTCCACCTTGTCCTGTAGAAGGACCAGGACCACCTGGTCCCGGATAATCAGTTCCAGGCGAAGGTCTCCCATTATTAGACCCAGGACCACCACCATTTCTGTTTCCCCCTCGGGCAGTTCCACCACGCCCTCTTGAACCCAAATGAGTTCTGTAATGTTGCATGCAATTATCCTGTCTTGAAAAACGAGCCCCACAACCTTCCTGCGGACAAACATAATTCTTTTCACCAGTATGAATTCTCATATGACGAGCTAAATGACCAGATGTAGTAAACGATCTCATACAATGACAAGTATATTTTTTAAGTGGTTTAGATGAAGATACACTTGGAGTTGGTTTCGGGCCAGTAGGTAAACCAGCAGAAGGATTTTGATTTGTAGGAATTGGTAAATGATGAAGTTGAAGAGGATGCTGTTGACTATGCAAATGAGGAGGCTGTGGCAATTGCGGAGGGACTAAACTAGGTAACGGGCCACCTAGATGCAATTGAGGTGGTGGTGGACCTGATAAAATTGTTGGAGGAGGAGGATATTGACCTCCATGAGGAGGGGGTTGTTGCTGTTGAGGAGGGGGAGGATATTGACTAGGAGGACCAGGAGCCCCGATATAACCTTGAGGCGGAGGTGGATAATATGTCACATGGGGTTGATGAATAGCGCCATTTGGTTGTTGTGGTTGCTGACCGTAATAATAAAATGGAGGAGGCAACTGTTGCTGTTGCTGCATCGGTGGTTGTCCTTGTTGTTGTGGTTGCGGCGGTTGACCTGGTTGCTGCGATTGCTGTGGTTGCCCTGGTTGTTGTGATTGTTCAGGTTGTTGTTGTTGCTGTTGTTGTGATGGTGGTTGTTGTTGCTGCTGCGACTGTGGAGGTCCTTGCGGTTGTGGTTGAAGCATTTGTTGGGGAGGAGGATAGGGATATGGAGGATAAGGGTGAGAAGCTTGATAATAATAACCAACTGGTGGTGGAGGTGGCGGTTGAGGGATAAGATATCCTGGTCCGCCTGGACCACCTGGACCAGGTAGTGGAAGTGTATTTTGTGGTTGTTGCTGTTGCTGAACTGGGGGAAGCTGAGTAGGTGGTAAATTAATATTAGAGGCAGTAGTTGAAGTAGGACTAGTAGAAACAGTGGTTGAAGTTAAATCACCAGATTTAGAAGGTTTATGTCGTTCTTCTTTTTCAGGAGAAGATCTTTTTTCACGATGGGATCGAGTATCTTCAGATTTTGATTTTTTATGTGAAGGTTTACTCGCCGTAGGATCTTTCTGTTCCTTTTTTATATCTGATTCAGTCTTTTCTTCTTTATTATCGCCACTGCTGCTACTGTTACTAGCACTATCATCATTAGTAGATCTTAATCTTGATACTATGCTAGATCTTCTACGTTTTGTGGAAGGGGGAGTAGGATCACTTTTACCAGCAGCAGCGGCGGCAGCAGCAGCTTCATCATTCAGGATAGATATCGTTTTTCCTGCTGTGGTGACCAAATGAAAAGGCATCATATGGAAATAGGAGTATAAGAGAACACTAATAAAAAGGTAAGGTATAATCCAAAATTAAATGAAGACCAAAACCAAAAGCAAACTTAAAATTTGACTATCTAATCAAATAAAATGAAAAATGCAAATTTTGTAAATCAACAATAAAAAACTTTCTCTGCAATATATACAAAATCGATTTGAACTTTTGTTCATTCAAAGATAACACACTCCAAAATCCTTGTGGCCGACGTCTTCGTCACCTTCTTCGTCGTCAACTTCGTCACACTTGCTTCCTTTTCCCTTCGTCTTAATGTTACTGATCAAATTATCGTCTACTTCTCAACTTTCTTTGTTGTCGTGGGGATCCTTGATCTTTGATCCTTCCTGAGATCAATTATAATGAGATATATATTCTGTTGATTCAAGGATAGTCGTTGTTTATTACAAATTTTTTTGTTCTTTATTTTGTTCCAAGTCTTTGTAATCTTCCTTTTTCATAGGTTGTCTCCAGTTCGTCTTTATTTCTAACAACTTATCTTTCTCCCTATTGTATAGTATTGTTGTATAGATTCTTGTTGAATAGAATTTTTTTTTTTCTGGGTCGCGCCGTGTTTTATGGTTGTGATCGTATTGTATTCTTGTGTTTGTTTGTGTTTGCGTTGTACCTGATCTTCAGGGTATAAAATATATAGATAAATATATTTGTATTTCAATATATTATAAACCCACAACCTCTGAAAATTGTCTGTGCAGCGCACTTTATTCAAAAACTGGAATCAGTTATGATAGCTGAAAGATATCGAATTAAATGAATAATGATAATAAAATCATTTAAAGAAGAAGATGGAATGGAAGAAAAGTAAGAAACATTAAAAGATAATGGGAGACAGATCAAATAAGAAATAGGAGAAGTAGTCGTAGTATGTAGTACAGTATGTAGTAGTTATAGTACGGTAGAGAGAACAAGCCGACCCAAGAGAGAGACACATACACGAGTTAAGAGTGCTTAAGTTGGTTGGGGCCTAAAAGAGGAGTACCGTAGCATACGGTACATGAGGATGGAAGGAAGAAAATGCTTTTTTTTAAGGGAAAAGGGTAAAAAAAGAAAAGAACAGAAACAAAAATAAAAATAAAAGTGTGTGGGTAAGGAAATAATGAAGGGTAAATAAAAAAAGAAAACACCAGAAAAAGTTAAGCTAAGAAACAAAACTTAAGGGAAAAACACGGGTAAGGGGAAAATAAAGAAAAAAGAAACTTTTGATTTGATAACCGATAGCAGATCCATCTTTGAGAACAAGATAGCTGGATGTTGTAATAATAATAATAATAACAATGATAAAATATGGACCGTTTTAATAACTTAATAATAATGATAAATTGGTTTGTTAGGTCATGTAATCAATTTCAGTAATCAACGTCATGTATCAAGTTACTTTTTTGATGTTGGGCCTCGACTGTCCTCAGACCCTGTGCTGTGTTCCCTCTCTTCTCCTCTAGCGGCTGGGGCTCCAAACCCCTAGGCTGGCTCGATTCGAAGTTAAGTTCCTGTTGATCTGGGGAACTCTCCAACCTGTCGCTCGAGCGCAGCAACAGCAGGGGCTGCCGCCCGACTGGACATGTTTGGGTCAAACTTGAATGTTTTCTTTGCAAAACGTCTATGACTATTATTTCTATTTCTTTTTCTCATTGATACAGTTAAATAAAAATTCTCGGTCAGCTGGTCGATTATCGGGTCAGCCGGGTCAAGTCAGTGTCCAGATACGTCTCTTAGCTTGACGGGTCGGGCTCCTCGGGGCTTGTGGCTTTTCAGCGGCCGAGGAGGGCATAATTAGTTCGCCTCCAGCGGCTGAGGACCAATCCCCCAGCCTCTCGCTAGCTCGAGAAACCATGCCACACACCATTCCGAGCTGCCGCGGGACGCATCAGGGAAGCGGAAATCGACGGAAAATGACAGGTTGTAAATTCAGACTAGGCAGCTGGGTCAGCTTCTAGTTCGTGAGTCATTCGAACTCACTCAGAAAATCTTTTACCTCCAGCGATTGGAGACCCTAGTTTTACTTATGTTCCAGAAAAGTTTCTGAACCCAAAACGGTGTCTGAGGGTCAAGCGCAGAGCGCACAGCAAGATTTCTAGCACAGGGTCTGGGTCTTCATCGGTTGTAGAAAGCACTGCCAAAAGAAATGCACGACGACAGTAAGTAAGACAAAAAGCTTAGCCAAACCCGGAGAGAAAAACAATTTTTAATAGAAAAAGCAAATAAATTGTACACTGATTTACAACGATATGTAATTGAAGAAAAATAAAATTCGGCATGTGCATATACACATATACCTTTTTGCATTTGCAGCTTCTACAAACAGAAACGGGGGAAATGTATGCATAATAAATGTATAAAACTTAATCATAATTTAAGGGTAAATAATATTTCTGTTAACCTCACTGGCATAAGCTGGCGAGCAATATCTTTTGGATTAGGGTAAACCTTTTCCTGTGCTCCCTTCTCACCCAAAAGAAAAGACCCAAAACTTTTCGCTTCGCTGAAGGGTTTAACTCTGGTAAGGATTTATTTAGGGTCTGACAATTCTCCTCAACCCGCCGGAGGCAAGACGGCCGATTTGAGGGTTCTATTGATCACCATCGATCTACTGAACTCAAACAGGGGGATGAGGAAGAGGTCGACGACATTCCTGGGCTGGGGCGGGGACTGTGTATGTGTGGGTAAGGGATTTATGTTAGGTCGACGTTTTGACTGGGCTAGGCTGCTTTATCCTGCTGACTGCCTTGCTGATGCTTGATTCTGCTTTTCTCTCAATATGTATATATCTGCCAGGTGCCCTTACTTATGCTGCACAGCGGTCTAACCGTTAAAAGAGAAACAATCATATTAATACAGATTAGGATGTATAGGGATGAAACGTTGAAATGAACTAAACAAACCACTGCGACAATACATAACATTTGCCTTCATATTTATATCAATCAAGTTAGTTAGAAATAACTTTTTAAAATTGTTTCATATTGCGATTTATTCATACTTAGTAGAATAAACATATATCATGAGGTCAAGCTTATAGCTCCTGACTAGTCTGAATGGTAAAGCAAGATTAAGTAAATAAAGTTAAAGCAGGGTAAATTATAATCTGCGCGCACGCGCGCGGCTGGGGCGATGCCGCAGACCCTACGGCTCGCTTCACGCGTGGATTGATCAATTGCTTGCTTCCTTCGAAGTTACTCTTACCCACAAGTTAACTGCTGCCTTCGCTTAAATTGCCTGCTAGTTTGTGCAAGCTGCAGAAATAATAATGGCATTTCCAGTAGGCTATGGCAATGGCCAATAGTCTGGGCAATGAAACTACTATAGTACTACGTTCACACCACTAAATTACTGCTAGAAGTACCATTTCATGCTGATATACTGCTACTACTACCTCTCTCGCAATTAACGTCACTTCTACGAACTTTAATACTTAGCTAAGTTTAACCCTTGAAAACTTTAATGGGTTAATGCGACTTTATGAAACTGGATGCATGCATGTGAGATCATATTTCTTTTCTTTTGTTACAACTCGGAAATTTGAGAATTTAGGTTAAGGGTGTCATTAAAAAACATCATCTGTTATAATTCTTCCGTGGGTAGAATCAACAATAAACCCAAGTAAATAGGAACGAAGTCTGAGGTAGTACCATACGCTCGAGAATTGCATTTTCAATGATGCGCTGAATAGACGACAGGAGGGCTCTCAAGCGTGTAGGTGAGGTTGCAGTCTGGGGATGTGCCCTAGCCGCCGGGGACAAGCAAACCCCTTTCCCTCCACCTTTTCTGTCACTGATAGCTCGGGAGTGCATTGCTTTCTCACTTCATCTCATTTTCGTTTGTGGCCTTATACATGTTATTTTGACACATATCCGCAGGTCATGATGCAGTTATGGAACCAACATGTGTACACATATTTAGATCATTATGCAAACAAAAAGCAATTATATGGAGGCGGCATTTGGCATTAGAGGCGAAGATGAAAGGGACCCGAGGTGAAGCGAGACCCTTTCTTCAATCTTACTTCTCTCTCGCTTTTTGCTTGAAAACCTTAATTTCTAAGATTGACTATGGACCCTAAGTATATGGATATCTGAAGTCCAAGGGACAAAAATATTACATGGAATACGATTAGGGAAGAAGTTTCATAAAGTTCCTGCATCAAACTGAATCAGTTATCTGTTAATACATGTATTTCTTCTTCTTTGGGGAATATTTATCGAGATATCATAAAAGAGCTTGACCTATACATGTATGGAGTCAAGCCAGGGTTAAATATCTTATTGGCCGTTTCATGATTAACACTCACTGCGCCTGTTGGAAGAGACCCTGTAATAATGTACAGCAAAACCTTGCCCTTAATTTGTCAATAAACCCAACAGGTGCATATTAACCTCCTGGCGATTTTGTCGATTCCGTATATTAATCTTGTCTATCATTTGCTCATCCTACACTTAATTCCTTGTTTCTCTGAAATAATGGATCTTGCAGATCTTTTGGAGTGGATCTCTAAAACAGGGATTTAATAGGGACTGCATGCATGGAAATGCTCTGCTGTTTTATTTTTTTGACAAATCCCTTTTATATTTGATTTGCTGGCAAATATATGAGAACTAAACATTTAGCTGATGGATTTGTATATGAGACATTATACCGCCGTATGTTCTAAAACAGGAGACAGACATTTGGAGAACTGTTGTCAAGGATAAGTGATATCAACTTATGAGACATCTCCAAGGTAGGGAGAGAGCTGCTACATATATGTATTGCTGCTAGCCGAATCAGCTTGTTGCTCTGCCGCCTCAGACCCTGTTTTTTAAGCTATGTTTGAGTGCTCTCACCTATCGCTGACCGGATCTCGAGCGTATCTATACTGGTCAGAGGGGAGAGGGGTACGATAAGTCCCAGCCACCAGAGGCAGACAGCAGGGATCGAATAACAGGTTACGTTTTCAGTTCTCATCTCGTATGGTGATAGGCTAACCAAATTTTAATTTCGGCATTTTGTGGTTACCTTATCGATCTAGACCCGGTCATCAATCTCCGATATCTTCCTCTGTTGACCTATTTCTCCGCTTCCTCCTGATGTGGAACTGGCGGGCCAAATCTCCGACTATACCATTTAGTAGCACAATAGTTACTGATGCGGAGTTTTACTGGAACTGGAACCAGAGCTGGAATAGAAAGCTTTAGATATTAATCTAAATGTTCGTTTATCTACAGGCGTCTCTGTCTTGCTGCCAAACGGCTAATAATCCGCCCATAATCCGCCCTAATCCAACTGTAATATAACCTACGACAGGGTCTGGTTCTGAAAATATTCTGGTACATTAACTTGCATTTGAATCTTAAGTACAATATGTATGTACATGCAGATAAAACGGTTTTTTTCAGTTGAAGTTTTTTGAAATTTTTTTAGCGAAAACCCCCGCCAACAATCTTCGTTCTGAAATTTCACACTTTCAATTATATAACTACAGTATCTCTGTTATTAAGTAAAATAATTTCCCTAATTCTCCTATTGTTAATTTTTCGTCCATCTTTATTCACCCAACTAACTGCCATTTTCAACCCCTGGATTTTATTCAGGCTATTTTTGCTCTGGGCTTTCTAAGCCGCCCGGTCTTCCGACCCAAGTTCCGTTCGTTGTCTTTGCTTTTCTTGATATCTGCATCTAATGAATGCTTCGGTCGAGATCCGGTCGCTCTTCAGCTTTGAGATGTTGATCTGAATCCGGTTTGCGGTAGCTGAGGCAATGATGCCAAAGAGTCATTTCATTCGAGTTTCATCCTTGTTATGCTAAGAGACCCCGGTTATGTCCCCCCTGTCGCTCCGACATAGTTCTGCAGGGTGTCCAGATCTATGCCGTATGTATGGCAACAACCTATCAAAATCGTTCTTAGCCAGTAAAGCATTGCGTTCACATGCACCAAATTCTTATGAACCTCTCGTTTCTCAAATGTTTTTTTTGTTGAGCACTGGCAAAACCGTTGCATTGTTATAAAACATTATGATATTCCCTATATAACATATCAGTGGGTCCGTTATGCATCCAGGCCCAAATTGCATCATTGGCCACAAGATATTTTGCGGCGTGCTTTTGCGATAGATTCAGGGGTGAAAAAAACAAAAACAAAAATAGAACACGATATGAGGCAATAGATTTACACTATCCCAAGTTGCCGTCTCATACATCGTCTGCCTTCGTAGCCCCAGCCCCCTTTCTCTCGTCACGCTCGAGGAAGCCATCCATGTATTTATATAGTCATAAATCTCCTGTGCCTGTTTGTAGTCCCTATTTTAGAGAACAGGACTTCGCTCCTCGCTCATTCAGAGTGCAATATGAGCCTCGACCGAAACGAACCTAGAGACTGGGTGGAGTCCCTGACGCCCCAATCGCCAGTGCGAGATTAATGGGAACTACCCTGTAGCCTCGGTCCCTAGGAGTTCTGAGAAGCCCCAGATTCCCCTTGTCCGTAAGTTAATCGTTTGCTGTGAATCGGCGGTACAACGCCAATTTAGAAGAATTTCTAATCCTCCTAAAAAAACCGTATCGCATCAGATCCGACCTGAGTGTCCAGAAAGTTAGGACTCTGAGCCACTCCAGCCAATGAATCAGAGGAGCGGGCGGAAACACCTCTGGATTCGCCCGGGCCACGTTGGTCGGTTTTTAACGGTAGTTATATCGAGATCTGCCGGTAGTGTAAGCGCGGAGTGAGATAGATGATAAATTAAATTCAATTAAAAAATGACTAAAGCCTCGAAATATGTCCTTAGTGCACCACATAAGATTCATCAGAATCGAGTCCATCATCTGCAGAAACTGGAACCTCTTTCACTAATCCTGTAGCAACATCATAAACAAGTCCGTAAACTTTAAGCCCTCTAGATTTGGCAGCAGCCATAACTCGATCGTTTCGTCGAACATTACGAACTTGAGTAATGACATTCAATTCAACCAACTTCTGAGCCTTCAACTTAAAATCATCAATTTCATCTAAAACTTTTGCATGAGTATGACGAACATCTCTTAAATGACGTAACCAAGCATCTAGTTCACCACCAGATCTCTCTTTCTTAAGAGTAGTTTCGACTCCTTTACAATCATAATGTCCACAGACAATAATATGACTAACTTCTAAGGTATCAACCGCCAATTGTAAAACTGCCAATGAACTAATATCTGAATGAGAAACAATATTGGCAATATTACGATGAACAAATACTTGACCAGGTTGTAATCCTAAACATCCTTCACCAGCTCTAGAATCAGCGCATCCAAACCACAGAATATTGGGTGATTGTCCCTTGGCATTTTCCGGGAAAACTTTAGGATTTACT
This sequence comes from Sugiyamaella paludigena, assembly GCA_030579875.1. Taxonomy (NCBI): domain Eukaryota; kingdom Fungi; phylum Ascomycota; class Dipodascomycetes; order Dipodascales; family Trichomonascaceae; genus Sugiyamaella; species Sugiyamaella paludigena. Next base: position 131,513 of record JAKTRU010000017.1, read on the forward strand.
TGTGATAATTTAGTCGCCCATTCTCTATTATTTTCAAGAAGCACTGATAAAGAATCAGATTTGTCGAAACTCATTTTGTTTAGCAAAAAGGGTAATGGCGTTGGTGACAATGTTGCTGTTGAGGATATCGTTCTTGTTGCTGTTGTTAATAACGGAACTCTAGTAGTACAAGAGTAACGCGATAATGTCCTACCTGGAATAGCTGTGGACCACAGAAATCCACTGGCTGGAATCCTTCCAATTAAGCGAGAAATGGCTGAGAATCTGTTATCGTTAGTGTTGGTATCCAGATATCCCACATTCAGAGGCTGACATCTGTCACTCTCAGCATCTTGAGGGTTTACTACTGCCTCAAGGGATCGGAACAACCAGACAATCATAACCAAGCACCCGACACAATCTTAACCTTCAGCAAAGCGAGCAACCCCCAGCCTTCAAGTCTGCTCGGATATGAAGACCATGAGTGGGGGTTTCATCTCAGGGGTAAATGTGCGGCTGAGCACGTGAGTTACTTACAGATTTTATGACACAAAAAGGTATTACCCTACTTTAATATGTCACCTAAGGCAGTTCCTAAAAAGACCAGCGAGGTAACGATTAGCAGGGACAAAAAACACACGATGGAGCTGAGCAGCAGGTCGAAGCAGGAGTTCAGAAGTTGCAGAGAAAGATAAGAACAGATAGATGAAGAAAATAGAAAAAGACTATCTCTTAAATAATATTGCGGTAGTGGTTGTAATGATTAGAACAAGACGAGAAGAGAAGAATAATAGAGTGATGAAAATATCTATATGATGTGTATGCTTCTTCTGATGATAATAGAATGATACTTTCTAATGTTCAATCAAATGTTCAAAACGGTGAAAGAAGATCCCTTGTATATAATAATAAATTGTTTGATGCTAATAGTAGTTGTTTTTTTTGTTGTAGGTATGGTAGTAGTAACTGTAAGGAGTAGGAGATTTGGTTAATATAAATAAATAACAAACAAGCACCTTTTTCTCTATGAGTCTGTAAGATAATAATATATAAGAGAGAACTCTATATCTCTGTTCCTTATTATATGATTTGAAAAATGTAAATAAAAGAAGATCAAAAGAAAATGATTTCTAACAGAAAAGGAAAATGTATATATATATATATATTACGATAACTTTACTATACCTCGAAGTAACGTGTGGCAGGACCGGAAGAGCGACAAGTGACGAACCGACTGTTAATAATCAGATAAGCAATAACGCTACTACCGGTACTAGTTTCACAACAAAAAGTATACGGTGAATACGGATGAAATGCGGACGGCCAGCGGCGGCGGCCACTTAGACAAAAATTTACGGACCTTCAACGGCGGCCTGTCAACGTGGGCTCTAAAACGGTAAATTTCCTATTCAGTAGTGCCTCTGTCGATTCTTTCTGTTCTTCCTTGTGAACAAGCCTGAAGGGGTTGTCATATAATACGCCTGCTTACTTTCCCAGCCCACAAACATACCGACATCATGAATATACACTACTAACTCTCACACACACACACCGATACACACCAATTCTATAGGTTCAATTCAGACACTCCAGTCGCTCACACCGGTCGGCCGGTTACTGGTGGTAATGATTGAAACGAAGCTTAAAAAAGCGGCCTTCGGAACAAACTTAATGGTAGTACACTGTACATAAATAATTTTTTCCTTATGTACCCTAGATTGCTATCTGCTTGCTTCGTTGGGGAAGGGTTGGAGTTATGCTTCTTAGATTGCTACTTTCTGCCCGAATCGGGGCAGAATGGAACTCGAGAAAGCATGAGTTAAATGTAAGTTTATGTAAGTTTAATATGAAAATTACGTAACTTAGTATCAAATGTTTATGTAAGAAGACACTAAAATATGTAAGATGACAGCAAATGTTCATTACATATCTGTAAGTTGTCATAATAAATTTTGGACCCAGATCCAGATTCAGGTAGTGCTTTAAGCGTGTATATTTGAGCCTTGAAGTACAACACGGGAAGAACAATTTGTTGAGAATTTGAAGAACATTACGTATACGTATCATATTTTGCCTCTGGCGACTGGGGCTGTACCTCAGATCCCTAGGATCGCTTTGCTCGAGGTTAAGGTGTTGTTAAGCAATCAGACATTGATTGGCAAGAGAAATAGAGGTGTAACGTAACATCGAAATAACACTGGAAAATCAGAAGACGAAGAAGAAAAACCGTTGGGAGATGACGCAGCCAGGACCCTGACGTCTTTTTCTTTCTTTTTTCTGAACTTGACTCATTTTTATTGGTTCTGTTTTATAATAGATTTAATTCGGTTGTTTGAGGTTCCGAGAATTTATTTCTCGCCGTCCAGTCCGATAGTTGCGGCGTAGGATGGTGAGAAAAGAGCCTGGCCCCTAGAATGCAGCTGAGATTAAAGCTCTCGAGCGCAGCGAGAGCAAGGGGTCTGGGGCTATGCCCCAGCCGCCGGAGGCAGACCATGACCCCGCCCGGAGGTTCACTGGCGACCAGCCGCCGATGGATTACATTGACTCCCCTCCCCCGCCGGAGGTATACTCGGATGGCATCTCAGCCGCAGCAGCTGGCCGAACAGTTACTCGCCTCCTCTCGGCTCCAGTCTGGATGTGGATATAACAGTTAGTGGGTAGACCTTTTACAAGTAATGGTAACTGTAACTTCTTGGATCACCAGGCTCAAAAGCTGGGGAAGATGATGTCAAATGAGGAGTAGTTCAGGACTAGTTGGACTTTCTCAGAGGTTTCGGAGAAAGGTCGGCACTGAGATGAGGAGTCTATATTAATACCCCTCTTCCCCTCTATTCTCCAACCTTAATAATTGCTTGTTCCAGGATTCGCGCTTCTTTATCCATTTTTATTCTGAATGTCATTCTGAGAGCTGCGAACATTCTGAGACTTGGGAACAATCTAAGATCTGGGAAACAAATGTATTGAGATATAAAATGCTTATGTCTAACCTAAATCTGGTCTGAAATTGCGGATCGTGTAGTCTCCGGCGGGACGTAGCCCGAAAACAACTAAGGCTTCTGCCGGGTTTGGGGCCATAGGCCCAGCAAGGAGGACCAGATGGCTAAGGTGTTGTCAGACAGTTCCCGAACCCGAAAACAACCAAGGCTTCTGCCGGGTTTGGGGCCATGGGCCCAGCAAGCGGACCAGGTGGAAGGGGCTTGTCAGACAGTTCCCGAGCCCGTAAACAACTAAGGCTTCTGCCGGGTTTGAGGCCATAGGCCCAAGGAGGACCAGGTGGCTGGACATGGTGAACCCACCTAAAGCAAAATAGAAGTAGCAACCTCCATTACCGAGGATCAGGGTTAAAAAGCTCTGACAAGTTTATTCCACACAATTGGATTCAGTTGAAGAAATTCAATTAGTTGTGTTTACATCATATCATCAGTTTTTGGCGGTTACTGCTTCTAATTTGATTGAGGGGAGTTCAATCCAAAGGAAAGACATATCAATCAATTCCAAATACCATTAAATTAGTTTGAATCAATAAATAAAAAGAGAAAACAACTGAGAAAGAAAATGTCAAAAAAAAAAAATGTCGTTTAAATATTTTTTCAGCTTGAAAAAATCAAAGAGGGTAACGTATATATCCATGTATGGCAATTTATTCTAGTTATTAAGCCTTACACTTTGATCGAGTCTAGATCGATCTACATGTGGCCTGCCTATATGGAATGGAGCACAGATCTCGCGGACTGATTCAAGCTTAAGGACCATTCTTTCTGGATGTTACTATTTGATATAATATGAAAGGGGACAAAATTTACTTGACATGGCCCCTGATAAAAGCCTTTTCCATGTGTATACCGTACTGTATTCGATGTTCCCTTTAGACAGAAAGTCGCTGGCTGTTCCATATGTTACTGATTCTTCGGATTCCTCGACCTCATTAATTGGAAAAGATGAACGATTAGTATCTGTGGCTATTGATTGGTCAAATATTTTTCTCTCATTTCAAAATCTTGTTAATAATCAAAGTAGATTTCCAGATCTAGCTACTCTAGACTTGATTCTCGTTCGAGGACGACGGTATTTTCGAAAGATCTTAGCATCATCAAATATTCCTGTATCTTTCAAGATGACAACTCAGAGCCTTGGATATAAAGTTTATTCAGCAAGTCGAAAACTAGATGTTCAATCGGGAAAGTCAAAAGAATATGGAGTAGATGAGATATTGAGTTTTAATATTGTTGAACTAATAAAAAACCAAAAACCTGGAATATTGGCTTTGGCTACAGGTGATGGACAACCATCTGGTTTTAATAAAGAAGTTAGTTTCTTATCAAGTGTCGAAACTGCTTTATCAGCTGGTTGGATAGTAGAGATATATTCATTTGGAGATTCACTTAGTAATAATTGGTCATATTTGGAAAAGAAGTATACTAGTCAACTTTGTATTTTTTTATTAGATGAGCTAGTAGATGATCTTTAGTTCCGGAGTGAGACCAGACTCAGACATCACACCTAAGACCTAAAATGCAGACATTAGACATTAAACTCTTCCAGGACCAGGAATCCAGATCTCAGACCCTGTCTTCTACCGCTAATCGTTTGATATCTTCTAGACCTGACAGGAGTTGAGACAGCGATGAAGCACAGATAACTTATAATGGAATAGATGTTTCTGTCATTAGTGATCCCGACTTCAGCCTTCATATACATTGTCTGCCTCCGGCGGCTGGGGCGTAGCCCCAGACCCCTAGCTCTCGCTTCGCTCGAGACCCCGAACCGTCTCTAGTCTCTAGTCTCGACCCTTCTCTAAACGGCTTAATTAGAAATGCAGGGGCAGAATACCCTAACCTGTAAATTAATATGCCCTAACCCTCCTGGCATACATTTTTATTTATCAGCATCTCCATCACCTTAAGTTGATCTTCGTCTCTTTATCAAATTTATCAGCATCGATCCCTGGGTTTAGCTTTCAGCTTTATCTCACTTAGTTTGCTTTATCAACATCGATCGCGTTTTTGGTTTCTGCGACCTGCTCTTTATCTTATAGCCATCCATCTCTTCTTCATCTTCAGCGCCAATCTCCATCGCCCTCCGCCTTCGTCTGCCCTTTTATTTTGCATTTCATCTGTTTATCCACGATTCTGAGTTATATATATAATGCCTAAAGCTGATACTAATAAAAAAACTTGGGAAGATAGTGACGTTCCGGCATTATGTGAAAGTTGTTTAGGTCCAAATCCTTATGTAAGGATGACAAGAGAAAAATATGGAGCAGAATGTAAATTATGTACTAGACCATTCACTGTATTTCGTTGGTCTCCAGAAAAGGGAAGCAAACCACGTAGAACGGTGATTTGTCAAACTTGTGCTCGTTCAAAAAACGCTTGTCAATCTTGTATGTTAGATTTGACATATGGTTTACCATTATCAATTCGAGATGCTGCTTTGAACATGGCTAATAAAGGCTCAATAACCAGTTCATCAGATGCTACAAATGTCATTATGAAACAGTATATTGCTCAGAATTTAGATGCTTCTAAAGAATTACAGGTTGATGATGAAGATGATGAAGGTCAATTAGTTATTTCTGATGCTGCCAAAACACTTTTAAGAAATCTTGCTCAAGCTATGCCATATTATAGAGGACCACCTCCACAGTCAAATTCCGGATCTTCTAAACCTAATGAAGTCAGCACTGGCACCGCTATTACTGGTGCTATGAAGGCGAATGTCAATAAAATCGTGTCCAAATTACCTTTGAATGGATCTATATCAATTATTCCTAAAGACGAAACAATAACATCTTTTTTCATTTCTGGTGTTGAGGATGATCTACCTGATTATAAAGTTCGTGATTATTTCTCCAGCTTTGGTACTATTAAAGGTCTTATTTTGGTTCATAGAGCTCGAAGTGGGTTTATAACTTTCGAAAAACGTATTCATGCCGAAGCAGCAGCTAATTCTTTAAAATCAACTAATGGTAGATTTGTTATTAATGGCTGTAAGCTTAAAGCAGTGTGGGGTAAACCCAGATCGTTGGGTGATTCATTTCAAGAAAATGCCATGGTGGGTGCTATTGTTAAACAGTCCTTAAGAAATAGTAGTGGTAAAACTAGAGGCGGTGCTTATAATAGGACTGGGAATAACGGCAAATCAGACTCAAAATCGGCAATCGCATTACCACCGCCAGGGTCAGTAAAAGGTAGTTATGAAAGTCAAAAGGCTGGATATGAAAGGTGATCTACAGTATCCACTTCGAAGATCCAATCACTATCGAGGCTATAGTACATTTATTTTCTATTCTATTTTGATTTAACCATACATATCATCATTGTCTTCTTCTTCACTGTCAGGGTCTATTATAGGTTCCTTTTTCTGAAGAAGATTCTTACGACATAATGGACATGTAGCATGCAGCTTTAACCAAGGTCCAATGCATTCGAGGTCAAAATGATGATTAGTATGACAAGGTAGTCTTACAACAAGTGGATATTCATCCTGAAGATATTTTGTGGCGCAAATTGCACATTCATCAGAACTAGAAAGTTTTTTCTTGGGAATTCTTTCTAATGAATCGAGATATACTTGAGATACACCTTCATCTTTGAAATTAGGTTGATTGAATGATTCTGCATCCTGGGCTAATGATTCAATTAGTTGGCGAATTAAAGGGGAATCATGATTGTCAAGATTATTAAAAGCTGATGCAAGGACTTGGAAATCTTCACGCTGAGGACGTCGATTTTGTTGTGATGAATCAAATGAGAAGAAATCACTTAAATGCTGTTGACCAACTGTTTGTCGAATTGATTGAGCTACAGTAGGCAATTGTTGAGATATGTTATGCTCGTCTATATAAAGTATCATTGTTAGCATAGAAAATAGATCACTTCCATATCTCCTACCTCGCAAGAAGTAATCGTAAAACGTAATCTAGTGATAATCACTATCTTATGCTATGACCCCTGTTTGCCTCCGGCGGCTGGGGTGCAGTCCCAGATCCCTAGCTCGAGCGAAGTCTAATCGCCTTTATCGGGGCTATATGGACCACCAATTGTGCCTCCGGCGATATGGCAGAGCTCCAGGTCCCGTTGTCCGCTTCGCCGGGGGCTTGATCCGGGAGGTTACTCGAGCGAAGCGAGAGCTAGGGGGTCTGGGGGCTATGCCCCCAGCCGCCGGAGGCAAAATGTGGTAGCCGCCGGGGGCAGCAGCATGAGACATCAACAACTTCGTACACACCTTGATATGAAGCCATTTTAAAATTTGATTCAGTTATTCGATAATCTATCAGTCAATGGAGAGAAGTAGGACCGAGATCTGACAAACTTCAATCGGTGGCCAAAATGAATAATCTCTTATATAAGAATATATTTTATATCTGTCGCCACTTATCCTTATATGTCGTTACAAGGGTTAGGAAAACAGGAGGACCAGACGCTCAGCCAGCTTCACGCATTTCGTCTTTAGACATTTCTCTCTCACTCTCTCACTGATAACAACTGATGAGACTTGACGTATTTGAATTAGAAGAATCACACGAGGATTATATCGGTATATAAGGAAAGAAACGGATTTGATTTTTTTTGAAAGAACTGGATATTCAGTTATATATAAATCATTAAATCAGGGTGATTTCTATTTTTACTTTGTTCTCTCTCATACACACAGTGACAATCTTTTTCTCCTTGTGAGAATATAATCATACCACAAGTTAATTAAAGAAACAGTAGAGAAAAAAAGTGGTGATAAACAAGTAAAACAAAAAGATATATTGCTCCCTTTCTAGATAAAAAGAAAATTTAGTGATATTGGGTTATATTGATTGGTAGACTGAGTAGTTTATAGCTGCATACAATGGATCCTTCTCCTTCACTTGCAAAACCAACCACCTCTGTCAAGCTTGTATTGCTTGGTGAGGCAGCGGTTGGTAAATCATCCTTAGTTCTACGGTTCGTTAGTGATGATTTCCAAGAAAATAAAGGTATGTGTAAATGATTTGCTAATAATGAGGTGAATTTTTGATATGCTGCTATGGTCGGTATTATTCGGATGGTGTGAGGTTGCGGTTGGCTGGGATTCTGTGAGCCAAGTAGATAGTGGATCTTGGAGCCAGCAACCGGATGGGAATTTTGGCTTCTACCTAGCCGAATAAATGGTGGATCTTAGCTTCCGCCTACCCGTACGCCTCCGACGATCCGCTTATAGGTGGATTTAAAAGAGATACTACCCGGCGGTATCAGTCTTTGGAACAAGCCACACCAGACACTGATGGCTTGATTGGTTCTTTCACCTACTCACCCTCCTCTTCGTGTTTTGTAAATCTCCTGCTAACTGTTTTCTTTAGAACCAACAATTGGTGCAGCGTTTCTAACTCAGAAATGTACATTGCCTAATAGAACAATCAAATTTGAAATATGGGATACAGCTGGTCAAGAAAGATTTGCTTCATTAGCGCCTATGTATTACCGAAACGCTCAAAGTGCATTAGTTGTTTATGATGTTACTAAACCCGCGTCATTTGTAAAAGCACGTCATTGGGTTAATGAATTAAAGGCTCAGGCTAGTCCAGGGATCATTATTGCCTTGGTTGGAAACAAATTGGATTTGGTCGAAGAATCCGATGCCGCTGCTGCACAGGACGGTGAAGAGAATAGTAACGAAGAAGCTGCAGGAACTGCTAGTAGTTTGAACCCTGAATCTGCTCGTAAGGTTGCAATCGAAGAAGGCAAAAAGTTAGCAGATGATGAAGGACTATTATTTTTCGAAACCTCAGCTAAATCTGGGTTCAATGTTCGTCAAGTGTTTCTAGCTATAGCTAATAAAATCCCTCATGATTCTGGACGGAGAGTTGGTTCTGCAGTTGGTGGTGGTGCTCGAGGAGTTGGTGGTGGTGCTACTGGTGGACATGATGGTGGACGAGTAGATCTCAATGCTAATAATTCTGCTACTTCTGGTGGCTCTGCTTGTAACTGTTAAAATTTGGTGATGCATTTTTTGTATGTTGAGACGGGCTAGTACCATTCTAGAATTGAATACAGTGATGAAAGAGGTAGTCGATTTATTATTAGTAAATGAATGTTTTTATTTGATCCACTGTATACATGTTCTTTGCCTTTATCACTCATATTGAATCAATTCAGCCGAGTTAAAGATTTCTAATTTAGGCTATTGATTATTATTATTATTATCTTTAAGGTTTAGTATATTTGTGTCTCTATTCTTAACTTTTAGTTTTGTTTGTTTTTGTTTTGTTTTTAAGTTTAGTTTTGTTTGTTTTTTCCTGCTTTTTATTATTATTCTTATTCTTATTTTATTAATATTAGTAAAATTTCTTATTATTCATTATCATTCATCGTCCTATTCCTAAGTTATGAGAGTTTAAATTCTGGGAAAGAGTAGTAATAAGTTCGATCAGATATTAAACCTCTCGCGCGATGCGAGAGTTAGGGGTCGCCGCTGGAGGCAAGTGGTCTATGAGAATCTAAAATTCTTTTGTCCCGTACTTTGTTCTGAAATGTTGTCAATTTCATTCTGAATCAATTCATTTTATGGTTCGGACGATCATTACCAACTATGGCAATCTATAGATAAGATAAGATAAGATTAGGTTCTTCAGAATAGCATAACACAACATTCGATTTCAATTATCCATATATTAATTAATTGAAATTTCGAGCACAATAAACCGAGAAGATGCTCATTTTATTTATCTATTAAGATTACTATACTATAACGAACAAACACCATATGTGATTGATAGCTAAGTTAGGTTTCGTAAGTTAACGTTATAGTGCTAAAAGCTAAGTAACGTTACACAGTGCCGCTTAAGCTACTCCAAGCAGCCAGCAAATAGCTATGGTAAGCGATCCACCATCACGATCACCCAGAATCCTTTACTTCATTCTTTTTAATTCAGTTGTTTGTTTCATATTCGCATTCGCATTGGTATTCGTCGTCGTCATCATCTTCCTCTCTCTTCCTCGGTTGGGTGGATCCGATAGTCACACAGAAATTCGAATAACAGTCCGGGATTGTTTATGACCTTACATAAACTTGAATTTGTATGACAGTCCGATATTGTTCTTGGATTCTTATATTTTTCCGTCCTTATCTGCCAATCTTATGGGATAGTCGAATCGTTTTGATTATTTGGTCAGAACAAGAAATAGAAGTAGATGGAATTGGAGATTAGTTGGCAGATCGTTGAATCATCTCATTTTGAGGTTTCAGACTTACTAACTACTGTCTGGGCTTCCTCATCATGTTCTTCCATTTCAATGACCCTCCATTTACGGCCTTGACCTTACATGCTCGGATCCGACAAGCAATCATTCAGAAGAGTTCCTCATCTACATTACTTCAAACATCTGTCATAATTGATGCCTTGCGAGCCTGTAAACAGTTGTCGAGAAAGCAAACTCAATCAAATAGGAACAACAGGGTACTTCCAGCTCAGTTCAGTCATCTTAGATCTGAACTGTCTAATAAACATGATGATCCAAAACTTCTAATGGATTTGATTCTCACTCATGAACCGGTTAAGAAACTTCTTAAATCAGATCCAGGGATTATGCTCTTCATGTGTACTGAACCTCCTTTGGCATCCACCGAGACAACTCTTATGATGCTCCAGGATTATATAGAAGATGACAACTATTCTGATAAGGACGGGATTATCCTATCTTTACTCTGGATTCCATTGAGGACTGCTGTTCGAAGAAAACAATTTGTAGAAGCTTTTAAAATAGTCGCATTGATAGAGAAAATCAGGACGAAGAAAACTAAAGGAATATTTCTATTTACGAAAAGAAGAATGAGGCGGAATGGAAATTTCACTAAAAATTATCATACATCATTAGGATTATATAATCCTGAGCATCAAGTTAAGCTAGCTCTTTATTACTCTCTGGCAATAGGTTCAGCCACTCTTATCCCTTATGTATTTTTATTTGGCCCACTAGGTTATATAGTACCTACAATATATGCCTCAATATTATTGGCATATTTTGTCCGATGGCATCTACTGGAGCCTTCTTTAGAGTATAACAATGGACTTGGATCAATTTCCAGTCGTCTGATCGGTTGGTCACCACAAATAGGGTTATTTGAACGATTCCGCCGTCGTCATGAGTTTGAAATGATTAACAGGATCATTGTTGGCTATAGCGAATTGGCAGATGTTGACGTTACAAATTATCATCTACATCATCAGAGACCATCAGCTTCATCGGAACTGGATAATTTGATCAAAAGACAAGTTCATTCACGTGGAATGAGATTTCTGCCAACATATGATGAAGTAATTTATCAAGAATATTGGCAAACAGCAGGCCGGGACCTAGAATGGGTGGAACCCGACCAAGATCCAGCAGAACTTTTTCAAGCGATCAACAAAACCATGTAATAAGTGTGTTAATCATAACTAAAAACAAGTATATTATGTCTAGAATCTATCTATCTATTAGGAGTTAGTAACTCCCCTGCTACAGATACACATGAGCCTAACATAAACCGAACTACCGTGTCTCCACATAAACTGCCTATGGCATATACTTTCTGACTAAGACATAGAGAAGTTTGACATTTATGGTCTATTATTGTTTCCCGTAATGTCTTTTTCGTTATTGGCGTAGTGGCAGTTGGGATAGCTGCATCCCCTAAAATGGTATCTGACAAATAGGCTAATGATCCCGCACGTCCCGTACAAACTTTGACACATTTAACAGTTCTGTATATGACTGTGTTTTCATCCTCTAGTTTAATCTCCACAACACCATCTGGAGAAATGTCAATAACCTGAGCATTGGGTAATCCTTCATAAAAATTCCCAAATTTACGCTGTTTCATCATGCTAAACACTTTAACATAATCAGGATATAATTCTTTGGGGAATCGTCTAAATACACAAGGACTACCTCGTGAATCCAACCATTTATAAATATGAATTATTGATGAATCTGGAGGACATTTATTAATAGCTTCCGCGGCAGATATTCCTGTACCTATTATAAGTGTTGTTTCGTTTTGTGGTCGTCCTGAAGCTGATGCATCCTCTTCGCATGCTTCACATGGAGGCGTAGATAAAGGTGGGATTATTGTGAATGTGAGATGGTGATTGTTGGTATTAATTGTTTTAATATAACTACTGTTTTCATTCGTTATTAGAGATGACGATGTCGATGTGGATGATGAAGACAAGGATGAAGATGACACTGTAGTCAATGCAAATGCCAGTTCTTGAAATGTCTTCTTCTTATGAATATTGTTCATATCCGAAGCAATCGTTAAGGGGGATTCAAAGATTCCAGTAGCGAGAACTACTTTTTGACATGTAATGACCTCTTGCCAGGTGGTTTCTCTATCACCCGTATGTCTCATACTAATAACAAAAGAATCTGTATGGGTAGCCCGATCAACACAAGTTACAATAACATTAGATTTTATTGATTCATGAATTCCAACCTTATGAGGATAAGCTGCATAATAGTCAGCTACTTGATATCGTGGAGGCCTATAGAAATCACGAGGCATTTCATTATAAGTATCATTATAATATTCAGAAAATGAATATTGGGGTAATGAAAGCATTTCTGCATAACTTAATGATAGTTCATCTTTAGAATCAAGCTCATATGATTCCCACTGACCACCAGGACGTGAACTATTACCTAGGACTATATGAGGTAGTTTTGCTTTAGAATCAGACACCCAATTTATTCTAGTTTGTTTAGCATTTAGACACATAAAGGATGATTCATCAGAAGCACAAAGTGAGTCCATAAGGAGATTAATTGGTAATGTAGTACTGGAGAAGAAGGATTCATAACTGCATTTTATATATTCAATAATTTGATTGTCGGATGCCGCATTTAGCAGAGATAATGAATTATTAACTTCTGGTCTGTTAACATACTTGGTTAATAGTTTATGTAATATTCCATCGGGGTGAGGACCATATGGTAGTGGATCATAATATGGAATATGACCATTAAGAATATAGGATAGAATAAGAGCACTTGGACCATTCCCGATTATGGCCACAACAGTTGATTGGGTCATGGATGTGGATATGGAGTGGATGTTTCCACTTGTTGTACTAATACTGTACTATTATTAATTTTACTATCTGAAAACCATATGGGTGATATTATAGTCGGGGATTTTCTTTAGTTGATTGAAATTATTATTTCTTTGAGCCCAGGAAGTGATGGGAAAAAAAGAATTACAACCTTGTTTATCGAGCCCGTTTATACAGGTGGAATGGATCAATCACACGTGAGAAGAAAGAAACCACGAATACGCTTGGATTTTGTATCTGTATAGGTTGTACGTGATTCTCCTCTTCAATAGATTATTCTAAAATAGTACCTTCAGTTTTAAGATTGCTTCTTCTTAAACAGGTAAATCAAGTGGAAACAAGGATGGATCTATTTCCAATCTGAATTATTATAGGTATATTTCTTTTTATCTTTTATATTTATCTTCTTTAAGCGAAAGAAATTGAAAGATATCTTTGAACAGAAACAAAAGCTCCGATGACGGCATGGACTGTTTAAATTTTATCTCCGCTATGTACATAGGTTTTTATATGATATTAAGGTTTGAATCTGCGGCTCAAAAACTCAATAAATTTTACAGTTGCGGATAAGTTATTGACTAGTTACATAACATTAAAATAAGTGATGACAAATGTTTGCAGAGATCTACATAGATTTCCCCCACTTGCCGCTTTAATAGATAGATAAATAGATACTACCAGACCAAACAAGAAATAGAAGGCAAGCTTGAAATTGACAAAAATCAATAACTTAATAATATTTGCTCTGTAGATATTGTACATTTTTTTAATGTCCTCTGTATGTATTTTTCACATTCATCTATAGTTTATTTTAAAATTAGTCTACATATCGTTAGCTACAGGCGCGGAGTTAAAAATATCGATCTGCAAGATCTCGCTTATGAGAGGTACTAGTCTCTCAAGCGGCTCATTGCCCACGTTATTCTGGCCGCAGTGCCTGTCTGTATGTCCAATCTTAATCTGGGCCCTCAAACCTTATCTTATTCTTGCAGATCTTCTGCATATAGTACAATGAGATATACGAGCCAGATGATGGCACACTCCCTAGTTATTGCTATGGACGCTGTTTTCTCTACTAACATTTTACAACTCTTTAAGGATTAATCCTGCCATTATTCTGGGATGAGTGCCAAACTGCCAGTCCCCGGCTGGGCATAACCACAGACTCTTAGTTCTCGCTTCGCTCAAGAGGTCCAATGTCTGCTGTTGCTTTTTACTGGAACTTAACTTCTCTTGAGAGAAGCGCGAGGTAGGTATCTGGGTCACTACCAGAGCCCACGGCGCTAGAGGCGGACTAAGCACACAATTGTAACACATAGCTTATAACATTAAAATTTACTCTTTAATTCCTACCGAATGGGTTTATGAAGCTCGTACGTGAAATCCTGAGCAAAACAAACCGTGTACGCCGACTGCTGCTATAAGCATCGACACTACATCACTACTGTTGCTACTCACTAGTTGCGCTTTTGACCTGTCGCATTCTGAAATAGTTTTAATGCTCTTCGCTTCTCGTCACTAAATAATATACAGACGCCCTCTTTCCCCTTCCATCTTCTACTCCTTTTTGTTCGTCGGGGACGACCCCCTTTAAATGAACAAAGTCCTCGATACGTTGCCCTTGTTGCCATATATTAACACTTGGGCTCAGTTCAGTTTGTGATCGCTAAGAAAAGCCAATTTATGGATTCAGTCATATCAGAGATATAGAAAAGTTTTTTGAACATTCCAGAAGGTAATAGATGAATAGGAATAATATATATCTCTCATATGGTAATAACACATGAACAAGTGCGGAATTCTATTTCTCTATCTTGGGGATCATGGTTATTATCAGTCTGCGTGAATCGGATGATTAGAGGTAGTATAAATATTTATTTTCAAAGTCTATTAATTATGATTGAAATTATATTTCTTATGTCTAAACTTTACTTGTTTCCTCTTGCTGTTTTTCATCATCATTATCATTATTGCTATCATTATCATGACTCGTTTCTGCCCCTGGTAAACTCTGAACCGCTTCTAACTTATAATTTCTCAGCGCCAAGGCTGCCGCAATTAAGATAATACACAGACAAGTTCCAACTATTATCAAAATCTTTTGTACATATTTATATGCAGCTACAACTGCCATTCTCTCTGGTGTACCCCAAGGATAACTAATAATGAAGGTAAACGGACTTCCATAAGCTGCTTGTTCTAATTCTGGATCATTCAATCGTTTGGACAATTCCCTGGGTAATAACTGAGTCCAAATAGCTCCAGATACAGATCCGCCGATAGCACTACCAATATTATAACTAGCAAGATATAATGATGTAATAACCGCCATGTGTTCATGCTTGACACTGGCCTGAATTATTACCTGAACAGGATAAGTGAATAATCCTGCTCCGAAACCCAGTAAACATAATGAGCCAATTATACCAGATTTTGAATCATCTCCACCACGAAATTTGATCAACATTCCCATTGAAACCAACCATAAAACGGTGCCAAAGACAATAAAAGGTTTCAAATATTTCAATCTAACAACAACTAAGCCCAAAATTGTACCAGTTATGACCGATACAAATGAGTATAATGAAGTTATTCTATTCGCACTTCCAATTGACTGATTCACTGCGACTACAAGCACCGTATACATATAGTCTCCTTGCATATACCAAACAAAGTTAATCAAAACGGCAATGATCACAGCAGCAATAACAGTTCTCTGTTTCATTAAGTGGAGAGGAACTATTGGCTCTACCGCGAATTTAAGTTCCCATACGACAAATACTGGAATACACACAAATCCACCGACAACTAATGGAACAATAATTTTGGCGGTTTTCCATTCTGCCTGTACGCCTCCTGCTAGTGTAAAAGGAACAAGAATTAAACCAAACACAGCACATAAAAGAATAACTCCAATAACGTCTAATTTCCAAAACAGGTTTTTGAAGAAACCCAGGAATCCGAATTTTTGATAATCAGTTTTTTCATCTTCAAATTGATCCATTAGACCAGATTTTTTGGCTTTATATCCCATATGAATCAAGCATAATATTAATGGTATACATGCAACAGGGAAAATAATAGCCCACATTCCAATTCCCCAAGACCAGCGAAGACCAAGATCCTGGGTGATATTACCACTAATCCATGTATTAATAATAAATGGAAGCGCTGGAATAAAGGAACATACCAGACGCCAATTAAGCAAGGAGAAGTCAGCCACGATCAGTTCTAAAATTAATATAACACCTGTATATCCTATTTGATAGAGAATAGCGCCACCAGCAAATCTTTGAACATCATAAGCTTGAGATTCAATGATTGTTCCAACAACGTAGAAAACAATTGCTATCAACAATAATTCAAGACGACCAAAAATATCTGACAGTCTTGCAAAAACTGGCTGAGCAGCTGCACCGATGACTGCTCGAATAACATTAACTGTAGAAAGCAAAGAATGTTCTGCATAAGAACTTGTGGCTGTGGCCTGGAAAACGTATCTAATTGTTCCATCAAGCCCATAAGCGTATGCTACCAGAAAGACTGAAAAGAACAAGAAGATCTTTCCAATAGTACCATATTGAGATGACACAGCTTCAACCTTTCTAACTCCAAGAGGTTTAGTGGGTAATGGTGAGTTATCAGTATGAGGTTTTATGGAGGATTTTTCATTAAATCTAAGTTCTTTTTTCATTTTGAGGTAGAAAATAGAGATTCCTAACAAATTATTTCAATCTAGCAATGCCCTATTAATTGATGGTCCTCTTTTCTATGGCAGGCAAATATACATACACTAAAATATCTGCTGATTTCGTTCTATCATCATCCTTTTATATAGAGATCCATCCAAGAGAAGGGGACTGACTTTATCCATGTAAAGCGTCACATCTTGCGCTGTTTATAGAGATATATGTATACACTTCCCAATTGAGGAAAAAAATGATTCTGAGTCAGTAACGGATAGAGAACGAAAAACAATATCTCTTGGCAAAAAGACCGAATCCGTGTCTAGGGGTAAAAGAGCAATTTTTATTGATATATTTCGGTGACAGATGATGCAAGTGAATCTGATAAAATTCATCACAGATGGAAATTATCAGAATAGGTTAGGCGATCTCGGGGCCGAAAAACCATCGCATCGCATTACATATTCTTCACCTAAAAAGGAAATAAATCTTTTTTTATCAGATCTAATAAAAAAGATCTTCATCATTCGGAGAAGGGCATGCAAGAAGTACGCCGTTCCCGTCGTTTTCGGTCTTTTTTCTTCTCACAATTCGATTCTGAAAAGATGTAACGCTGAAATTACCCGTAATGAATTCAATGGATATGCGTGCAGTTATGAATTGATTAAACGTATATCTCTTAGTTTATTTTCTCTTTCTCCTGAAGAAGTGTGCTAATCATGACTAACCACATGCAAAAGACAATATTCTACCTGTACTGAACTACCAATGTATTCCATTTCCAGTTTTTCTTCCGGTTGAAAATTTACCAATTCATATATGTATATAATTACTTAATCATTTCATCTTTGAATCATCTAGTATATCGCCCCTCATCCCACGGGCTCTTGCCGTTAGACCCTTTAATGACACAATTCAGTAACACAACTTTCCCCCCACGGCGTTGGCGTCCTGCATCTCCATAATGTGCCTCTGGTGGGGCATAGCTCCAGAACCCTCGCTCTCACTCGCTAGGGGATTCCGGTGTTGGTGTCAACTGAGTGCTCTTCTCAAATATAGCTGGAGTCAGAAGCGTTTTTAGAATCTCCAGCAGGTTCTCCGAATCCTACTGCTGTGCTTTCGGTTCATTCGGAAAGATTTGGACAATTGTAGAAGTAGAGCACGCACTAGTCCGCGAGGTAGGAACAGAACGTTCGGAGATTATATATATGCATAGCTATGAAGAGATTCATGTGTCGGAACATATTGGCAAATCGCATGCAGAGGAGGAAAATGAGAAGAAAGAGGAGAGCTCCTAAGGGGACGGTGTGGTTTTTCCAAATTAAATGTTTCCTAGGCTAAGGGGCAGAGTCTGAAGTTCAACCATAACTGCTACAACTGTATTTATTTAAGGAGTTAAAACAAGCACGAAGAAAGCAATGATTGAGTGAAACACTGTACATGTATGACGTGAAAGGGGTAATTTAGTGATGATCCGCTTCAGTTGAATGCTCCGGACATTAGCCCGTGGTCGAGAGTTGGCCTCATAAATACCCGTCTTGTCCGATCGGCCAAGACGATTTCATATTCTTTGCGATAAACTCCGGTTTTTTCTTGGCAAGCATGCTGTATACAGTCTTCTTCCTCTGGTGGTTGATGAGTACTCTGTATTAGACCCTGGCTCTATCTGAATAGCATTTGGATATGCACTAAATTTCGAGTATAGCAGGACTGCGAGGCAGGCTCATCGAGATGGTATTTGCCAGGCTAAGCCATCAGATTTTAGCAGGTCATTGAACCTAGAGGGAAACAGAAATCTGACCAGGAAGTATACATTTATTCAGTTAACGTTAGATGTAGCTACGTTGCTCAAGTTAACGAATTTACTTCGACATTGAGTTCAACAAGGATAACAATCCAATCAATCGAACGATTGATATATATATATATATATATATATGTCTTCTAAAATTTTCTGACTCTCATCTTCTGAATTTTTTTAAGGAAGACTATTTTTTGATCTGTCAAAATTCGATTCTCACGCTGCTAACCTTTCTTGTTCAACCTGATTAACAGAATTTACGTTGTGCTTTTATTTGTAGTATAACACTTCCAATGGGGTTTAATTGGTATTCTTGTGCGAATAGAAATGTTCATTCCATCTATGATTAACGAAAGAATGAATAGTTTTATAAAATTTAGACTAACTTCCCATCAATAGGCTCAACGTTGCTTAGATGAAACATATTCAGAACGCGAGGTGCTATGACCTGGATATTTGGTGGGATTGATGAAAATCTGTTATCAATGACTAAATTTATTAGAGCTATATATGGAATCAACCATGTCAGAAATACAATCCAGAATGATTATCCGTAGATGGAGTATGCAATTAATCTGAGGAGTCTACCAACAGGATGGCATGAAATATAGTGAAGCGTAGAAACCTTATAGAACAAGACATGTGCCATTTTTAAGAGTTCTTATTGAGTTATGTCAGAATGTTCAGAAAGATATTTCTCATCAATGATCAATTTATATTGATCGTCTTTATTTGAGATATAATTTGGTGAAAATTGGTAGTTGATTCAATCCATTGGGAACGACGTGCACTACTGGTCCCGAATCTGTTCATTAGATCAGTCAGTTTCGATACATAAACGGCAGGAGGTCTCTATGCTACGGTTATTTTCAAGAAGGCTATCTGCCCTAGTATCTGTGATACGAAATGAATCAGGGAGTAATTGCCATGACTCCAGATAACTCATAGACTTAAAAGATATATTATTCGGTCGAGATAATATTTAGCTTTTTTCTTCTCTTCCTTGTCTAATGAAATGAATGTTACATCATATGCTCTAAACGAATTACGACTTATAATTTTGATATTTAATTTTGAATTCAGTCGATGCTGAGTACAGCATAATTAAAAATGTGGATAGTTGTTTCCTCTCTACTGAGCCGACCCAACTGTCGACGGCCGTTTTCCACCTAAATATCATTTTCTAAGAACTTATCTCGCGCGAAGCGCAGGAGTCTGAAGCTGAGCTTGACTCGGCAGGATGCTAAAGAAGCGAGGAATACGATTTTAGTGGTAACCTTGCTGTCAGATGACGACAGAGAGACAAGGAAAGAACGAACAAAATTATGGATGGTGTTTTAAGGGAAACCTTTATTACGTTAAATTATTTTGACATCGATTCATATACACAATCTTTTCATTTTTGTTTCTGATAATCGTATATCGTCTATTTTCTTGACTTGGTAGCATAAGACTTCTTACTCTTATTGGCACGAGTTAAAGCAGAGGCCTTGACGACAGCATCACGGACAAGGTCATTTCTGTATCCATGGGCAGCCTTTGAAACAGCCTTGGCAATAGCACGTTGGGACTTGTATTTCTTGAAAGTAGTGACAGTAACAGATTTGGCGGGCTTATTAGAGTTCTTAGCAACCTTAGCAAGAAGTTGAACATTTCCTTCAGCAGTCTGAGTAACACCAAGAGCTTTCTCGTTAGCGAAACCAGATTGAGAATAACTGTATTTACCAGAGACATTGAGAGGATCACGGGAGATCTGAAGACCGCCACCAGTTCTTCTCTTAACGAGGAAACTGGAGTAGGGTCTGGTAATTTGCCAGATGAGGTCACTATAAACTAGTTAGCAAGAAAGAAATCTTCAACAATCAAAAAGGGCAGCGTAGATAGACTGGGAAATATAAGGACAAACCAAGAGTATATACCGTATAAACTGTGAACTAAGCTCTACCCAGACTATGTCATCTCACTTCCTATAGGGACATTGGCCTGACACTTTTCAGCAGCTTTCTAACTGTGACCCCCCCCCCCCCCCCCCCCCC
>JAKTRU010000017.1:152090-357539 GCA_030579875.1 Sugiyamaella paludigena
ATAGCTCGACCTTTTGGTTTCATTCTCCTGCTTGGCTCGACAGTCTCTATATGTTGATACCCATATGTATAATAAAACTAAACTCCAAGTCATCCTTTCTATTCAAATACTAACCTTGAAACTGTGGAAGACATTATAATTTTTGGTCGTTAAATAGATATATTAGATATGTCGTTATGATTTCAACTATTTCTCCAATATCCAACTGGATTCGGTGAAGTAGCCCCAGTCGCTATATGCTTGCAACGCGGAGTGAGTCCAAATTTCAATATTAGTGACTGTTATTTCCTAATTAGGTATACCGACTCTTATCACATAATAAGCCAACCCTTAACCTTATCTAATGCGGCTTAGCTGAATACCCCTGATTTTGCCTTCGACGGTTGGGGGTGTAGCCCCTAATGCTGGTGGGGCAGTCATTCTAGAGCGAGATCTAGTTGTCAGGTAAATACCTGTTCTATTGTTCGAACCTCCCTTAGTTTTGCTACGGCGGTTAAGCCGTATCCAGTGAAAGCCAATTCCGGGGATATAAATATCAAGTGTTGTTCTCTGGTTTGAGCTACCCTCTGTTGAGACTCAATAACTGTCAATAATTCGATTTGCTTGTAGTAGAAATTGGTGAATGGCCAGCGTTCAACTGAAGAATCACAATCTTTAACTTTGGTCTCATTTCGAGAGGAAAGTCCATGAGAAAAAATAATCGGGATGAAAGCATCTATATGTACAGGCTATAGTTAGCAGTATTCAGAGAATGGAAAGTAGAACTAAATACAATATTCACA
This sequence comes from Sugiyamaella paludigena, assembly GCA_030579875.1. Lineage (NCBI taxonomy): Eukaryota > Fungi > Ascomycota > Dipodascomycetes > Dipodascales > Trichomonascaceae > Sugiyamaella > Sugiyamaella paludigena. Next base: position 152,873 of record JAKTRU010000017.1, read on the forward strand.
TAAAGATTTATTAAAGCCAGTAAGTGGCTGCCATTGATTTCACTGACTCCGGTGGTTGTGGTGGGGGATGAACTTCGAGCGAAACAAGCTACGAGTCGGTATCAGAACGAACGACTGCCGATCACTTCTCCCGTCTATTTTTGGATATGACTTGTGCGTCTCTGACGACCTGAGCTATGGGCCAAAACGAACTGAACATCCTCTCCTGCAACCCTGATGTTACTCTACACGGAACCATACAATTCTAATCTATCAGAGAGTCTTAAAAAATATCCAACCTATGTGAGCTAGAGCGAAAAGCTAAAAAACAGCATGGTGTATTGGAGATAAGAGAAAGAATCTCGTAATGCCGGAGAATTGCAGATGACGAGTCGATTGGCCAACAGAAGTTCACACATAGCAAATTTCCCGCCAGTTTACTTCTGCTTCTGCTTCTGTTTCTGTTTCTTTGTCTTCTTCCTCGCCCGATAGGGTCAGAGTTACAGGTATTAAAATTCTTTGGTTACCATCTGCTGCTAAAATATTGGCAACTAAAAGGCAAATTAACATCCACTTTAATAAAGACCTCACAAATTATTACCGGTTCTGTCATGTCAATCGCGCTTTGGTAGAAAATATTTCCGCAAGCTAATGACGCTACAATTGGCTTAACTTCCTACATACTATTTTTGCTAAGAAACACAATTGCTATCCAGATCTGCTGTGCCGCATCTCTGAGATCACTAGCTGTCACCATGGATCACGGATTCCCACAGTTGTTAATTCTAGGGGCCTGTACTAAGCGGATGATATGAATATAAAAAATTATTATTATTATACATTACTTAAAAAACTTGAATAGGTTATTATATATCAACTATGTGTGCATGCTTTATTAATTTCATTTGCTATCCTCCTGAACCACTATCTATATATCTATCCATCCCTTTATCCATCTAATGATTGCATCTGTACTAACTCAAAATATTTACTCTTATTCGCTAATAATTGTTGATGAGTACCTGATTCTAAAATTTTACCCTCATCAAAAACATAAATAATGTCAGCATTTTGAATGGTGGATAATCTATGAGCAACAGCGATTGTAGTTCGTCCTTTTGCTGCCTCATCAAGAGCTTGTTGAACAACCTTTTCTGATTCACTATCTAATGCAGAAGTGGCCTCATCTAATAAAAGAACCTTTGGATTTCGTATAAGTGCACGAGCAATAGCAATTCTTTGTTTCTGACCACCAGATAATAATGCACCTTTCGATCCACAGAAGGTTTCATAACCATCAGGCAAAGACATAACGAAATCATGAATATTGGCTTTGCGAGCTGCTGCATACATATCTTCCTCAGAAACTTCAACATTATCTATAGCACCCAACATAATATTTTCCCGGATAGAGCCAGAATATAGAACTGGTTCTTGCTGCACAAGAGAGATATGTTTACGATATTCATTAATATTGAGTTCGGAGATATCATGCCCATCAAGTAACACTTGACCAGCCAACGGCGAATAAAATCTTTCAACAAGACTGATAGTTGTACTTTTACCACATCCAGACGGGCCAACAAGAGCAACATATTGTCCCATATTAACTTTAAGATTCAATCCTCTTAATACAGGAACTTCAGGTCTGGTAGGATACCTAAAGTGAACACCAGCAAATTCGACATCACCTTTAACAGTATCCGGATCTAAAACTTCACCTTCATTTGACCAAGTATCAATTTTGGGGACGATATCAAGAATCTCGGCGACGTTTCCAGTAGCTTGTTTTGCCTTACTCATATCTGGAGCATAAGAGAAAATACTACCAGCAGCTTGAGCACCAAAGACAACAGCAACGAAAGCAACGAAAAATTGGAAAGTTGTTATAGTAAAAGTCTTTAACAAGGTAGATCCATACCAAAATCCAAGGCCCATGACAAAGGGGGTTAATCCTTGGGATAATGCATACAATAAGGCAGATCTAGCAATACCAGTACGGGATCGTTTAACTTGAGAGTCAACCGCATCGGCATAAGCCCTAAAAACACCATCTTCCCTAGTTAACGAGGCAACAGTTCGAACAGCTGAAATACTTTCACAAGCATAGGATCCTGAATCTTCATATACTTTTTTAGCACGCTCTTGTAATTGAATCATAACATACATTCTCAAAAACCCACATCCCACAAGAATCGGTACACAAGCAGTACAAACAAGACCTAAACGCCAATTAAAAGCAATAGCTACAATAATACCACCAATTAGAGTAATAATTGACTGCAAGATTTGACCTAATGTTGCACCTCCAAGACCTTCGACAGCCTGGGCATCTTTAGCTAAAGTAGAAGTCAAAGCACCAGTTGAATTTTCATCCTTATCGAAGAATTCGATATCCATACGCAAGTATTGCTTGAATACATTAAGTCTGATTTTACGAACAAGTCTCTGGGATGCGTAAGATAAGAAACCGATCATGATAAGAAAAACGAACAACAAGATCATACCAATCATAAAGAAATAACCAGTATAGACATTCACATGATGACGCATTTCCTTATACTGAGAAGGAGTAACCATCAATGCGCCAATGACTTTAGCAAATAACATACTGAGTGCAGGATAACCGAACCCGGCAATTCCAGAGGCTACAGTGCCAATGATCATATGCCATTTTTCTTCTCGATTAAATCGTAGTAACTGTAAGAACTGTTAGCAAAAACGTTTGTCATTCACTCCACCAGAGTGATCAATTCTCGGAGCTCGGCTCCAGTTAATGGAGAGAACCCACCGTCTCTCCTATCTCCCAAGAGAATAATACATACCATAGTAATAAGTTGGAAAACACTTCTTTTTTTAGGCTGAACAGTAGAAGCTTGCTTGGCAAGTTCAACACTGGAAACGGATTTGCCAGTACCAACTTTCCTTAAACCCAACTTTTCATCATTATCATCGACTAATAGATGTGGAGTAGGGTGCGACTCAACATCAGAAGTTTCATCAGCAGCATCGGCATTCGCTTCACTGTCAGCAGTAGCTGATGCGATTCGCTGAGCTTCGACCAATTTATAATAAACACCACCCTGAGCAATTAATTCATGATGAGTACCTTGTTCAACGATATGACCTTTGGACATAACAACAATATTATCAGCATCTTTAATAGTTGATAATCTGTGAGCAATAACAATAGTAGTTCTGGCCTTGGAAGCACGATCAAGAGCATCTTGGACAACACCTTCAGATTTAGTATCAAGTGCAGAGGTAGCTTCATCAAGTAAAAGAATCTTAGGATTGGAAATAATAGCACGAGCAATTGCAATACGCTGTTTCTGACCACCAGACATAAGAAAACCTCGATCACCAACATTTGTATCAAGACCGTCGGTCATTTTTTGAATGAAGTCCCAAGCGTTAGCTTGTTTGCATGCATCAATAACCAATTCCCGTTTCTTTTCTTCAGGAGCATCTTCATAAGGAGTACCAATTAAACCAAAACAAATGTTTTCATAAATAGTAACAGCAAATAAAGTTGGCTCTTGAGAAACGAGAGCAATTTGTTGACGAAGCCATTTAACATTTAATTTATCAATATCTTTACCATCAATTGTAATCAAACCACCAAGAGGAGAATAAAACCTTTCCAAAAGACCAATTATAGTTGATTTACCAGATCCTGACATACCAACAAGTGCAACAGTTTGACCAGGTTTAACTTCTAAGTTCATATTATGAAGCACAGTAACATCTGGACGAGATGGGTAAACAAATCTTACATCAGTAAGCTGAATATGTCCTTGTACATCATCAATGGTTTCGCCTTCAGTTGACTCACTATCAATAACGGGAACTCTATCAATAGCTTCAAAAATCTTACCAGCCGATGAAACAGCAACACTAATAGCTTGGAATGAAGGAGCAACATGTCCCAATTGGAAAGCACCAATCATCATTGCCATAATAACAGTAACAGTAGCTCCTACAGTTAAATTTCCATCAACAATAAATCTTGAACCTTGCCAAAACGATAAGGCATAAGACATATAAATTGTTGACCAAAGACCCGCCACCATTAAAGTAACAGCCCTCTCTTTATAACTAGCCCACTTCATAGTCTGTTTTAAGTGATAATCGAATTTTTCAATCAATCTATTTTGAGCCCCAAATGCAACAGTATTACGGATAGCTGATAAAGATTCTTCAGCTACAGTAGCTCCTTTACCATAAGCGGTAGTACTTTTAGTTGTATATTTAATAACAAAAACTGAAGCACCGATCATAACACCAGCAATAGCAAAAACAACTGATAATAAGATACAAGCTAGTCTCCAAGATCTAATAAATGCAATAACAATGGCAGACACAAAAGTACTAACACCACTAACAATCAAACCAGCTTTCTCAGAAATACCTTCTTGAATTGCACTTGTATCATTAGTAATACGAGCAGTGACTTCACCAGCTCCTAATTTATCGAAATAACCAATATTTTGTCGTAAAATAGCTTTCAGATAACGTTGACGAATTCTGGCGGTTAATACTTCACCTCTTTCAACATGAATAAAAGTATCAGTAAATGAGAAAACAATGATTCCAATACCAAGATAAAGAAAGAAAAGTGTATTATGATTAATAGTATGTTGAAATAAAGCTGCATCAGTATTTGCACCAGTGAAATAATTTGTGAATTCATTAGTCAAACTACCAAACACTAAAGTAAACATTGGTAAAGCAGCACCAGAAATTATAGAACATGTAAAACCAAATGCAAGAATAGCAATATCTTTTTTAGTTGCATATCGATATAAAGTGGTTAAAGATATTTTCTGTTTTGGTAAATGAATTTGATCTCTAAGAATTTTAGCTTCATACTCTGGTAAATTCTCAAATGGATCAGTATCATCATCTCCTTCGCCATTAGTATCATCACCCTTTTTCTTTTCCGAGGATGATTTATTACGTCCAAACCATCCTTTTTTGGTTACTACAGGTTGTGGAATTTCCGATTTGGAGACGATATTAGTGGTAGTAGGAGTGGCATTACTAAATGTACCGGTTACTTCACTCGTACATGGAATTTTTTTATTATCAGCACCAGTACCACCAGTATAAGATGTTGCTGATGATGAAGATGAACCATCAGCGATTTTTTCATCCGACATCTTAATTGTTAGTATAAAGAATTCTGACACACTCGGTCCGAGCTCGGGCGCACCTCGACCCTAGCTCGCTTCGGTCCAAGCTCTGGCAGCTCTGGGACCCCGTAGCTCGCTTCGGTCCAGGCTCTGGCAGCTCTGGGGCCCCGTAGCTCACTTCGGTCCAAGCTCTCCCCTGGACACCAACCTACCTTGAATGTTAAAGAAAAAACACTAACTAATTATATTCTTATTCTTCAATAAAAAGGTATTCTTTCACGATTCAAATTCAAAGATTTTAAAAAAAATAATAAACAGAGAAAGTTTAATAAAAAAAAAAAAACAACAGATAAAAAATCAACGGCAAATAAGGTTCTTTTTATATAAAGGTTGTGCGAACATTTACATGAACTTATAACTGCAGATCATGATACACAGATATAGATCTGGAACGGGATCGTGTAGCAAAAATAAAAGTTATCTGCAGAACATACGTTAGTGATGCATAAGTAGTAGAACAGATATTCTACTGTTTAAGGATATGGATAGATACAATAGATAGATAGATTATTGTACAGTATCAGCTATTTGTACACGCTACAGATATTAAACTCTTTCTCTACAATATCACTTTCACTACCATGTAGTTTGCTACTTCATTTCTACCAATTTTAAATTCCTACGATCAATATGACTATTCCTCTTATCTAGCTGTTCCTCAACTAAAATTAGTTAAGTTTTTTTTGTCCACACTTGTTGATTGTGACCCAGTCTAACAGCTATTAAGAATGCATCAGAAAAGGAATGATCGACGATCGTATCTTTATTTGGTTAACCATGTCAAATTTTGGGTGGCGTTTATACGGTTTTGTTTCATTTCTTTTTCTTCCAAAACGTCGCTAACAACCTGCATATGATCAGCTCTAACAACCGACCTGCTTGATCTGACCAGACCAAGTATCTTCTTATTTCCGCTACCAATTTCCAATTGATGGCAACTCATATCTCCGAGATATCTACTCTCTAGATGTATTATGAAAACCCCTGAGAATGATTGATTAAGTTATGGAGCACCGGAATACTGGACATTGCTTGTCTAGCGTTATCTTTTGGTGTTTATCCTCCCTCCTGTATCATGCAATGATGACACTCTAACTCTCAACTTGGGAAGTGTGTCTACTAGCAAGTTACCTATTTCAATTGAATCCTCCAACTCGCGCCAACTCATCCGATTATTTATAAACGCTTTCAAAATCTTATCTTTCAAATCCCAAATCCTTTTCTTCAATTCTCGATTTTATTCATTTTAATATCTGAACAGAATCTTATCTTCTGGCAATTTCTTAATAATTCCTTAGCTATATGCTCTATTATCTTTTCATCCCTAGCTTCATAATTATTTGCCACCCCTAACTCCTTCCATTCCCCAGAGTCTAAATTCTATTACTTCTTTGTTCTGCCTCCGCCACCTGGCCATATGCCCCTGGCGGCTCTGACTTCTATCGAAGATTCCTTAAGTTTCCGTCCCGAACCTGTGTCCCCCGCAAACTCAAATTCTCGTTTCTCCCGTTTAACTCCTAACCCTTCCGCCTCCGTATAAACTTGGGCAGCGTATTTTTAACCACGATAAGTTAGATATCACTCCGCTCATGCATTCAACGGCTCGATCATCGACTTTCCCGTGCCGTGCCAAGGTGAAAAAATAAAGCCGTCAGTCTGCAGGATGATTGACACAACACGGCTTTACGGGTTAAAATTAAATTTCCGCGAGCCGTCCCCGGCCCCCTCCCTTCAAAGTCCAGCCTAAATGTTTCATTGGAAATCGGCCATGAACCTGGAAATCGTGGGCAATGAAGCATTGTGGCTATGTTTAACTCTGGCTAATTTTACGTTATGCCTACAATTTATCTGCTATGTTGACAGTTTGCGTGGCCGGTCTTAAGCTTTGTTAATAACTTCACTAGCAGTCTGCATAAATCCGCGGATATTACCTCCTGTATAACGAACGTCGTCAGCATCATCTCATTCACGAAACGAACTTCACTGCTGTGGACCTTACCATTCTCCGAGCAGCGGGATTTGGGGGTCTGTTTTGCTTCCGGGGCTACGTATAACCCTAGCTGTCGGATCTAGGATCCAATCGAAATACCTCAATTATCGAGCATTGCGAGAGCTAAGATTAGAGCAACACCCCAGTCGCCGGAGATAAAATTGCCCCAATTGTACCCCTCAGACCCCGACCCCTAGGCTACATCGAAGCTATGCCCCCGCTGTTGACTGACGATCTACTACAGCAGGGTTCGGTCTGTTGGTATGACTAACTGGATGTAGCTTTAGACATGACGGTGAGTCAGCAAAACAACAAAAAGGGTTTAAAAGAAGGGGACGACTGAAACAAGGGGAGAGTAGAGAATAGAGGCAACTGAAATGTTAACAGTGAGTAAGTCTGTTCCGTTTGTCACTGCAAAGTTATGCATTTTAGTAAGTTTCGAAACTTTTCGTGTTTCTAGATCGGCATATGTAGGTTGATGTATTGCTGCAGTTTAAATTAATTTCTTGTGACGGCACGGCTGTTTCTATTGCCCGTTACATAACTACAATGCATACCAGTACGTAGTACAGAACGAAAGGTCCTCTCTGATCAAGTCCTTCCGTGTAACCATATTGCTCTCGCTTATCTCGCAAAGCCGATAACTTAGCAGCTTTGGCGATATCACTATCATCGTCAACTGCCTCAGCTTGTAATTAACCAAATTAGCACAAGTTTGACGCTAGTTAAGTTTAGCTTTTAATTGTAAACATTCTATCACATCGAATTCTCGGAGAATCAGGGGGCGAAGTTCCCGAGGTCGATCGGAAATCAACTCCGGAAGATCAAAATCAAAAATATTTCGTGATAATGCGAATTAATTGCTGGTTTCATTACGTAAACGATTTATTTTGTTCTATAGAAGATAGCAGCCGATATGACGCTGATAGTTCGAAGACGTTGATAGTTCAAAGATAATTAGTCATATATTACATAATTCTGCAGGTTTATTACGTAGCGGATATCTCGCAAAATTCGGATAAAATACTTACTTGCATGTTTGTAGATCCGTATAGCGCTTCTTTTTAACCAGTATAACTCATGTCCGGGGTTGTATCTATCCGATGATGAGGAACCGCAAATAATTTATTCCATTAACACAGACCGTAACTATTATTAACTGTTATTTTTGTTCACGGAATTCCCTTTACATTTGATCCGGTTTGGTGTCACCAAAGTCATTTACGAAGCACACAGCACATCAGCTACAAACCTTCCGCGATTTTAATTACGCTTACGTAATACTATGCACGATTGGCGTAACGTTAAGCTATTTATAAGTTATACAAATTTAAAAGATCCACAAATTAAGTTCGTATAAATTAAATATAATTAGGTATATTTATATTTCTTCCGAAATAATACATGTAATTTATTGAATTTGTTTAGTTGTACTGTTGCACTACACCCTCGGCTCGGTTGATGTAACAATGATCCGCCTAATCATCGTTTAATCTCCACTGAAATTCAGCCGTGTGTACAATAACTGTACGTGTTCTTAATCAGGTACTACGGCGATGCATAGCGCCATGCAACCTTAATCTCCTCGGGTTAGTTAGGCCAACTTAAAGTTAACTTTAATTTCTTATCTTGCATGCGGCTTGGTCCAAGCTCAAAAATCATATTACGTAGACATCAATTTATCGAGAGATTATTTTGTTAAGATTCACGTATGGGACTTCATTTCAATCTGTCTCAAGCGGAGACAGAATGGGATCGAAACCCCCCGTCATCTCACTGCCTCTGGCAACTGAACAAAGCCCAGTCTTCTACCGCCTGCTTCATTTTAGATTAAATCTGTTCAGTCTGGAGCATTAATTTAGGCATAGCCGCTTTACCTGGAGTGAGCTTCGGGGACGAAATTGTGGCCATATCCGTTAAAATCCTCGGGATGAGGCACATGTATTACTTCCGCCGGCCGGATGAGCGATCATAGCCGGAGGTAGAGGCTCACCTTAACCGAAGTCACTAGCGTGGTGTGCAGCACATCGCCCCAGGAGTCGGAATCAAGTGTGGGGGGATCTAGACGAGGGGTTACGGTAGAGGTGGCGAGACGGAAATCGAAACCAGATTTTGAACCAGTTTCATCTATAGTTACTTCAAGCTCTACAGGCATCCTAGATCATGCTAGGCGAACCAGAGGGAGATACTTCAGGCCCTGTTCTCTTTTCCTGCCTTCTTCAGGCAGCTGGGGTTGGATTCTCCAAAAATGGTAAAAGTGGTAAAAGTGGTAAGACTAAGTGGCAAATGTGATAAAATGTGAAGTGATAAAAGTAGTAAACATTTATTGTCTCTGCAAGGCCAGCGGCTTCGATGATAATATACAGCATTATGTAAAGTGCTAACTTTCTAAATTCTTAAGACTGTTACATCACTCACAAAACCCCTATGGGAAGAAAATTCCCGGTTCTATAAGCTGTCATGTAGAGTGTTAGATGTACAATTCTGTCAAATCTGCCAAATTGATGGTAAGTGAAAAAGACAAGCAGGGGCAATCATGGGCCCTGGACTCCTTAGCTCTCGCTACTCTCTAGAAATTAGGCGAAGCACAGATATCTAATCTTGAGCGAAGCTCAGCCCCCCCTCCCCCAGAATCCCGACGGAAGACCTAGACAGTAGTGTTACACTCCTTGCCCGATTTGCCACCAGCGATTGGTACTTAGTCCCTGGCCCCTCTGGAGATATTTACTCGTTTGCCGAAGTCAGCGAAATTTCACTCAACTTCGATTCTAGCCTCCAGTTTTCAGGCTTGTCATCTTTAGATATAATTGGCATTTCAGGGCTCACGCATAACATGAATATCACTGTTTAGTGAACGTACATCCGACCATCTCCTATGTTCTATGAGATAGAGCATTTTCTAGCAAAGCTGATTATGATCAAACTAAATAGTCTAATCGAACCAAGAGTGGGAGACAACCTGCCTGGGGCAGAGTCCCAGTCATCAGAGAGAAAGCGCAAACTAAAGAAGTCTATTGTATTAATGCATTTTTATAACCTTTTGAGGCCCCGCCTTCTCGATGATGATGTAGACGTTTTTGATTTGTTGATCAAAGTCGGTAATATTACACTAGGTAAAGATACTTTGGAATTGACATTTTCTTTGTTCTCATTATCACAGACATCTTCTTCTTTCTCCTTACCAACAAAATCTTTCCTTGAAAGAGCATGTACTGATGTCATTAAGCGAGCTGTTTTCTCAAAAGATTTAAAATCTTCCTGAATAAGTCGACCCGCTTGTTCATTCAGCGCTGAATCCGGATTTGGATAAACTAATAAGCATCGAATTGTCTTCTTGTTAGCCAAGTCACCTTCTCTTCAGCAACTCAATTCATACAGATATGAACTTCATCCCGTCTCGACTCAAATCAACCTCGTTGATATAGTGAATCCGTTTCCACTGCGAATGAATATCAAGGATCGAGTTCAAATCATTAATTCGCTATGACGAACTCAACCTCGAATGAATCAAGTAAGGACCTGGGGGGTACAACCCGATGCCGGGAGCGCAGCTCCCGCTCCCACGTTTCCTAATTATCGCTACGCTCGAGTATTAGTTGAAGTTTCTCTCTACTTACAAGAAGAATATCACGGAGATCCAGATCACTTTTCCAGCTTCTTTTTAAAGTATCAACACAAACTTCTCCAGTTTCAGGATGAACATTTGGATGAAAGATCTTGGTTCGAAAGAACACTTGAGGAGGTCTCACAGGATAGTCATTTGGGAGTTTAAGTATTAATTTCCAAGCTCCTTCTCTATAAGGGGTAGTTTCATCACCAATAATAACAACTACTATTTCAGACAAATTGTCACTATCATTAGTCTCATTGTCAGCAATTATAATATCTGGTGGTGGGGATTTAAGCAGATTCGCAATATCCTTGCGAAGTCTATTAGAAGTGACTGACATAGGTGAGCGAAATATCGAACGACTGAATATAGACTGCTTATATTTAAACCAATTCCACTAGACAGAGAGTATATATCATTTATATATCCACTTCGATAGGATCTATATTCCAGAGTATTGGTGTACAATGTTATGATGATGAACTGGGTTTCGGTTCGTGAGCACGAGATGTCAAACTTGGGCGGTTATGCGAAAGTCGGAAGTTTTGTGTGGTAGACGAGACGCCAGAGGTACACGCCAGAGATAGACGCCGGAGGTAGACGCCAGAAGCAGATGCCAGATGATACAGATAAAGTCGGAAGTCTCTTATTGATCCAGAGAAATAGTAACCCTGAGGGAAGTCATGGAGGCAAACCGTATTGAAACAGAATCTCTCAAAACATAATATAGAAAAAATAACAATGATATTAAATAAAAGTAGTAATACAATAATTATCGGCCAGACAAATTGATTAATCATTATAAGTGCTATGAATTTTTCCTTTCTGTCCTAGTCTGGACCAGAAAAACATACACTGTCTTCGTGAAACTCCTAGGGAGTAGTCTCATAACCCACACTACTAATAAGGATTGTCGTTAGATGCATGTGTCCGATATTCCTTGGCATTCAGCTCAGAATTGAGAGGCAGTGACGGAGCTTGATCTGAACTAACAGCCGGTAATGGGGCTTGATCTGAGTTGAGAGTAAGCGGTTGGGCAGGGATTGGTCCCTCATTCGGCAATTTCTTCTTACCACCTCTTTTTGGAGTATAATCATTAGGATGTAATCTTCGAATATGTTGCTGTTTATGAGTTGATGCCTTCGGCCCTTTGAAAGTACGACCACATACAGGACAATCTTCAGATTTATATGTTCCATCATCCGCAGTAGAAGTACGTACGTTGGGGGATTTTGACCGACTAGCAGAAGCATTATCAGCAACAACATTAGATAGAGATGCAGAGACTAAAGACCCTGGTGATCCAACTGTAGGACTAGCAGATCCAGTTGATCTGGAAGCAATTGCAGCGACTGGGGATGGAGGTATTTTCTGGTCCTGCTGTAATTGTTGAAGTGGAGATGGATAACGAACACTGGAGCTGGCAGTGTTCCCAGTATTGACCCCAGTAGTAACGGTAGCGCCGGAATCACTAATGGAGGGATGAGAACCTGGAATAGTAACATGTTGATTAGCAATCTGGCTACCTGCGGGGGCTGGCGAAGGACGAAGCTGTTGTTGAGTTTGAGGCACGTTATTATGATTAACATTAACATTCTTATCATTCTGTGCTTGTTGTCCTTGGAGTTGTCCTTGCTGCCCTTCTTGCCCTTGATCTTGATGCTGTTGACGTTGTTGCTGTTGTTTCTGTTTTTCTATCAATTTAAACTCTTTCTCTTTCTCTTGTTGTATTACTTGCTGAACCTGAAGAAATCTCTTCTGCAATTCCTGCAGTTGAATATTGAACTGATTCTGTTGTTGCTGAACAATAAAAGAATAAGACGCTCCGTTCGATAAATGAGCCGGGATATGTGATAAGATCATATGTTGTAATAAAGAACTATTATTATAGTCTTTCATCCGAGCAGCAATATTCGGAGGATATGGTTCTGGTAGAATCTTTAATTCATGGATATTAGTTCGACCTATTATATCCACATCCCCATCGTCATCCTCGTCATCGTCTACATTGGCCCGTTTCTTAGGAGCCCCAGTCAAGGGACTAAGAGATGACAATAAATTACTAGGGGAATTTGTGAAAGAAGAAATAGGAACCCCTTCAACAGATTCTATAGCATCACAGATAGCCAATAACCCAATAGAGTCATAATATGACGCTGTAAAGTTAGGAAGAGAAGGAGCAGTACTAACCATTGCGAATAAGATTTCGATATAAGATTAAAAACACTCCACACTCCAAAAAGGAAAATGAATGAAACAACAAATCAATTATCCCTGATTAATGGATTAAAACTCAAATACCAGTCTAATTAAAGAAAGTGCCAGTCGTTTGAAGTATGAAACTGTGAAAGCAATTATTCGTTTCGTCCTTGATTCTATAAACACTCAATATCAATATCGAATCTCTCAGAGGACGCGCGCGAAACTCCCACTTTTTAATTAACAATTTGATTTCTCTCTCAACACTTATTTAAACTACTTTAAATCTCAATCTTTAAATAAAAATACTCGTCTTATAATCTTCCCATAACATGAACTCGAGATGAATGAAAAGAAGAGGAAGAAAAAAGATCCGTCGATTTGGCTGCTAAACAATGATGTAGGTTTTGCGGCTCGTGGGGCTCACATATGAGATCTTCAGAGACGCGTGCGGCGATTGTATGGCATCTCCATTGTCTCTGCCGTCCAAGATCTTCCCCGATGATTTAGTAACTAAAAGCAGTTTGAATATACTACAATAGGCAAAATAACAAACGATATAGCTGGCAGTCAAGTGCTAGTGCTAGTCTGCTAGGGAACTGTGTAATCTTAGAGTGCCGGTACAACGTCAGATTCAGACGTATTTCTATTTGTAGGACTAATATAGATTAAAAATACAAATCAGACTAAAAGACTAAAAGTAAATATACGAAATTAGAGTACAAAGGTCTTCACTTAACTCAGTCTGATTTCCGGTCTCTGACCCGAATTAGTGTTAACACCTATGGTTGGGGTAGACCAGTCCAGAATCCAGGTCTCAGCTTATATTGGGTCGTTACTACTTAATCTGACTAGACTGGTTAACTCAAGCATCCCATCAAATGTCTCATCTTGATCATTGGTTGCATTATAAGCTGCCTTTTCCTCTTCATATCGTTTCTTATCTTGAGTGGCTTTAGCTTCATAAGGAGCCCTTTCAGCTTCATTCATTGCCTCCCATCTTTCACCAAGCATGAAAACAATTTGTCCGAAAGGGACTTCATCATCATCATCATCATAATCATCATCATCTGTGTTCATATAATCATCTCTTCGCTCCTCAATAAAACACATATAAGCAGAGAGAGCACTTTTAGGAGCTTTAGGATCCAACTTATTCCTTAGCATTTCTCTTTCAGTATTTGGCACCCATATATCGCATTGTTCGTCATCATCTCTATAATGTCTGAGCCTGAGAATTTTAGGCTCAAAATCAATCACCTTCAGCCCAGAAGGTATGATTTTACCGCCACCCATGCAAATACAGTTATGCGAGAGATATATTGTAATCTTACTTCCTAACTCCACCTTATCGACATCTTCCGAATCCCTTGACGGGTCGTTCTTCTGGTTGTTATTTTCCCATCCAATGGAGAAACTGTCAGGTGCGCGAAGATGATCATAAAGGTGTACACAAATATCCCAAATTAACCCCATACTCGCGCCCTTTTCCTGGAGATATTGAGATTTATCCATTATCACAAGCTCGTGCACGTACATATCCTGGTAGCCCACGCACCCGCAATCGCCACCGATAAGAATCACTTCCTCTATCCTGGCGGGGGGTTGAACTGGAAACATACGTCGCCATGATGCTTCTGGTCGTAACAAAGCGTTACGACGATGTTCGTCCTTTATCCAGTTCAATTCCCACGTAAGACAGCGGTCGCACTGGGCCCAACGCGGGGCCCTAGGGCCCCTTTCTGACCGTGGCCTGTCCGAGGAAAAAAACGGTGAGAAGAGTTCCTGAAGCAGTTCATTATAGTTCGGTTGGTGGTCCGCATCAGATACTGACTGGAAAAAGAGTTTTTGCTGGAGAGCAGGGGACTGGGTGATAATTTTTTGCCAGTGATGACAGACACGCTGTGCAGTGAGGAGGTCTCGGAGCGAGAGTTGAAGGAGAACTGCTTCGGCAAGCTCTGGCATTAAGAATATTAGAGGCTGTTCAGCCATCTGTTATTATTTCTCCTGCTAGGGGTGCCTAAGTGTAAATGGAAGTGCAAAATCTGCATATGAGCTTAACTTTTGAATAGATCTAACGAAACAGAGTAATGGACAAAATGAAGTTAATAATGAACTCCAATATACGGCTTCTATCAAACCGATTTGGCCGACGATTCAGGGGTTGGAGTGAATTCTGCGGGCATTTAGACTATCTGTATATGTACGTAACCGGTAAGTTACCCTTGAATTAAGTCGGCATGTTACAAACATCGGATATTATTAGCTTGTGACATATTAAACTTCATAATCATTAATATCATATTTAATGAAACTACATCTGTCTCACCTTTTTTGACTTCTCAGAATCCACTCTGCATAGCAGTATAATGACAGGGAGACTTCAACACAGCGGCAGGTGAGCTTTCTCGGATTGTACAGAGAAGCCTTCGAACCCCGCAGGCAAAGAAGCGAAAATTAACAAAGTTAGCTTCAGTTGTATTTGAATTGTTAGTTACAATAAATGGATTCAGAAGCAAACGATAGATTACTAGAAATTAAAATTAAGGGAGATTATATATTATATTCTAATAGGCTAAAGCTTCAAGCATTCCGGCGTTTTGGGTGTCTTGCCTGAATCATAGTAGATCAGATCTGGGAATCTACCTCTGCAGTTACACCAGTTACTCCGGTTACTCCGATTAATGTCCTGAAATCCTCGCTTGGCATCTCTGTTATAACCATCCAGTTCTGATCACCACCACCTACACATAATTATGCGGACGACGTCAGGCCGACCTCCGGCGGTTGGGGCGCAGCCCCAGACCCCTAGGTCTCGCTTCGCTCGAGTGTATAGTTAGGCGCCACCTGGGGCTACACCCTAGGGACATGAACGGTTCAAATGCTTTTGAAATCATGACAATTAACTATGAATGAATAAAATAATGATCTACATATTTAAACCAAAAGAACAGCATTAACACAACCATCTCTATCTGGTTCGTTGGTAATTTGTGCATATTTTCCCCATACTACTTTACCACCAGCAGTTACTAATCCTAATTCACTAACATTAACTTCAATCACTGTACCTTTAGTCAGAACACCTAACTGAGTATACATAGGACTTTGAGGATTCTTCTTCACCGATAAAATTGGTAAATTTATGGTAACACCTAATTCAGGATGTGTAACATTAGCTTTCTTTTGACGTAAGGCAGACGGTCGAATTATACGTTCTAATTTAACTGGCCTTCTAGTAAATCCTTCACCAACAAATGTATGTTTTGTAATCATTCTCTTCCAACTTTTATTTTGTCTTTTACCAGTTTTTATAACTTTAAACATTTCTTCTTCTGTTATACCTCTTACTTTAGGTAATGGCACAGAGAATTTATCAGCTTTTTCTAATCTTTTCTGTTTAATAGATGTTGATAATGCTTTAGCAGTATTTGGAGTTTGACGATCTAAAAGATATGTAGGTAGAGCTTCATTAGGATCATTACTAGGTTTCGATGGCCCTTTAACTTTTGATTCTTCATGTTGTTTTATCTTCTTTTTCATTTCAACCTTTTCAGCATATCTCTTTTTAGCAAACATCTTAGCTTTAAATCCTCTTAGATTTTGAGCATCTTTAGCAATTCGATGACCCTCACGGGCCTCCTTCTTACGTTTTTTTTCTTCATAATCTAACCTTCTTCCATGCTGTTTAATATGTTGTTCAATATATTCATTTTGAGGCATGATGAACTAGGTAGAATCTATATCAAGATACCACTAAGAGAATCTAAGCAAATCTAATAAATAAATCTATTTCTAGAGAAAAGGAAAATAATCGACAAGTGAAAATCGAGAGACGAGAATGAGACTCGATATTGGCAGGAACCGATTCGGGAATAATTTTTTTTTTTTTTTTTTGGCCTTTATCATATCCGGCCGGGTAAATGGAATGCACGGCTGAGAAATCACGTGAAAATAGGATGCCCCTAGCTGGGCCCGCGGCCGGAACGTCCCTCCGTGGCCCCAGACCTAGCTCTGGCTACGCTCGAGATTCTGAGAGCCGGAGGAGAATGGGGGAGGCGGGAGGAGGAGGAGGCGAGATAAGTTGGAAACCTTCAGTTGTCTAGGTGCAGTTAGCGCCGACCGCCTTAATTCTCGCTCATCATAACAACTGATGCTGTGTATTCTCGAACGTAGCTAGAGAGCCAAGTATTCAACCCCAGAAGCAAAAGTTCCGTCAGATTAAGGATTGATATTATAGCATTACTCATATATTTAATATATATTTATTATTGTTATCTAAATCATATTGATTGATAACCTCAATCGCGACAAACTTTTCTTATCATTCACGTGATTTAATACACGGCTGAAATTTTTTTTTTACTTCCTGATCCTGATATTTCAACTCATTATCTCGAGCTCTCGAGATTTTTTCCGACTTGAACATCTTAATAGATCCATTTCTATCCGTATTCTTCATTATGGATTCATTATTATCTACAATATCTTCCTCATTGGATACGCTTTCTCAGTCGATTACAGATGGAACAACTTTCACGGATGAATCTATTGAAAAATCACCAGACGGCATCTCCTTATTAGCTCTGAAAAATGAGGCATTATTATCCTATGTTCATAATATCGTTCTTATAATAGCAGGAAGATTAGGAATAGCGTTTTCAGAAGATGAAAAAAGTTTAATTAAAAATCAACAAATTATTGACTCTGCAACTGAAGGTTCAGTAATTCAGAGAGTTGTTTTAGAAAAGGGAATAAAAGGATTAGAAACAAAAATTGCATATCAAGTTGAAAAAGTTCTTCGTGCTCATAGTAAACTTCAACAGGAGACCGAAAGAAAGCATGAAGGTGACCATGACCATGATGATGTTTGGGGCGATAAAAATAATGGCTCTGATTCCGATTCTGATGATGATGCTCTTAATTATAAGCCAAATCCTCTTGCTCTTAAAGGTGCTGATACAGCTGCTAAGATGGGAGGAAGATTTAATTCTGATGATCGAGAACGAAGATCTGAACTTCGATCTTCTTCTTCTACTGAAAAATATAAGGCTCCTAAAATATCTGCTATTACTCCGTTCTCTAAAGAAAGGAATACAAAAACTAGAAAACAGAGAAATTCAACTATGGAAGAATATATACAGGAAATGTCCACTGCACCTTCTGCTGAACCTTCTATTGGTAGTACTATAATGGATAGTGGTCGTGGGGGTGAACGTACTGAGAAAGATCGTGTTAAACAGAAACAAATCCAATCTTATGAAGAAGAAAATTATACTCGTTTACCTGGACTTTCCAAAAATCAAGAGAAAAAGGCTGCTCGTAGAAGACAAAGAGATGCTTCGGGTAAATCATTATTTGGTGAAGATTGGAGCTTTCTTGATCGCAAAAGTACTTCTGGTATTGAATCAGCTAGTAAACGCCGTAAACAATCGACCAGCGTTTGGGAAAGAACTAAAAAGAGGCAGCGCCACTAATATTATTTATGGGAGTAATGCCTCGAGCGAAGCGAGCCAACAGGGTCTGGGGCAGCGCCCCAGCCGCCGGAGGCATGGTGATATATTACATATTATTTTTATTTTACATAGATTATTGTCTTAGAATACATAAGGAATGAAGATATATGGGCATCGTCTTTTGTATTCATCCCAATCATCACCATACTTCTTCTGGCATTTATCAAAATCACGACTAGTACGGTGAAGAATCATACAGAAGAAGAAAAAGGGATAAAAGTAAGGAAGAGGAGAATTAAACCCTGTATTTAAAGCCCAACATAGATTTTGAGTGAAATCAGCGGTGTAATGAGCTTTACGAGCATATTTAAACCATCCATCAGTCAAAAGAGTACTACCATTTTTACATTTGATATATGATGGATTTGGTACCACTTGATAAGGTAATCGAGGAAACGTCTTACGAGCTTTATAATTGCCTTTCATTTGTTGACGGAACGAATTTTTCTGACAATTAGCAGTATCAAAGAAGTAATAAGCAGCTGAAATTAACACCCAAAGGAAGACATTATATTGAATGGAATTATGATATTCAGCAGGATCTCGGCTAACAAGGTACAAGGTATTAAAACAATAGGTAAAAGGAACACCAGCAACATTCCAAAAAATAAGCATAAAACCAAATTTCTCATAAAACATATCCCATGATGGTACAATTAATTCTTCTCCTTTTGCACAAGCATTAGCATAAAGCCAAGTGCCATACATTCCATACCAGGCTTGGTTACTAATATATCCATATTGATTATATTGTTTCAATACTGCAGCCAAAGAAAGAAAAAATAATGTAAACCATGGTAATCGAACTTCAAAGAACAATTTCAAATCAACAATTCCGATTCTTGGATATAATGGAGCACCCATAAAGAAATCATAAATATGATTACCTGACATTCTTACTGCAGTTCCATCTGCCAAAGCACGGAAGTAAACTGCAAAAGAGATTAAAAATCCCGAAATTATAGCAACTGACATAATTTCACCAAATTGATCAATAATCCTATATAATGGGAAAATACCAGTAAAATGAAGACCTAATGCAGTAGCAATTGAGAAATAAAATGATGCCACTGCATTACAAAAATATGGCAATTTTTTATTACCCAAATGTGGTACCGGTTGACCTTCAGTCCAAAAACCTGGCAAAATAACTGAAATGGCCAATTGAAATAATAAAAAGCCCCATTCAATCTTCCATGCTGACCATGTTGGATAAGCATCTTTAAGGACATATCCATAGATTCGACTAATGAATTCAATCACTGATTCGCCATCATCAGGTCCCATAAGTTGACAATTGTTATATTTATAACAAGCCCACATATACCACATTAAAGTAGGAAATCCAAGCATCATAGCCACATTTCCTATAGGGCCACCGAATTCATATTCGACTTCGGCATCCATTAAAGTAGGGTCATATTTAGTCACCACAATTGGTGCAGCAGCTTTGGCTGTCTTAGCCTTGGAATTTGGCTTGGAACTTGGCTTGGAACTTGACATAGGACTGACCGAAGACTTCTCACACTTTCAATAAAGGAATGACGATGAAAACCTTAAAAAACAAAAACAAAAAAAAGCTTGTTCGCCAAAGCCAAAAAAAAACGAGTGACTAAAAAGGATAACAGGAGAAACCCGTTCTAAAGAAGAAGAAGAAGAAGGAGAACCTACCAACTGGTATCATACACAAATTTAAACCTTCGTGGCTCACGGCCCGCGTCGTATGCCTCGTGTATTTTTCAGGGGTAAGGGTGAAATTTTAAATGTCGATCCCCCTCGACGATCGACATATCCAATACCTTATTCGCCAGATCCAAAGCTTTGCTAGGGATTCGATTATAACAGGACGTAGAAGATTTTATTCATATAATATTCACCGAGTATGGCAGCTCATTATCATATATGAATCTCTAGCTGGATGGTCGAAATTGGTAATTCCATTGTGGAATATTCACTTAGATCGTACGTGATAATATCGTTTAGATTTCATGCATATATCTTTAAAATACGAGTTGAAGTTATACGGTCTCAGCCAATGACCTATGAGGTTATTAATTATCAACACAAGCTTATGGCGTTAGCACGTTAACAGTTAGGTTATATGCGATTGTGGGGTCTGAATATACTAAATCTAAACCACACAAAGTACAAATAAGAAATATACCATAAATAGTACAAGGTCACATCCAGAGCATAATAGTAGTGTAGTTCATGATACCCTCCCTCTTTCCCAGCGACAATATATTTCTCCCTCTTGTGTTGTTTCCAGGGGATTATCTTCACCTTCTTTCAGATACTTTTCTTGTCGTTTTAATCTATATGTTAGTTAAAATAATCAACCTATACCTTTTCCTTCGTAATATGTTGTACTATTAAGTAGTACGATTAACTAAATTCATGCTAGATGCCGCCGGAGAGACATACTAGGTTTCACCCCACATGGCATCAAACAGTAGGAGTGTCGACCTCAGGGGTTGGCACGGATCAAACTCCGTGGATTATTTAGCTATCCGCATCCGCGCTCTGCTGCGCGAATAATTTGCGGAGGCGGATAAATCCGCGCGGATGTTGGGGTTGAGCTCATAGTAAGAGTGGCAAGCAGTGTGAGACTCAGAGCTGCTGAAAGTATGAACACAATGATCCCATAGGAAGCGATGTAATATGATCTGGGATTAGTTCTAGTCGGTAAAATTCACAGCTGGTACAATATCTTGATTTGTTCTTATAATTGATATTTTGAATATTTTAGTTCCTGTCTAGAACTCACCGGTGATCCTCCCAATGCCTCTGTTGAATACAGTTATTCTCGACCTGATTCGCCAACTAGAAGGCTATTGGTGTTGTTAAGAAGTAATTGTTCAACTATTGCTATAACTCGTGCCAAAAGATTAAGAAGACTTATGCTCTCATGTCTATAATCGCCTTCCTCTGGGGGATGTCTCGTATTTCCCACTTCAGCTCCACCTCAGACTCCTGGCTTCGCAATATTAGATTCCCAGAACGCATCTCGCCTGAGCTTAAGTTGGCTGAAGCCTTGGCAATTGGAACAATTATCCATATCTTTAATTGTACTGTGTTCAGTATCTACTGTCCTTAATTTGGCTGGGAATAAATACCATCATTAACGATTTATTCAGAGCAACTATATAGATATATATCATAAGGTTGAACTGGATATAGTTGAACGGATAGAGTTAAACGATGGATAACAGCAGTATCTTAAGCTTAATTGCTTTTTCCAAATCCCTGAGCTCTAAGCTGCATGCGTCCCTGAGTGAATATGGTTAAGGGTTATAATTTAGGAGAGAGATTTCTGAGTAATTTCTGACTCATCAACACCAGCTCGAGATACCGACGAACCATTAACATTCTTCTTCCTCATATGATCCTTTCGATTCATATAGATATATCTTGTTAGAACAAACCAAGCCTGGCGTGAGAGAAGGAAATTGTGTTACAGTATACACGATTAGTGCTCCTCTGTATATGTCTTCTTGTATAAAGACTAACATCCAAATCGGTGAATAGTATTTGATCTGTTATAGTAGTCTGCTTCGATCAATCACAACTCAGTAAAGCTCAGTTCGTCATATATTGATTTGTGATAGAATACCTATATGATTATGATTGATTATTTCAAAAAAAAAACTTAATTCGAAAGAGGACTGATTATATCGTTACTACAGCTATATGGAAAACTCACGTAAACGTATAACATTGGCATGCGACAATTGCCGTAAGAGAAGAAGAAAATGTGATGGCGTGGAGCCAACGTGCTCTTTATGTGACAAAAGAGGTAGTAGATGTCATTATTCCTATGAGGATGATAAACGAAAACCTCCAAGTAGGAGTTACGTTGAGGCATTAAAAGCAAGAATAACCTTACTTGAAGGTAAACTTGAAGATTATCGAGAAGAGGCAACGGCCCCATCAGCGTCATCAAATACAATAGGAACGGATCTAGTATCAGAAGCAATCGTTCCTTCATCATCGTCTACTTCTATCCCTTCCACCTCTTCCGTTTCTAAAACCACTACTATAAGTGTGGATGAATTGATGGATCCTTTCGGAAAGTTGAATTATGCAGAAGATGGTCAACTACGTTTCTTTGGTCCTAGATCGTCTTTGTCATTTATCACTAAGAAATTGGATCTTATTAGAACTGATAGAATAGAATCAAATAGAAAAGAAGAGGCTTTAAGATCTGCCGCTTTATTACATAAATTTTATACCATTTCAGATGAATTAAGAGATCATCTTTTGGAACTTTTCTGGATATTTCAAAATTCATCAGTTCTTCTTGTATCAAAAGATTTATTTATGGGAGATATGGTCCAGGCAGCAGCAACAGGATCTTCCAGTCCTAGTTCTCATTCTCCATCCTTGTCGATTTCATCTTTAATTCCATCTTTTTCTCATGGATATTACTCACTTTCCTTGTTATCTGCAATGCTTGCAATTGGCTCAAGATTTAGTGACAGAGTTGAAGTAAGATCTGACCCAAATGATATTACTACAGCTGGATTAAAATATGCTGAATTAGCAAAATTTTTATTATATTATGAAAGGGAATATCCTAAATTGACCACAATTCAAGCGAGTGGATTATTGGCTATGTTTCATATTTTTATCGACATGGAAGCATCTGCTTGGGATTATTGTGGTATGGCAGTTAGAAGTGCATTTTCATTAGGATTGAATCTAAGAAGTGATCCATGGCTAAAAGACGGCGATATTACAGATAACGATCATAAATTAAGAAAAATCATTTGGTGGGGATGTTACGTGCTTGAAAAGACTCTTAATAACATTTTAGGGAGACCAGCATCAATAAAGAGGGAATCTATTACTGCCATGATTCCTGATGAAGAATCTATAGATGAGTATTCCATCTGGAATTGTCCAACAAATCCGCACCCTTTGAATGGATCTTATTCAAGACTGTATTCTACTACTATCTTTACTATTGAATTGTTCATAATAACAGCACAAGCGCTTGATCACTTATACTTGACTTTTAAACCGGCTCCGAAATCAGAAATTGAATCTTCTATAAACAAAGCGAATTTAGAACTGGTTGAATTTGAACAGGCTTTACCAATATTTATGAGATTCAGGAAATCTGGCAACAATGGCAGTCTGTTACCACATGTATATATTTTCCATCTTCGTTATTATCATACTCAAATATTGCTTCATAGAATCTTTTTAAGGGAAAAGATTGTTGGCGTTACGGAAGAGACCACTCACCTCACCATATGTAGGGAGAGTGCCAATGCAATAACCAAGATTATTAAGGATTTTCGAAATGATTACGGATTAAAATATTTGGATTTTTCATGCCCAGACCTTTTTTGTACGGCAGCAATTATTCACTTATACTTTGTCGAATCAACTGATTTACAAATAAGGAATACTGCTATAAAGAATTTCAGAGTTTGCGTTCAAGCATTGAAGGATATATCTAATGTTAATCTTTGGAGCAGAAGAAGCTTGGAAGTTCTAAAAGCATTAATAGATGAATGGAATCTTATTGGTATTTTAGTTGATGCTCCAACTGAAATAGAAGAACGAGTATGGATATCATGATGTGGTGAAGAGACAAGGGCCCATAGGCTTGTTGGATTCGGTCATGCTCTGACATAACAACAGATGACTTCGCTCGAGCGAAGATCGTGGGAGACGGGAAGCTGGTTTGTATCTTTCATATTTGGTTTCCATAAACTTTTATTTATTATTTATGTATGTTAGATGCTTTATTCAACGAAATATACGGGTTCAGATGGTTTTCTATCAACTATTAGTTTGAAAACATCATATCTTTGATAACCACCTACAAGATCATGATATTGTTTAGGTTCAACACATTCATTAAGATCAAAATTACAATAAGCAATTCCTTCTTCAGTTTGTAAGAAATCGCCAATTTGTTCACCAGTTGGATCAATAAACATAGTTGCGCTTTGTTGTGAATTTTCATAAATTTCTCTATTAGCAGGATCGTCAGCAATACAGAAGTCCTTAGCTCTTTGATCAAAGAAATTGCAACAAATAATTGAGAAACATTTTGCTTCAAAACAATGTCCAGCGGTACGAATTCGATTTGCTTTAACAATATCGAAGTTTGCACCATCACCAGGTCGTTTTGTAGTGAAAAAAGCTGGCCACATTGTTATATGAATATTTTCACCCTGAGCTATCAAAGTAGTTCTAGCTAAAGAATTAGTGTTCTCACCACAAATCAAAGCACCAATTTTTCCAATTTTGGTATCTGCAACGTTTAGACCTGAACCATCCCCATTTGCCCAACTTAATTTCTCGTAAAAAGTTGGAACCAATTTACGATGATGAGCAAGAATAGACCCATCATCACCAATCAAAACATAAGAATTCCATAGACATCCAACACTAACTCTTGATTTTTCATTAAATCCTAAACAAACAATTACTTCCAAATCACTGCAAATTGTTTGAAGTTGTTTGATTTCTGGTCCATCAACATATAAGGACTCTTCACAAAGTTTTTTGAATAAATGATGATTATCAATTGGTGCTTTACATCCTGACCAAATAGGATATGCTGATACAAATACTTCAGGAAAGACTATCAATTGAGCGCCATTGGAATGGGCCTTATAAATCCAATCAATAGCTTTTTCAATTGTAGCGGCCTTATCCAGCCAGACAGGAGCAATATGACAAGCAGCAACTTTAGTAATTGGATGTGGCATAATGTAAATATACGATTGTGTGAAATGATGTATATAACAAAGGAAAAAGATTTAGAAATGACATGAGTTAGTACTATTTATATTGAACGAGGCAGAATAAATTAAAAACTATATGACTATGCTCTTCTTTCTAGCGTAATACCAGTGTATCCTATATAATCACCTCTCACAGGTGATTTTCACGGACAGTCTTAATACATCCTTTTGTGGAAGAGATATCCGCTTAACAAGAACAAGTCATAGTTAACTTAGCAAATTCATCTATATACTATTGTTATCCTATGAATTCAATATCATTAAGCTACGGAATAATATATTGAAGGAGCTGAGGAGCTCATGTGTCGGAGTTAGACCCCATCCAAACTCCACATGAATTCGGGTATTCATACACGCCTGCCTAAAATATCGAGAGTGGAAAATACTATCCGCTCTTCGATAGTCACTTTATGCAGTTTAGATCTACATATGTTTATGCACATTTCTGTTTCTGGCATTTAGTGGGAAGTTAAATTATATCCGCACATCTTTCAGGGCTTGATTGGATGTCAATGCTGATCTTATGCATATAAGAGATATGTCAATATTTCATTATCGAGGTATGGTAACCAAGTCCTGAAGTTGTTATAACCAAACTCCCATGACTCTGGAAACACTTGGTAATTAAGTATAACCAATCGCTGACTTGTAGCTGACAGATATGTTAATCACCACTTGGTTAATATTAGCTTGTGGACTTTCTATTCTCTTTGTTCTAAGTCATCTATTATAGGTGACTCCTGTATGCACTGTTCTATCTGCACGACCGAAAACTTTCAAAATCATAGTTATAGGATACAATTTTAAATATGGTTAAATGAAGACCACAGCTAACAAGAGGTGAAATAACAGTCTATTTTGCGCCATCAAAATCTTAATCGAAAAAATAATTTTGCCTGAGGTAAGCAATATCCGCTTTTCCTTTAAAGTGCCGAACAAACGGCTATCAGGAACAATATTTTATATGTCGGGTGAATAAATGTTCCTATAAAGGAAAGATCTGTCACTGGCACATTTCCATCCAAAACTAGAACTTAATCGGGTTAAACAGAGCCGGATCTTAGATTAACTGTACTGCACGTACCTAAATCTTGAACTTTATCTCTCATCATATCGGCATTCATTTCATGACGAACACGTTACCTTCACATATTCCAACTATCCCTAAAGATTAGCTTAATATTAAGTAAGTTTTGAACGAGCGAATTATATGATCTGATTGTCTGTATCGTACTAACTAATAACTTCTAGACAGTATAAGGGTTATCGATAAGATAGGTTATCTGAAGCTTATCAGCGGATAAACGGTTCCTCTCAACGGTTTGCTCTATCCCATCTTCATTCTCATCGAAAATATAACCTCATGATACATTAATTAAAATATTATAAATACGATGGAAAAGAGGGAACCTTGGCGGTCATGAGGTTTTTAAGAAGAAATATGAAAACATGTTTCAACCTTCTCCAGATAATAAGAATAATATGAATACTTCAGCTTCAGAGAAAATGAAAACTTCTACAGAGGATGCAGTTGTGGTTGAAGTAGAATCCGGAATAATTTCAACTCCTTCTGAGCTCTTTCCAAATGTTGATGAAGCAAAACTACTGAGGAAGATAGATTTGCATCTACTTCCTGGTGTCACTATTCTGTTCTTGTTAGCATTTGTGGATCGAGGAAATATCGGTAAGTCTTTCCAACAAACAGTCAATAAGTTTAAGGTATCTCTCGATCTTTGATGAGAGCTGTGAGTTTGGCGCTTCCTTTGGTGCTCCTCATTTTGCTTCATTTTTACTAACAAGTCCAAAGGTAATGCTAAAATTGAGGGTATGCTGAATGATATTCATCTTCACTCTAATCAATTTAATATCGCTCTTACTGTATTTTATTTCACCTATTGTGCCTTTGAATTGCCATCTAATATTTTGATTGCAAGATTTAGACCTTCTATCATGCTTCCGACAATGATGTTAGCTTGGGGTATAGTAATTACTCTGACATCGCAGGTTAAGAATTACGGTGACTTAATTACTGTTCGAGTTCTTTTGGGGGTGACAGAAGCTGGCTTATATCCAGGGGTTTGTTGGTATTTCACAAAATGGTATAAAAGGAAAGATTTACAACTTAGACAGGCTTTCTTTTTCAGTGCTGCAAGTGCTGCTGGGGCTTTCAGCGGAATTTTAGCTTATGGAATTAACTTTATGGATGGTGTTGGTGGACAAAGAGGTTGGCAGTGGATATTTATTCTTGAGGGTTTACTCACAGTTGTTTTTGCTGTAGCGTCATATTTTTTTATTTATGATTATCCGGAAACATCCAAGTTTTTGAATGAGGAAGAAAAAGCGTATATTCGATTCAAACTAACTCATGATTCTGGTCATATATCTATGGGAAGTGATAGTAGTAATTCCGATGCCGAAATAAAGAAAGCGTACGAATCCAAGGATAAAAAACATATTTGGGAAGCCATTTGTGATTGGCAACTGTATTGTCACATTCTTGTGCATTGGTCTTTAGTTACAACTCTTTATGCTCTTTCATTCTTCTTACCTACCATTATTCTAAATCTGGGGTATACTTCTGCTCATGCTCAACTGATGACTATACCTCCATATATTGCGGCAGCTATATTTTCTTTGATTACAGCTCATTATGCTGACAAGTTTGATTTAAGATCTCCTTTTATTATGGGATCACAAGTTGTTATTCTTATTGGTTATATATGTACAATTTCAATGAGTGTTGTTAAAAACCCAGGTGGTGTCTACGCAGGAGTCTTCTTGGCAACAGTCGGTGTTTATTGCGGGTTTCCTGGAATGATATCATGGTTGGCAGTTAATTCTGATGGTCCTTATAAACGAAGTGCAAGTATGGCATTACATATTTGTTTTGGTAATATGGGATCTACTTTTGCGACTAATTATTTCCGATCTAAAGATAGTCCTGAGTATAGGTTGGCGTATGGCCTTTCAATTATGATGGTTTGTATAGGATTGATTTCGGCAAGTTTTATCAATTTTCAATATTATAGAATTAATAGACAAAAGAAGCAAGATTTAGCAGATGGCAAGTATGATAACTACACTGAAGCTGAAATTTTAGCAATGGGGGATAGAAGTCCTTTTTTTATGTATCATCATTAAGAAGTAGAAATATATAACTATAAATTGTCAGAGTACTAAGTACTTATGTTTGTTAATAAAAGGTTTGAAAGAGAACATCTCATTAGATCCTCTCTTACTTTATTTCTCTGAGCGAGTCCAACCTGCTATGACCGAGGCGTCCTAGTGTGCCTCTAGGCTCTGGCATCTGGGGCCACTCCAGCAGCCCGTAGCTCGCTTCACTCGAATTAAACTCACTCCAGACTTCTCGCTCTGACTAGACTCTGGTGCTCTGCGCTCGAGAAGCCCAACCACCGGAGGCAGATTGGGACTAGACCGGAGGCTCCTGCAAGATCTACAGATTGAGTGATAAGGGTTATTAACTCAATTTGGCAAACCCTAGCTCGATTCGTGATTGCTTATCGATAAGGAAGAAGCAAACCTAAAAATATTTAGAATTTTCATTTTGTCAGAATTTATTCCTTTCTATCCGTTCTTTTCGTTCTTGAGTAATAAGGTTTTTCTTGGTTCAGAGGTGTTTTTGTTTCGGATTATAAATTATGGATTCAGATATATATTTTAAGTTAGATAGACCACATGTGGTTTGGGTCAATAGAGATAGTTTTGCGGACATACTATCGACGTCTGTTATACGTGGGGGCGATACTAATATAAAAAATGATAATATTTATAATCATCAACCACCTGTGAAACGAAGGAAGCAATCCACCGGGATAATAAAGGATGAAAATGACAAACACTCTTTAGAAGAAAAGAAGACTAATGTTAATGATATCACACTTTTTAGTCAGTCTCTGGAGTTAGGCATCTTGTTTCCTATGGAAAGTATCTCCGAAGAATATAGAGATGGTTTTAATGAGTCATTAAAAATTGAATTCCCTATTCATATGTCTAATATGGAAGAAGATTCAACAAGGTTTTTAATACAAGTCAATTCCGATTCAATAATTTCTGGTTCTAAAGCTGGTAATGATACTGCTAATGGTACTGCTAACGGTTCTGGTACTGCTACTATTAGTCCATCCTATTTATTATCACCTTCTTCCAGCCCTAAAAAGAAATCAAAAGGTTCCAAAAGAATAAGTGGTCGTCGCTTTACATCATCTTCATCATCGACATCGTCATTTCTCTCCATTTTAGAACTACAAATTACTAAATTCCAAACTGTCGCTACTGAGTTGGCCATTTTGAAAAATATCAGTACATCTGCCAAATCCATAAATGCAACTCAGATTTTTTCTACGATATCTTCCCCGGTTCTCAAACTCGAAGTAGATCGAATAGTGAATGACGATGATATAAAGAACATCACTGGAAAAGTAGACTCTATCAAAATATATTTAAAGGGATCCATAGAGTATTCTTTGGTTATAAAAGATTCTGCAATGCCATTAGATGCATTAACTACACAATCTCTGGCATTACGAAAGCTTTTTGGATATCTGCTTAAGAATGATACATATTCGGAAAAAAATCCTTCATTATTGGAACATGCTGTTACAGCACCTTTATTTTATAATACAATATGTTCTCCGGTAGGTAAAACCCCTATCCGAGAAAAGATCGAAATTGATGGACTTGAGTCGAATCTATTACGGTATCAGCGGGAAACTGTTCAGTGGTGTCTACGTAAAGAAGGTAAAGATATTATTGACGGCGACATTATTGTGGGTTTGGATCCAGAAGTCCGCGACTATGTGGTTTCTCCTCCTGCTGGATGGTCAAAATTATCTCTTTCTTTGAATCTTCCAAGAAAGGGAAATACTGATGATGACCTCTGGATAAACCCATATATTGGATGTGTATGTAGAGAGAATACTTTGAGAAAATCCATTTCTCAGCAAGTACGAGTACTAGAACAATATGGTGGGAAAGGATTACTGGCTGAGGAGATGGGTCTAGGTAAAACTGTTGAGATTATCGCTTTAATGCTTCTTAATAAAAGAAATGATTTAATAGAGAAAGTAAAGAGTAAGCCATTGGCTGGGAACGATACCGAGAAACTAAATGAGGTCGATAATAACACTAATATAGTATATGATTACTTTTTGGGGAGAACCGTTCGTAAAGCAAAGACAACACTTGTGATAACCCCAGCTTCAATAAGATCTCAATGGGTTGAAGAGTTACACAAACATGCGCCATCATTATCAGTTTTTGTATACAAAGGAAAAATGAGTGGCGGTGAAAAGAGTGGCTTCAATTATAACGGTCCTACGGCTCTGGAGTTAGCTCAATATGATGTTGTTATTACAACTTATAGGGTTATTGCCTCCGAAATTCATTTTGCCTTTTTTAATCCTTCTGCTCGAAGGACTAGATTTGGTGCCGACCGTCCAGAGGCTGAAAGTTTACAATCTCCATTAGTCCAATTACAGTTCTGGAGAGTCATTCTCGATGAAGTACAAATGGTAAATAGCGGAGTTAGTAATGCTGCTAAAGTTGCTCGTATAGTTCCTAGGGTTCATGCATGGGGGGTTACTGGTACTCCTGTTAAGAAAGATATGACTGATTTACAAGGGATCCTGATTTTCCTTCGAATGGAGCCATTTGCTAGTTCGAATAAAATCTGGTCACAGATGCTTGCTTCCCCTGACGATTTTGAGGGGCTTTTCACTCGGTTAGCTATTCGTCATACAACTTCCATGGTTGAAGACGATATTTCCATTCCACCTCAAAGAAGGATTCTTTTGTCCATTCCATTCACGCCTATTGAAGAGAACAACTACCAACATTTATATAAGGATATGCTTCAGGATTGTGGAGTTGATGAAACTGGTCGCCCAACAATTGGAAATGGTAATGGCTCTCTTGTTGGCCGTGTAATGAATAATATTGACATGGCTAAGCTAGGTACATGGCTCATAAGACTTCGTCAAGCTTGCTGTCATGCAAGAATTGGTATGGGTAACAGACGAGCTCTTGGAGGGGGTCCTTTAAGGACCGTCGAAGATGTATTGGATGCTATGTATGAGCAGGCTACAACTTCTCTGTTGACTGATCAGAGAAGGTTTTTCGCTTTGTTTTTAGAACGAGGTCAATTACTAGAAAAGCGACATGAGCCTGAACAAGCGTTAGCTCTTTGGACAGCAGCAATGGAAGGGGTATTGCCAATAGTTGATAAACTTCGTCAGGAAGAGCGAGAAGCAATAAAGCTGAGAGCTGAGAGAAAGGCAGAATTAGAAAGAATACGATTGGAGCGGTCTACGGCGGAACCTGAGAGTGAAAATAAACTTACACAAATACAGCAGGAAAACCAGCAACACCAACAACTAGATGATGAAGATGATGAGATTGATGATATTGATGATATTGATGACAGTGATATCAAACTAAGAAAATTACGTCTGAGATCTTGGATAGAACTTCTACATCGATGTTATTTCTTTGTTGCTTCTGGTCATTTTCAGATGTATCACGAACCGGGTGACGATGGATCCAATGACGACAAACGGGATTTGTCAGAAGTAGAAAAGTCCCATCAAAATCTGGAAAGAAAATATTATGATCTAGCTGAGCTATTGCGGCGTGAGCTGTTGAAAGAGCCTATCCAAAAAGTAGATGTAATTACCGCTAAGTTGCGAAATCGAACGACCGTACAGCAGTTTGTCGTACTTGATGATGCCACAATTGATGACCATGGTCCTAAGAAGTTGTTCGTTGGCCTTGAATCCCGATCTCTTCTTTCATCGATAAACTCATTAGGGCAGTGTTTAAATACTCAAGCTGACTTAATAGATAATTGGCGTGAAGAACTAATAGGGCTACTAAGTAAAGGGTTGATCGATAAAAAAGATGACGCCACCGATGCTGATCCTGATGGTGAGGAGTATGGACAATCATTAGATGCGCAGGAATATGCATTTTCTTATTTAGAGGTACTTCAACAGGTATTATCGGATCGGTCTGAAGCTATAACGGGAAGTCGTGATCCAACAATTATGGAGAAAGTGACTACTACTCTCCCAGATGATCAACAAGAAGTGACCATTACAGAGTTTCAGAAAAAACTAGAAGAAGAACGAAATAAAGTACGAGCTCTTCAAGGTGCAATTCCTGGAGTGAATAATTTCGAATTTTCTTTGGCAGGATATTTGGCTGACGTCAGAAGTTTACCATCCACTCTGTCCGGCCCTAGAGCTTCAGTAGAATCAGCGATGTTGGTGAATCTTCGCCCTCGAGTACAAAAAATTTACAATGAACAACGTAAAGAGCTGAAAGGGTTGATTAAAGAGGTCTCTTTTTTTAGCGATTTATATAACGCTAGGGTTGAATATTATCGCCAATTGCAAGAAATTTCTGACAATGTTGTTGCAATAGATATCAAGGACGAAAAAGATATTAAGAAACAAGGTCGTAAAAAGGAGCGTGAAGGTGAATCACTTCGTAAGGTTATAAATCAGCAATTAGGGCGTCAACGGTATCTTTCAAGTCTTCGAGCTACAACAGCAGCTGCTGCTTCTACTTCTGGAAGGATTACAACTGAAGATCCAGGGAAAGAAGAGGTTCGTGGCGGAGGTGATGAAGTCGATAGGTTGTGTGTGATTTGTCAAAGTTCGTTTTATATTGGATCTTTGACTGTCTGCGGTCATCAGTTCTGTAAGGATTGCTTACAGGAGTGGTGGAAATTACATAAAACCTGTCCGGTTTGTAAGACGGTTTTGGCGTCTGATGAAGTATATAATTTTACTTATCGCCGTCAAGATATTGAAATGAAGGATATTTCCCACGAGGATGATGATACGGTTAATAACAGTATGAATAATGGAATATATGCTGTGGCAACCAAGAAGAATGTCAATGAAATCAGGTCGATGCCTCTTTCTAAGAGTTATGGAAGTAAGATTGATTTTATTGTACAACATCTTTTATGGTTACGACATCTAGATAAGACAACACAGGTGGTAATTTTCTCTCAATGGACTGAGATGTTGGACCTTTTAAGGCTAGCATTAACTGAGCATCACCTGGAATTTGCTTCAGTCAATTTCCGAATGGATGAATTTAAAAAGAGCTCGGAGATTGCTTGTTTTCTTTTACATGCGAAAGCTGAATCGTGAGTATTTTCCTCTAGAACTGAACGGCTTGTAGAGATGATAAGTAATAAACTAACAAAATATTAGTGCTGGATTGACTCTTGTAAATGCAACCCATGTCTATCTATGCGAGCCATTGGTGAATACTGCTCTTGAGGTGCAAGCAATTTCACGGATTCATAGAATTGGTCAGACTAGACGGACTACAGTGTGGTTGTTTACGATTTCTGAAACGGTGGAAGAAGCTGTTTTCAAGCTGAGCACACAGAAGAGATTGGAGTTCCTGAGAAAAGCTAATCGGATCTCATCACAAGTAACAGAGGTGATATCAGAAGAGATCTTGGATGCTTCAAATTCACATGAATTGGCTCAAACATTAGGAGGAATGGTAGACAAGAGTTCTGGAGGTGAGGTTGTTCAGAACGAAGATTTATGGAATCTGTTATTCGGCGAAGAAGCTGGTCGCTTATTAGAGATTAATGGTAGAAAGACCGATTAATGTTATATAGAGATTTTTGTAATGTAATATTTATCTATGACTGAAAGGAGAGAATCCACATCCAATCCTTGCGACTGAGGATGTTTGGCAGACCCGAGGGTCAAGTCGCTTGGGACTACGCCTTCGTCTGGTTCTTCGACTAATGCTCGCCAAACCAACATTGGAACAAGTACGGCACTTTTATTTTTCCCATTTACACTACAAATCTGTAGCTAGATACATATATATTCTATAAATAAATTGGATTATATTAGAATCAGAATTCTGGAATAAGTTGTATAGCACATAGTTATTCCCCCAGTCACAGACAAATCCTTCAAACATTTATTACTCAATCTCCTAACTTAACGACCAATGATTGTCATCCACAGAAAAAATAGCACCTTGGGTTTCTAATATGTCCATGCTTTCTCTTATATCATACTCATCTACATTAGTTCCAGAAATTAAAGTTGTTAGTGATACACCACCTTCACCTTTGCCTTGATTCTTTTTTAGTATTGACATAATAGTACCTCGTAAAGTAGTCTCGTCAGGACCTACAAAAAGACTTTCATTCTTGTTAGTGTTGTTCCCATTATGAGAATCTGTTTTATCGGACTTCTTCGTTAATTCTAAATGAACAGCAAGAGCTTCTAACTGATGATAAATAACTTCATTGAAATCAGTAACATGTCGAAGATGATGAGCATTAATTGTTCTCTTATTATTGAAGACTTTAATATTACCAATTCCAACAACGTAATCACCATCTTTAAAAGGCTGAGCGGGGGTAGTATCCATAGCATCAACATTCTCTCTGTCATCCCCATAAGTTTGCGAACCTCCACTACCATTAGCACTATCATTCCATTTACGAACTTCCCAAGTACCAGTTCCATCATCCATACGATAATTGAAATAAATAGATTTATCTTGGATATCTCTTATCTGGGCTACAAATTTGACTCGTTCAGCCAATACACCATCAATATAAGTCTCAGTTTCAGGATTTGGTTCTGAAGCTTCTACAAGTTGTTTAATAGTAACTGGTCTTATAGTTTGTTTCTGATCTCTACGACCACCTCCACCTGCACCAAAGGTACTTTGACCTTGACCTTGTACGAATCCACCTGCTTGAGAAAAGCCTAAGAATAGTTAGAATATGAAAGATCTACAACAAGAATAGAATGTCTTGATTTGAAAAAAATACTCACTATTCATTATACGCAAAAGGTTTCAATATTTATTAATGAACTAAAACTGAATCAATCCTCACTAAAAATAAAATAAAAGATAATGAAAGAAGTAAGAATCTATATCGGTGGCACGAGACGCGTGGTGGTTTTCTAATTTGTATGTACATACAAGCACAATACGCGTGTTGTGGGTACCGCGTTATTCCTAACCCGGGTATTTAGTTGTGTTTATAAGCATTTATCAAGGCAGTTGTCCTTTAATAGCATAAAACAAAATATGGAGTAAAACCATCAGTTCTGAGAATATTTGAAATTATTTTCCTCGATTTGAACTACTGAAGGATTTAGTAAATATTTAGATATAAATAAAGTCATTTATCAATTGATTTCAGAAATTTGACGACCCTAGTATATCCCTCATATCCATTGAGGATTAGGTTTTATGCTTTTATGACCGAGTAACACGCACAGACGGAAAACATGGCGTGGATAGAATATTCTAAATGAAGTGAAGTGAGATATAGACTTTGAGTAGTCGATGGAAGGTTCAGATCAGGATCATCGAGCTTGTTAAGTTAACATTAAAGTGACATAATCTAATCTAATCTCAATTGTAACGTTAAGATAGACTGAGGCTAATTACAGGTGTTAAATAGCTGCTGTAACAGGTTAACTTAAAAACCTGAATTGTTAAACAGTTCATGTCAAAGTTCTAGGACGGCAGAAGCTACCGAGGATAGAAATGGTTATCCGGGGTTAATATTACCCATAGTAAATACAGTCAAACTCCCGGTCTGCAGGATCTAACTATAAAGTTAACTGTTATGACTAGTTTTCGTCGGAAGAAGCCGGAACTTATCCAATATTCCGAGAAAATCCGAACTAATAGTGAGAAATTGATTTAAGGATTGTTCTATTGAGGATAGCGGGGAAATTCTGACATAGATGATTAACAGATCAAGAAGTAGAGAAAACATTTGGCAAATTTGATTCGTTCGCACTAAATTATCACGTATTTAGTCCAATTAAGGTGACGGGATGTGTTCGAAACTTGTTGCCCCGCTGCTCCAGACCCCCCGCGTTCTCGATACTGGAGAGTTCGGCAGTTTCAGTGGCTCGATTCAGCTGACCGCTCAGAGATTGCAAATCCCCGGACTGCGGGTGCGATGTAGTCCTAGCCAGCCAATTCTAAAGTTCAAACCAAAATATTCTCCCGGTCTTATCAATAATTATCGAACCAGCTTATGAACCTCTTCCCCTGCCTGCCTGCAAGCGTGATCTTTTCCAGAATGGTTCCAAGCCCTGAGGTCTGGACTCTGTCCCAGCCCAGTCTAGCACTACCACCAAAATTGTGTTGTGTTAAGTTGAGTTGAACTCCCAACGGATTCTGAGTCCTCCTCTAAAGTTATGCACACAACAGGACCCTGTCAAAAAGCCCTTGTGCGGTTCTTGAGAAACAGCCGTCTGTCATCAACTTAACGGCTAAATTATTAGTGAAGTTGTTGCGGTTGTATATCAAGTTGTAGTTAATTAGCTATAAACCAGATAACTATCGATACTTAGGTTATCGGGTCACAGTAATATATTGTTCCGATATTCCTGTCTAAAATATTCTGGACTGTACGGTACAGTACATTGGTTTTCCAGAGCCGAACCGGGAGCCCAGCCCAGCTGTCAATCCATTGCCAATCGGAAACTCCCAATATGGGTATTAGCCGATTGCGTTTAGCGGGGCCGGTGTTTTGCAATGTGCATATATACTACGTATAAATAATCAAGGTCGAACGGATAGTTGTCGTAAGATAATTATTAACTAAACTTAACTTACTGTTTGTGAATTACCGTACCGATTCGGTTTTCGTTCT
Organism: Sugiyamaella paludigena; assembly: GCA_030579875.1. Lineage (NCBI taxonomy): Eukaryota > Fungi > Ascomycota > Dipodascomycetes > Dipodascales > Trichomonascaceae > Sugiyamaella > Sugiyamaella paludigena. The sequence goes on from JAKTRU010000017.1 coordinate 189,827, forward strand.
TATGAATATTGTCTTAGTTAGTCATGGTTTATTAAAGTTCTGGCTAAAAGACCATAACTTTAGTGCAATACAGACTTATACCCAACTTAGCGCACATGTTATTAACACGCGGGTCAGAACTTTACCGTACAGCTGTACAGCAACACTAAGAACCGGTACTGTACTTACTGCACTTACAGGTGCAGTTACGGCAGTCAGTATATATATTCCCGAGGATTCCCTGATTTTGTTTTCTCTATTTCTACTTTTGATTTTTTCTGTATCTTTTGGTTACGAGAGTTAAGAAAGAATAGATATCGATTTAAATATATTTTTAAAACTGTTGGTAATATCAATTGTTTTATTATCATTTATTTTTAACTGTGAATTTTGGTAAGTTTTGAGAAGGAAAGAGTATGAATTAGAATCGAGTCAAAGTAATCAAGCGATTGTAATTCATTTAATTCATCTATCTCCATTTTATTTGATTATTGGTTTGTGAAATTAGTCAAATTGATCGAGAAGAAACTTGTTGGCGTGTTGAGGTGACCCCCAGGTGACCCCTTTTTGTTTTCTCTGAAGATTGTCATTGTATGTGGATATTGATTAAAACAAGATTCTCATTTAATAATGTGGTTTCTTAACGATACGAGCTGGACAAACGAGGCCACGCTGGATGAACTCCTAGTGTAAGAGCATCGATTATTAGTTGCCAATTGCAAACAAACGAATAATATTATCTTTGCTGGCCTAGTAGTAATCATTGAATTATCATTATATTGTTAGTCAAGAGTTCTCATTCCTTGACAGACAATATCATCGATCAATATCAATATCAATTTATCGGCACTATTTAGTCCCTATTTTGTGACTGAGCCACCGAATCTTAATTTCGAGAGAAAATGTAGCTAGTTGATTATGCTGCATTGTTTGGTTGGTCCCCCCACTGGTGTCCCCCACATTTTTTGTACCGCGTAGATGGTTACCAGCGGATATTTCTTCCGGTAGCTAGGTGCACTCTTAGTTCTGATTAAGCCTTTGAAGAATTGAGGAAGACAAATATAGGACTTCATTTGGGTACACAGAAGCATACAAGTCGCAAGATAGACAAGGCCGACTTGAAGAACGTAATCCCTTTCAATGGTTCTAACTCATTTTTTAGAATATTCACATACATAACTTAAATTTTATTTCCCTTCTTAAATAAAAATGGTTAAGGCAGTTGTTGCAGGAGCTTCTGGTGGTATTGGCCAACCTCTTTCTTTGCTTCTTAAATTATCACCTCTAGTTGATGAATTGGCTCTTTATGATGTTGTTAACAGTCCTGGTGTAGCTACTGATCTTTCTCATATTTCGACCGCTGGTCCAGTTAAGGGATACTTGCCAAAAGATGATGGAATTAAAGATGCTTTGACTGGTGCTGATATCGTTGTCATCCCCGCCGGTATTCCCAGAAAACCCGGAATGACCAGAGATGATCTTTTCAAAATCAACGCTGGTATTGTTCGTGACATTATTGAAGGTGTTGCCAAGTATGCTCCTAAGGCTTTTATTCTCATCATTTCCAACCCTGTCAATTCTACAGTTCCCATTGCTGCTGAAGTTTTGAAGAAACATAATGTTTTCAATCCTGCTAAATTATTGGGTGTTACCACTTTGGATTCAGTTAGAGCAAAGACTTTCACTGCCGAAGTTGTTGGTGGTGGTTTAGATCCTGCTAAGGTTAATGTCCCCGTTATTGGTGGTCATTCTGGTGATACTATTGTTCCTTTGTTGTCCAAAGCTACACCAGCTGTTAAGATTGATCAAGCCGATAGTGAAAAATTGATCAAAAGAATTCAATTTGGTGGTGATGAAGTAGTTCAAGCTAAAGATGGTCTTGGTTCTGCTACTTTATCCATGGCATATGCCGGATTTAGATTTGCTGAGGCTGTTTTAAGAGGTGCTAAAGGCGAAAGTAACATTGTTGAACCATCTTTTGTTTATCTTGATGGTAATGTTATCGCTGGAGCTGATGAAATTAAGAAACTAGTTGGAGTTGATTACTTTGCTGTTCCAATTGAATTTGGACCTAATGGTGCTACTAAAGTTGTTAATGTTCTTGAAGGAATTACTGAACAAGAGAAATCATTAATTACAACTGCAGTAGGAGGATTGACTGGTAATATTACCAAGGGTGTTGAATTCATCGTCAATGGAGCATCAAAGTAAGTATAGTTTACCAATTCGTAATTTGGAATTTTCCTTTGAAAAGAAGGAAAAGATTTTCTTATATTTAAGTTATATCAAAAAAATATTATATGTGATTATATATTTTCCGAGTTCCTTTGTAGATCTATTATTATAATAATAATTGTTCTTTTGCCGTTAGGCTAACCAGACAGGATATAAATGTGTTTCCTTCAGAATATTAGATGGTAAATAAATGGTGATTTTCCCATATAAGTTAATAAATCTAGGATCGAGGTTCGAGCAGAATGTTTTTCCAATATTAGATGGTAAATGGTGATTTTCCCATATAAGTTAATAAATATAGGATGACGGTTCGAGCAGAATGTTTTTTCCTAACTTTTTACACTATTTGACCAGGTTCATATCTGTAGTTTGTGCTCAAGCCTAGCGAGAGCTAGGGGTCTGGGCCTAGGGCTGAGTCCTAGCTGCCAGAGGGAGACATGTCTCGTGTCTTGCACATGACTATGAGATTAAAATGAAAATATCTGATCTTGATGAAGATTTTTGTAAAGCCTAGAACTGATAGAATTATACGGGAACTCTGATTTCTTACTAACGATTAATTATGAAATATCAAAACAGTAACTTGTCTATAGATAATAATTATAGATCCTATGTACCCCTGAAGTTTTCATTTCTTTTTTTTTTTTTAGTAATCCAAGTGGTCTTTAGATTCTAGACTTTATATCAGCAATAAAATAAATTTATTTCTTTTATTTTTCTACCCCACATTTACCTTAAAGCCATCTACCTCATCAGCATAGAATATAATATTAGTGGTTGATTATTAAAGAAAAAATCAAAAAGAGTTCGTCTAAGGATTAGAAACCTTTTAAATCGGCCGTTATACCAGATGAGGTGGATGACCTACTGTAGCCTATAGTTCGGTAACTGTTAGATAACCAGTGTACGCTATAGCCCAGTGACTGTTAGATAATCTACTGTACCGCTATATGTTCGGTAACTGTTAGACAACCTACAGCCCGCTACATGTTCGATGTTAGATAAACTACTATCCGCTCTAAGTTCGTAAACTTACAAGCTTATGAACTTAACGTTATCTCCATTCGTGGATTAGTTCCTTGCAAGCTTCCGGAGTCTGGCCCCTGTACCCGGAGGCAGGGCCAGCGCAGTTCTAACATCACTAGTAAGCTGATTGTGGGGTACATGTACATCGGATGGTACACTGCGGCGTCTGTTTCTTTTTTTCCTGCTTGTTGCCATAACCATGACTACAGATTCATTGTCGATCTATACCTGAAATGGGCATAATAAACATATGACCCGTCTTTGTGTCCCCTCTTCTCAGTTCGAAGATCTGATCTTCAATCTTTTTCGAGGAGATTGAACTTATTTCGGATTGACACTAAAATCCTTCGTCTTTCTTCGGTTAAAAAGCACGCTAGACCGTCGCCGTTGGATTTGAAAAAGAAAGAGGGGCATTAACCTCTAAGCTCTTTTATAATATTGCGGGTTAATATTATATTTAACGGTTATTTATATGTTTGATGTATGACATATATAAGAGGAAAGGGAAAGTCGTAATTGGAGATCGTTTTTTTTGGTTTTGATAGTTAATTCATCTGACATTTTTTGCTAGAAACGAGGTTGTTTGTAATACGATTATAGTGGTTGGAACAAGACAAAGTACCGTTGATTGTAAAGGGAGCATTAGAAACAGAGATACACCTTCGAAACTTTAGATCTTGATATAAAGATCCTGAACTCACGCGAGACAGAATAGTGAGAGCCACCATGACCAAAAGAAAATTGGATTCTTATGAAGATGATTCTTATCATAATCATTCATCTTATCAACCAAACATATATTATCCTCCAGTAATTGATGAATCTTCTTCATTTCCTCCTTCTCCTCCTTCTGACCAAGAATCATCATCACCATCACCATCACCATTAATTCATGATAGATCAATTTCCTTCACTAATTTCAAAAAAATTCGGACTTGTCATATTGATTTATCCAAATTCTTAGTAAGACAAGGAGAATCTCCACTATCATTCGCATCAAATCAAACTGCTGTTCTATATCGACCATATTCTTCTGAAGCAATCCGAATTTCTCTATCCAGTATAATTTCTCCCCAAGAAAATAGAATCATTTTATTTTTCAGAGGTGTGGACACTGGTATTGGAAACAATAATTTATCATTAGATGTTCTACAACTTCCAATAGTACGACAATTTGGGATTATAGTAAGTTCTGTTTTAACTATAGCATCATCATCGACTACAAATGTTGCATTATCACCATCGGCCAAAGTCACTAGTATATCATCTGTTAATCATACTGGTAGATCTTCACAAAGAGTGATAGCAGAAATATTTGATGAAAAAGGAAACTTAGCTAGAGCTTGTCGAGTTCTTGATCCTTTAGGTGGTGGTTATGCACCGATCCCAAGTATAGTATATATTGATAAGGGTCATGTCAAAGCAGTAGTACCACTTAAATGTGTTCGACCATCTCAACTTCGAGAAATAGTTGCCGAATTGGTTGAGTAATATTCACCTCTCTTATATTGCATTGTAGAAATACACATTATTTTAAACCTCTGTTGTCTGCCTCCGGCGGGTGGGGCGTAGCCCCAGACCCCTAGCTCTCGCTTCGCTCGAGATTCTTAAATTAATTTATTAGTATATAACCAGCCCACTCTGGCGATGAATTTTCCCATTCCTTTTTCTTCCCACTCAGCCATTAATCCCTTTTAACTATTCCTTGAACAATCTTTAAAATCTTAAACGATACAGTAACCAGTACTGTAGACGCAAAAAAGATAACCATTCTTTGTTCAGTAGATACTAATTCCATTAAAGGATAAGGAAAGAAACCATTATGTTGGAAAGTATGATGAATCCAAACCCAGTATCCAGCAGCAAAAGCACTGAAAATTCCAAACGCATTCACAACAGAAGTCTTCCAAGGATCACTAAATAATATAACATCCAGAACTTCAAAAACTGTTGGATAAAAATGCAATCTAACATCTAACCAATGAGATGGAACAATTCCAAAACGTTTATCCACTAAAAGATTTGCATCAACCGATTTGATTGACCAATATAAAATAGTAATCAAAAGTTCTAAAGGAGCAGCAACAATATTGAGACGCTGATGCAATGTTCTAATAACACCCAGTCCGGTTAAAACTGATAATAATCCAAAAAACTGTGCAAGAACCGCTACACAAAGACCAAGATTAGTTAAATATTGGAAATGAGAACCATAAGCCTCATTAATTATAGTAGTATGTTTAAAAAAGAGATATGAAAAACCTTCATAAAAAATATATAATGCCGAAGCATGTAATGCTAATTGTGCTGCTTTCTGCATGATGATGATAATGACGACAAATCAAAGCTGAACTGAACTGAATTAAACTTCTTTCTTATTTTTAAAATTTTGCTTGATGAAATTTTTTTTCTTTTCCTATTTTTTAGTAATGTTACTTCAATACCTACGATATAATGATCATATAAAAAGGAATGATAGTCAAGAATACCCTCGATGGTGAGAAAGAAAAGATTGAAATTTGTTTGATGATAATAAAAATATATGATAGGTGATATTCAACAGGAATAGGTGGTGATATTCAACTGGAACAGGTGGTAATATTTCAACTAGAACAGGTGGTAATATTTCAACAGAACAGGTGATAATACAAATTATTTATAATATGCTAATCCCGCCTAAATCTATAACCTCGACTATGAACCTCGACCTTGTGTATAACCTCGACTATGCGTTTAGCCTCAACTCTTATATATTTTCCACTCTATCCAAAAGTACCTTTCAGACAATTAAAATCTGGCCAGCTGGAGTCATAGAAAATGATGGAAAAATTGTACGAGAAGAGAGGCAAGTTATAGAGTTTAAAGTTGCATGTGAAGATGGACGTAGCCGCTCCATACATTGTTTTAAGCACGTTTATAACTTTACCACGTTATAACTTGCATAAACGCCGCATAATCAGAGTCATATGCAACAGCAAACAATTGCGATAAGACAACTGCATAACATTAAGTTTATTTGATAACTCTTCAGTATTGTTAAGTACTGATCCGCCATGACCCCTGACACTCGGTTGCTGTATCTCCGGCGGCTGGGGCCAGCTAGGGTGCAGTGAGTGCTAGATCTGGGGCTATGCCCTGGCCGCCGGAGGCAGAACAGAGGATGCCATCAAGCATTTTAAGGTTAGTCGTAATACCTAGTTACAAACAATCCTTCCATATAGGGAAAATCAATACTTTAAATATTTTGTTTTCTAAAAGAACCGTTCATACAAAATCGTAACTCAAGCGAATTATTTGAGTGATTCGTAGCCTTCTCTACCACAGAATCGGCGAAACGAGGCATTCAAGGAAAGCAAGACTTTCAGGCCAGAACGAGAGAGAGTGCACATCTGGAACGGAACCTATTCTCTGACGACCGACATAAATCATCTAATATACAAAATTTTCAAAATCCCACCTTACAGATTCAGCCCACAGGGAATTATCTTAGAGAGAGTCAGGAGTCAGATGGGTACCCTAAGTATTGCAAGAGGATTCTCTGGATCTAAGCGACTGAGTTAGAGTCAAGATCAAGTATTTTGATAAGCAATGTATTAAATAGCAAGTATTTTCAGCATACAACCAAACACGTCAGAAAAGTCTGATATTTCAGTGTACGTGCTAGCACGTTTCCCCAACAGACATATCACATTTTGTGTAAAAATATTGTTTCATAAGTGACATATAGTGTTACCCTTGTGAGATGACTGGCCATAATACACACTATAGTAAAGAGTGGTGAGTCACTACTTTGCTCTTCTAGTGAGAAAATACTTTGTTACACTGCTGCAATGCAGTTGTGGTTCTATGGTCACAATTCATATTTCAAACTGTTCAATAGATTCTAATTGTTCTAATAATGCATCATTAGTGTTTTTGATTTCCTGTTTATCTTGAAGTTTTCTAGAATTTGCCTTAGCCTCCACCGCCTTCTTTTTCTCAACATCACTAACTAATTGACTAAATGTTTCTTCTATAGATACATCAAGTTTAGCTCGAAGTTCAAGATCTTTAGCCTTGTTCCGCTTAGATCTTTTTTCATCTTTTCGAATACCTTTGGAGGTTTGAGATTTTTTAGATTTGGCCATGATAAACGAAATAAGGAAACTGCCGAGATGAAGAAGATGAAGATAATCACGGTTCATATTTACCAGGTCCAAATATTTTTTGAATATTTTTTGGATGAACATATGTGCGGCTTTTATGAGGCTTAAATAACTTAATGAATCAGCCTCACCGACATGATTACCCTACCATAAGATAAGATATGAGCCAAAAAAAAATATTGAGACGGGAATTTTTCAGTTGAAATTTAGTGATTCAGATCTGAATTTATCTGTTGAATCAACCAATCTCTATTCAGTCAGTCAGTCAGAGTATCTACAATGCCATCTACTCATAACAAAGATAAACCATGGGATGTGGAAGGTATAGATAAGTGGAAAGAAGAACCATTTTTACCAGATGATAATAAAAGTGGCCAACCATTTCTTGAAGAAAGTAGTTTTGCAACACTTTTCCCTAAATATAGAGAAGGATATCTTCGAGAAGTATGGGGAGATGTCACTAGAGCTTTAGAATCAAAAGGTATAGCCTGTGTACTTGATTTAGTTGAAGGATCAATGACAGTGAAAACAACTAGGAAAACTTATGATCCTGCTGCTATACTTAAAGCTCGTGATTTGATTAAATTACTAGCAAGAAGTGTTCCTTTACCTCAAGCAGTTAAAATCCTTCAAGATGATATTGCATGTGATGTAATTAAAATCGGCAATTTTGTTACAAATAAAGATCGATTTGTTAAACGTCGTCAGAGATTATTAGGACCAAATGGTAATACACTTAAAGCATTAGAATTATTAACTAAATGTTATATTCTTGTTCAAGGTAATACAGTCTCAGTAATGGGACCATATAAAGGACTAAAAGAAACTCGTAGGATTGTTGAAGATTGTATGAAAAATATTCATCCAATTTATCATATTAAAGAACTTATGATCAAAAGAGAGCTAGCTCAAAAACCCGAACTTGCTGAAGAAGATTGGAGTAGATTTTTACCACAATTTAAGAAACGTACAGTTTCTCGTAAGAAGCCAGCTAAAATTAGAGATACTGAAAAGAGAACCTACACACCATTCCCACCGTCTCAGACCCCTCGTAAGATTGATTTACAGATTGAGAGTGGTGAATATTTCCTTAGTAAAAGGGATAAAGAGCAGAATAAACTGGATGAAAAAAGAGAAAAGCGAGATGCCGCCAAAGTTGAAAAGGATAAAGAAAGAGCAGCAGATTTTATTGCTCCTAAGGAACCTGAATATCAGTCAAGTGAGAAGAAGAGCTCAAAAAAGAGGAGATCAGAAGATGAAGAAGATGAAAAGAAAGAGAAGGCTGAGAAGAAGAGTAAGAAAAAGAAGAAGTCTACCACAACTGAGGATTAAGATTTATGCATGTATACTATAATATATAAGGGAGATTAGATACCCGTAGCTTTGCTCGATGTCACTGAAACCGGGTTGAGGCATTGGAAAGAGTACGCTCTCGAACGAAGCGTGAGTTGAGAGGTCTGGGGCTACGCCCCAGCCGCCGGAGGCAGGCAACTGATCATGAAATCTGTATTCGGATACCCGCTTGTTACTATAATTCTGAAAAAACCCGAGTTCAATAATGAATAGTCAGATTAACCTCGTCTACCGACTTGCGGACTTGGCCTCATTGACTTGAGATAGAGAGGTCTGGGTCCGTATAGACACGAGAACTACCAATATAACAGATTCAGCCGTATATAATTACCCTCCCTACAGGCGAACTTCACCAAAAAGTTACGGCAGGTCTAGGGCGGTCAAAGCAGGTGTCAATTGAGATGGTGGGCAGGTAGAGAGTTATAGAGGGATCATTTTATATATTTGTTCTGAGTCTTCTTCTTTAATATATTTATTAATTTTCTGTATTCTATTCTGTTTGATTTCGGTTTAAAATTTATTGACGCGTTTTTGGAGGTGGGGTTGTATACATTCATTACAACGTTATAGGTTGCAGTCTCTACCTACCGACCTGCCTTTGAGGAATTCAAACGTAAGAATAGGCACGGGACGACGTTCTTCTTTAATTGATTTTTTATCTTAGACAAAGTTCACCTTGCCGAGTTCTATGGATTGGATTGTTGATTGATTGTTGATTGATTGATTGGCTGAGCAGTCTCCCCACGAATATGGATTCATATGAGAGAGGATTTCGAGTGGCTCATCAAAAAGTATCAATTGATGTGGACTTAGTGAATTCTTCAATTAAAGGTTGGACGGAGATTTCAGTTGTTCCAATTGATTTATCATTGAAATTAATCAAATTAGATTGCCGTCACAGTAAAATTCAAAATGTTCTAGTTAATGGTAAAAGAGCAACTTTCACACATTATGATGTCCTTAGGAATGTACAAATGCCAGCATCATCTACTGCTAATCAACATCATTTATATCATAAACAAATAGGCGATTTATTGAAAGATACATTACCTGGTGAGTTGATTATTCATATCCCAAAAGGAATTAAAATCACCCCTCAAGAAGACCCTTCATTGGCAAGCTCATCCTTGGCATCATTATCTCGATGGTCTCAATCCCTTCCTGATATGACTATTTGTCAACCTTTGACTGTTAAGATTGATTTGAGTACAGATGGAAGTAGTTCAGGTTTCCGGTTTGTAGGAGGTATCAACAGTAACCTGAAACGTCAGTTCTGGCATGCATATACAACCCATGATCCTTTAGGTCAAGCCACTTCCAGTTGGTTGCCTTGTGTGGATGGCCTTTGGGAATTATGTACATGGGAATTGGAGATTTCTGTTCCAAGAACAGTAGGTGCTTCCACTGATAATATTGAAACGATACCGGCTGATTCTTCAGTTAATGGGAATGGATCTTCAGAAATTGAACTTGATGGTCAGAACGATGATGATGAAGGACCTCTAGATGATGAAACTGAAGAATCAGAACGTGATATATTGGTAGTGTGTAACAATTCTACCCCTACAGAAGTAAGTATTATCCGAGCGGAGTCTGATCCTGGGCTCCAGACCCCAAACTATTGTTCGTTTAGTTGATTCTAACACCCCTTTTCCAGATGACGCATCCGTTCGATTCAACAAAGAAAGTTGTCTCTTTTGAAATCTTCACTGCCATTTCAGCACATCATGTGGGATTTGCTGTTGGCCCTTTTGTACAGGTTCCTATAGTTGATTTACGAAAAGCTGAAGAAGACGATTTGGTTGGAGTTGATGACACAAATTCTTCTATTCCAATAACAGCCTATACTTTACCTGACAAGGTAAGTGAGACAACAAATACCTGTATTTTCCTTTACAAGGCTATGGAGTTCTTCACTAGGGAATTCGGTTCATATCCTTTCTCAACCTTTTCTGTATGTTTTGTTAGTGATTGCCAGATAGAAATAGCAAGTGCTGCCTCGTTGGCAATTTGCAGCGATAAACTTTTATTTTCTCCAGAGGTCATTGAGCCTTTATTTACATGTACAGAATCTCTCACTGTAGCATTGGCATCACAATGGTGTGGTGTAAATATTGTTCCTCGGACATGGAATGATTTATGGGTTACGATAGGAATTTCACACTTCATGTCAAATTTATTTCTTAGAAGGCTACTGGGGAATAATGAATATCGATTCCGGCTTAAGACTCGTTCTGATGAGATCTGCCGTCAAGATATAGGAAAACCGCCGATAGCAGATGCTAAATTATTATTTCCAATAACAGATTCCGATCTTTCATTTATTAAATTGAAAGCTCCGGTAGTATTATTTATTCTTGATCGAAGAATGACAAAGACTGATCGGTCACTGGGGCTGTCACGGGTATTGCCTAAATTGTTTCTTCAATCGATGTCAGGAGATCTAAATTCATGTCTCAGTACAAGTCATTTTATCAAATTATGTGAACGAGTGAGTCATAATCGATTAGAGAAGTTCTTCAGCCAATGGGTTTTTGGAACCGGTTATCCTATATTTAGAGTAACGCAGAGATTTAATAAGAAGCGTATGTTTATAGAAATGGGTATCCGCCAAGTGCAGATGTCCGAACTGTCCTCGGCAATGCCCGATTCAGATTCATTTGTTGATGATGCTACGAGACATTTAGATGAGCAAGAAGAAGGTGGCCATCGTGATTCTGATCTTATTAATGGTGGCGGAGGTGGTTCTATGCAAACTATATTCACTGGGCCGATGACTATTCGAATTCACGAGGCTGATGGTACCCCTTACGAACATGTGGTAGACTTAAAGGACAGTTTCACTAAACTTGACATTCAATATAATACCAAGTATAAGCGTTTACGAAGGAATCAGCGCGGGGTAGGAAAAGCAGAATACGTAGAGGCGTCGTCATTAGCGAATGATGACCATGCTTCTGCTGGAGATGGAGGACCACCTGGTGGTGGCAGTGGAGGCACTGGAACAGGAGTTCTTCTTCATTGTTTAGGCGATGTATTACAATCAGATGATGATGTTGAACAATGGAGGTTATCTGACTGGAACAAAGATGAAGAAGAGAGAATGTATAATGAAGCTTTCGAATGGATGAGAGTAGACTCTGATTTTGAATGGATTTGTAAAATATACGTGAACCAACCGGATTATATGTATGCATCACAACTTCAACAAGATAGAGACGTTGTGGCCCAATACGAAGCGGTTAGCTTTTTCAGTGAGTTAAAAGCTAGTCGATTATATTCGACAATATTAGTACGAACATTGATGGATCGTAGATATTACTATGGAATTCGAGTTCAAGCGGCTCTAGCATTGGCTAAAATGGCTATGGCAGATGTCGATTATATAGGTAAATTTCATTTACTCAAGGCATTCCAAGAGTTGTTCTGCTTCGAAGGTTCGACAATTCCTGCCGCTAATGATTTTTCCAACTTCCCTACATATTTTGTGCAAAAGGCTTTAGTTAGTGCATTATCACAAATACGAGATTCAAGGGGAAACTGCCCACTGGATGTCAGACGATTTCTGCTCGACCTGCTTCGTTATAATGAAAACTCAACTAATGAATTTTCTGATTGTTATTATGTCTGTCATCTGATAACTGCTATAGTAGATTCATTAACAGGAACGCATCTTGGTGGTAGATTTTCTGTTTCTGAAGATTACGAGTCGACTAAGTTCATTCTGCAAGCTGTATCAGAGATTGATCGACGTCAACGTATGGATCGCTGGATTCCTTCGATTCAGAATATGGTGACAATACAAGCCATTAAAGAGAAACGTTCTTTAGCTCTTCAAGGTTTAATTAAGATAAATGTAGAGGAACTAGTACAGTATACAAGACCTGGGAACAACCCAGATGTACGCTTGGCAGCTTTTAAAAGTCTGATGAGCCTTGGTGGACTACGTAATGAACCAATTTTGCATTATTTATTTTTTGTTATTATTCATGAACATTCAAGTTATATGAGGAGTGTGCTTATTAAAGCACTGACTGAGGTAATTGGGGATATAGCAATAAAAGGAGAAGGCCCAGACTTCGTTAATGGGGTAGATCCTACAGATCGGAATGGAAATGGGGAAAAAAATGGAAGACTTGGTGATGATAATGATGAAGATCATGAGAATGGTGGTGGCGATGGGTTGACTATTGTAGAGTCAGGAACAAGTACGTTAAACGCCCGTCGAGATGCATTGGCGAGAACAACTATTTCTGGAGCGATCACAATGATTCGTAAAGTATTTCTGAATGAGAGTTTGGAAGGTTTTAAATCGTTCAGTGATCATATCTGGAATGCGTTAACGAGCTGGCGTGTAGAGGAAATCCTGAACAAACGACGATTGCTTGAGATCTGTCGTATATTATATGAGCCTGTTAATAGTTATATGGTTGTATTGCCTATTCCCCGAACCAAGCGGTTGGTAGCAAGGCGTGTAAATAATTCACCATTCATGGTTATTAAGAGAGAGGAACCGGCCAAGCCAAAGATTGTAATCTCGACTGGTAGTAGTGGCACAGAATCGATCAAGAAAGTGTCGAAGAAAAAGAATGATACTAGTGCCGCAACTCCTTCAAAAATTGCTAAAGTTAAGATCCCATTGAAGGCGGCGGCAATTGCGGCAGCAGCAGCCTCAAAATCGAGTTCGGAATCAGGCACCCCTACAGCTGCGAACACGTCTACCTCCAAGACAAAAGTAAGGCTGAAACTAAAGATTTAGCCAGAGAAGAACGAAACAGACGAAGCACAAGTACAGGAAAGAGTCTATTGTATCATATTTGCATGTATAAATAAATATAATGTTTTCTTATGAGCCGAGATAGGAATCATGGTTACTGACACGATCTGAAGTTAGGACCTCTAGGTAGTCATAGCCGCCGGAGGCAGAAAGATCCACATAACAATATTGTTTACTTCATGTAAATAGTAATACTATTTTTTCTATAAATATAAAGATCACATATGCGTTCATATTCGCTTAACACAGGAACCAGCCTGTGGCTCCAACGAAAATGAGAGACATTCCAATCCACCACAAGGGAGTAAGATCATAAGCAGGACGACGAATTGCAGTAGTTTTACTCCGATTTTCAAGAGCACGTCGAACTCGCTTAACAACACTAGTAGAACTTGCAGCTGCTGTACCAGTAGGATTCATAGTCTCGGTAGGGAGCATCATTGGTGGTTTATAAGAGAGGTACAAAGGAGGTAATGGTGAGCCATCAAATTGATTTAGATCCAGACGATATCTTCCATAATAGGTATCAACTTCAACAGAGAAACTCAGAAAAAATTCTGATTGGTTATATCGCGAATAAGTAGCTACGTCCGATGTACAGGGTACTGATACCAATTGTCTACCATCCACCTCAAAAGGAGACAATACTAATGAACCATTATTAAGGATTTGATATGTTCCATGTTGGAAAAGGAGCACTCCAGATGGGCATTGTGGGTTTTGAGCTGAGAGATGAAAGTTAGAAACTTCTAGTGAGCTGGAGAATACAAGTTCTTCTACTTACGATTTCCTGACACTTGATAAATAGCCTGTTCCCAAAAACCATCACTAGTAAAAGAATAACTAAGACCTGGAAGTGCTGGTTCTATAAGAAGTTCATCAACTGGATCGTAGAAGCCCTGAATGTTAGTTAGAGCAAAATAAATACCTACCGGTGTTACCGTCCCTCCAAATAATACTTACAGGACCAGTAAAAACAGCATTTGATTTAGAAGACCAAGTACCTTCTAAATCATTCATAGTCTGACCTAACACGTTATGAGAACATAATGCGATTAAATATGATAATAAAAATGCCACTGGACTCCGAAAATGCAACATTGTTATATAACAACTAAAGAAAACTTCAACAACGAGCGAAGAATTCAAAAATGAACGGAAAACGAATGACCTAATATAATATATATAGCTGTATTTATAGGTATATATGTATGGATTGGTACTGATGATGGTGGTCTATGTATAAAACTACAAGAACAAGCTTTTTGTGACAAAAATAGAAAATAAAATCTTGAGGGTTAGGTAATTCGTATGAGAAGAGTACGGCTGTCAGCAGATGAGCAGTTGCTTCGGAGATATATTTTGGTACTAAATTACCTAATAATTTGGAGATGCCGGGGGAGTTTTATTACGGTTGATTGGTTGATTTGGATCTTAAGAAGGCGAATTAGTGTGTAGAATAGCGGGAGTCAGGGAGGAGTCAGGGAGCGGGGAGTCAGGCAGTGGGCAGGCCCAAGGCGTCGGTGGTCATAGGTCGGTGGTCCCTCCCTTCTGGGTTGATTCGTGCCTTCCGAGATACAGAGCTGTGTATTTTTTTGTACTTATGGTCCCTTAATACAGTACCTTCCGAATATATTTATTTTATCCGAGATCTGATTCACTGATTTGCATTAACATGCTGTTTCCACCATGTCACGATGAAACGAGTTATTACCGGAAGAATAAATTTATGTACATATATGCGCGGCTGAATTCTTTCGGCAACAACAGACGAAGTACCGGAAGTTAAGGCTGTCTGTACTATGACGTATGGAACCCCTGGAGAACAAAAGGATATGACGAAGTCAAACTCCATTGAAAGAATTGTTCCTTACGACGTAACGACTACAAACATTAGCACTCCACATCTCTATTGGAGTTATATTGACATGTACAAAGTTTTCTTTAACCATAATTGGAATACATATTTTGAACTATCGTTCAGAATTTCGAGAGTTTCATGCCTTTTTATTGATAAATTTTCCAGCTTTCCAGCTGATACCGCTTGAACCATATCTTCGTATACTTTGAACTCTTAGATCAAAACTCCAGTCAATCTGTCGGCCCGCGTCCTCGGCCCGCGTCCTCAAAAACCAACTCACGTGAATACCACGTGAGTACCACGTGATGTTCAGCCATTTTCAACATGCAAGGGACCAGCGTAACTTACAAATCACTAGATTGGCGGCACACCTTAAAATCATAAGTTATCATAATCTTCTGATCTGGATAAAATTGAATTGAATAACAATATAAATTTCCATTCATTATATAAAGCTATGGGTTATCTCCCGGAAATTACATCTTTGGCTCAATTTGATAAGGTTCTTTCCAGTAATGAACTTTTTGTGGTGAAATTCACTGCAGCATGGTGTGGTATGTTTAAATGGAAGGGATTATATCAAGATGGAAATTCCACAAGTGGAGATTTAGGATCATGCCAACTATTTCACTCGTAATATTGTCGTCTGAGGCTTCACATCGTGAACTTGAGATCTGATCAGGTACTGTCCCTGCAGAACTAACTAATATTAATAGCCCCTTGTAAACAAATTGCTCCTCTTGTAGAACAATTCTATGATCAATTCACCAACGTTCAATTCGGAGAAGTCGATGTAGACAATTCACGAGATATCGCTCAGAGGTATTCTGTAACTGCTATGCCTACTTTTGTATATTTTCATAACAAGAAGGAAGTAGATCGTGTTCTAGGAGCTGCTCCAAGTGATATTTATCATAAACTTGTGACATTATCAGAAAAGGCACCTATGGCAGTAAGATCAAACGGATCAGTTACTGATAAAGGTAGTGGTAGTGGTACTAATGGATACTCTGATGATATTAAAGAGATTTTATCCAAAACTAAATTTGAATTACTTAATGATGTTTTACATTTTGGTGAATCTGAAGTTTTGAATATCAAATCCGCTGATCCTGTAAGTGATTTGAGAGAATTATTAAATGTGGCATCAAAAGAACCTTCAAAAGGAATTGCTTCCGATGCAGATTCTCAAATCCTTATCTATCTTCCTCTTCAGAATAAGGCGAAAGTCCATTCAATCTATATAAAATCAGATACTTCGGAGGTTAATGGCGATGGATCTGAAGAGATTCAATCCCCTTCTACTATAAAGGTATGGGCGAATATTCCTAGTATTATTTCCTTTGACGATGCCACTGAAGGAGGAATCAAACCTCTTCATAGTGGTCCTATTCCTGACCCAGATTCGAATGGATGGAGAGAGATCAATCTAAGATATGTTCATTTTCAGAATGTCACTTCATTACAAATCTTCTTAGATGGTGAAGATGAAGATGCTTCTACTGTTGTTCAAAAGATTTTGATTGTCGGTAATAAGGGGGAGAATCGTGAGCAAGGTAAATTGGAGAAAATTGAATAAGATCAATATAGATATTATGACTATTACTATAAGAAAGATTAATTTCATGTTGCCAAGCTTCTCTGGGCTGTAGCTCTCACCTGTTAAGCCAATGCCGGAATCTAGCTCTCGTTCTTCCGAGACTGGCTCGTAGAATGATTCGCGGATGAGATAACGATGTTGGACTTTAAATCGTGAATTTCCAATCGTTTCACCAAGTATTATCCCCAGAGGCGATCTCGTCGAGCTTGAGGTCGAGTTCTGCGTGATCTTGATGTCTCGAAATGGCCAGTTTATGCTAGGTCACGACCTTGGCACTCTGCTCGATTCAATCTGGCTGGGCCAGTCGATAGTGGAGGAGCCATGCGGGTGGATCTACAACACGCGTGCTGGCTAGATAAAGTTATAGTTAAACCCTGTGAGCTGTTAAGTACTGTACCCCGACCCGGCATATTTCAGACCACAGGGGTAGCTACTCTACTAAGTAAATTATGCTAATAAAAGATCTTAACAACTGTTGTCACTCACTATACAACTCAATCAAGAAATAGTTACTATGAAGATATCTAATTGAAAATGATTTAATCGGAGATTGGATCCATTATTGACTATTAGTATTAATTGTAGTAACAGATCACAATGGATCACAACGTTCTACAGTGTATCTGAATATGTTTCAATCTAGATGTATTCTGATAAAGGACTTCAGACTTTAGACTCCAAGAGCAGAATCCTGGGTAGAAAAGACTGGCCCTGACTGGGTCTGAAATCTGTAAAACTCAAACCTTGAGCGAAGGACCAAACAGGATCTGGAGCAGCGCCACAGCCACCAGAGGAAATGAGCTAATTCCTTATCTACTTTCATAGGCCTGTTTACTCGCTTCACTGAGCCCTTCCCATCGGAGTGGACTGTCATCAGTGCGTGGTTGCAGATACGCGCATACACAGCCGTACCTGCGCGCGCGGTTCATGAAAAATTTTAAATTTTTTTTTTAGCCCTACGCCAGCAGCAGAAGCAGGCAATTTTTCCCTCCTTTTTTCCTCTCTCACTCTTTCTTTCTTCCACAATTTTTTCAACTTCTTTTTAATCAATCGAACTTGGAATTTTTTTGATTATTATCAAATCCAAATAAAACCATTTAAGAAATAGATATATATATATACATTAATATATATATAGCATTTCTTTTGAAAGTCAACTGACAGCACATTTATTTTTTTGAAAGTATTTTTGTTAAATTTCTTCCCATCATGTCTGAAGGTCTTACTGATATTGAAGCAGGACAAATTGTCACTAATTATGATGAAGTTGTTGATTCATTTGATGCTTTGAATTTAAAAGAACCTCTTCTTAGAGGTATCTTTGCTCATGGTTTTGAATCTCCTTCTTCAATTCAACAAAGAGCTATTTTACCAGTTATTAAAGGTCATGATGTTCTTGCTCAATCTCAATCTGGTACTGGTAAAACCGCCACTTTCTCTATTGCTGCTTTACAAAATATTGATACTGATATTAAAGCTACCCAAGCTTTGATTCTCGCTCCTACACGTGAGTTAGCTCTTCAAATTCAAAAAGTTGTTTTAGCTCTTGGTGATTTCCTTAAAGTCAACTGTCATGCTTGTATTGGTGGTACCAATATTCAAGAAGATATCCAATCTCTTCGTGATGGTGCTCAAGTTATTGTTGGTACTCCTGGTCGTGTTCATGATATGATTAATAGAAGACATTTAAGAACAGATAAAATTAAGATGTTTGTTCTTGATGAAGCTGATGAAATGTTATCTCGTGGATTTAAAAGTCAAATTTATGATATCTTTCAATTATTGCCAAGAGATATTCAAGTTGTTTTACTTTCTGCTACTATGCCAGGTCCAGTTCTTGAAGTCACCACTAAATTTATGCGTGATCCTATTCGTATTTTGGTTAAGAAAGATGAATTAACTTTGGAAGGTATTAAACAATTTTATATTGATGTTGGTGAAGAAGCTTATAAGATTGATGTTTTAATTGATCTTTATGAAACCATTACTGTCACTCAAGCAGTTATTTTCTGTAATACTAGAAGAAAGGTTGAATATGTTCAACAAGCTCTTACTGAAAAAGATTTCACTGTTTCCGCTATGCATGGAGATATGGATCAAGCTCAACGTGATACTATTATGCAAGAATTCCGTACTGGATCTACTCGTATTTTGATTTCAACTGATTTACTTGCTCGTGGTATTGATGTTCAACAAGTTTCACTTGTTATCAATTATGATTTACCTACCAATCAAGAGAATTATATCCATCGTATTGGTCGTGGTGGACGTTTTGGTCGTAAGGGTGTTGCTATTAATTTTGTTACCAGTGAAGATATTGGTGCTATGAGAGAAATTGAAATGTTTTATTCTACTCAAATTGAAGAGATGCCTATGAATATTGCTGATCTTATCTAATGGAAATGATGAGAATAGGGGGAAAAAGTCAAGAACTGGAAATGGGGGAAGAAGTAGAATCTTCTTTGATTTGGGTGAAAATACCAAAAAAGAAAAAGTTAGTTTGAAATAATATCATTCCAAAAATAATGATAATACATTCATTTAGGAAACGATTTGTGTGCTTTATATGTTAGTTTTGGAGGAAGGATATATATCCAAATCCATCCATGATGTTCATTTTCTACTGCTATTTGTTAGTGTTTTGCTGTTTGTGTTTATTGTTTGTCTACTTTGTATTTGTGAAAAAAGGGAAGTAGCTTTTGCTGAACAATTTTAGAGAATTTCGTTATTAATAACTCCCGACCTTGTCTGCTTCCGGCGGCTGGCCAAAGTCCACACCCCTAGTTCCAACTCCGGACTACTTTCAAGCTACGATATACAGATAAGCTCGACAGATAATCATTTTAGATAGAGTTCATGATCTCGGTCTAGATATGAGACTATCGTGGATCTTCGCAGATCCTGGGTAAGGTTATATTGCTTAATATTTAAATTTTTAAGGGGGTATAGGTTAAGGTTAATGAACTGGATTTGGTATATTTCGCGTCATCAGTACTCGTATCAGTTGAGCCGATGAATTATCATTCAAGTTGAATCTAGTTGAGGATTGATCAGATTTTCTAATCTGATAAGATGATTAGAAGAGTTTCTGGGTTGTGTTTACCATACCTAGAATATCATGACGCAGACCCGAGCTTAGATTACCTCAACTAGCCGTGAAGTTATGGTTACAGTTGTGTCCACCTACCATAAGAAGACGTATGGACGATAATAATGAATAAATACAACTAGTATGTTTCAGACAAAACTGAAATATTCGATTTTAGATTAATATCATATAAGCTTAATTACCGAAACACGTTTCTATTCGTTCACATTCGATACCGATCTTCCGATATTTATATATAATTGTTCTTGGCAAAACCGTTACTATTCACCGTCCTCCCTTGGCAAGACCCCTTGGCAGCTTACACAGGGGAATCACCCTAACCCATTACTTACTGATACAGAACGCACGTATATAACTATGGCGGAGATAGAAACTAACTGTTGTATAGCTAATTAACGAAAATGATTTTGAAATAATAAATAAATAGACTCCAGTACATATTATACTGTTAGCTCATTCCTGTATTAAATAGTTTAACTAATAACTAGCAGTAACTTAAGCAGTAAGTTAAGTTACGTAATTGATAGAATCAAGTTCCAACCATGTTAGGCAGCTGCATTGCATGCATTGCATGAATCCATGGCCCATTTTTAGTTCGAAGAACTTGTTCTACTGCTACTGCGTGCGTCTGCCCCCTCCTGTATATATATAATAGGTGTAGATCGTCTCCTTCAGTGAATCTTTTTATCTAGTTCAATTTCTATCATTTTGTTCCTTTATGATATTATAAATTTTAACAACATCCAGTTGGAATTCCTTGGCATATAAAAGGATTATAATCAATAAATTGAAGAGATTCCGCTTGTTGTTAAAATAACTGTGAGATAATTATTTATAGTTTTTCATTAATATTAGCCAATATTCATGGCCTTGATATAGAAACAAAGTCTATTCAAAGATCCTATTGAGGATTTGAATCAGATATGGCATGGGATCAGTTATGGGTAAGTGACACGAGCGAAGCGAGCTACGGGGTCTGGCTGAACACAGGGGTTGCTAAAGCTAACATTTCTTTCAAGATTGATAAACCGCATCTTGCCTACGCGGTAATAGGAGGATTCGTAACAGTATTCTCATTGATTTCATTGTTTGTTAAAGAGAAGCTATATATAGGTGAAGCCACTGTAGCAACAATATTTGGATTGATTGTTGGACCTCATTGTTTAAACTGGTTTTCTCCAACAACATGGGGGAATTCGGATTTTATAACTATTGAGGTTTCAAGAATTGTGTTAGTAGTTCAGATTTTTGCAGTAGCTGTTGAATTGCCCAAGAAATATATGCTTAAACATTGGTTATCAGTATTAATGTTATTATTACCAGTCATGACATTTGGTTGGTTAATATCATCAGTTTTCATCTGGAAATTAGTACCCACATTATCATGGATACAAGGTTTAGCAATCGCTGCTTGTGTAACTGCTACTGATCCAGTTTTGGCTTCGGCAGTGGTTGGTAAAGGTAAATTCGCTCGACGGGTGCCGGGACATCTACGAAATATCTTATCTGCGGAATCTGGAAGTAATGATGGAATGGCTTTTCCTTTTGCTTATTTAGCTTTAAGTATTATTCTTCATAAGGGACATCCAAATACTATTGCATTTAATTTTATAGTTTTAACTGTTTTATATGAATGTATATTTGGTTGTATATTGGGAGCGGTTATTGGATATACTGGTCGACATTTAATTAAATTCGCTGAAAATAAAAACCTCATTGATCGTGAATCGTTTCTTGTTTTTTATTTTGTATTAGCTTTACTTTGTACTGGTGTAGGATCTATTATTGGTGTTGATGATCTTCTTGTATCATTTGCTGCAGGAACTGCATTTTCTTGGGATGGTTGGTTTGCAAAGAAAACTGAAGAATCTCATGTATCCAACGTTATTGATTTATTATTGAATATGGCATATTTTGTATATCTTGGTGCTATTATCCCATGGCAAGATTTTAATAACGCATCTTTAGGCATCGAAGCATGGAAATTGGTCATTTTGGCCATTCTTATATTGTTATTTCGTCGAATCCCAATAGTTTTAGCTTTGAAACCGGTCATTCCTGATATTCGTAATTGGAGAGAGGCACTATTTTGTGGTCATTTTGGTCCTATAGGTGTCGGAGCAATATTTATTAGTATTTTAGTTCGTGCCGAACTTGAACATGGAGAACCCACCCCGTTGGCTGAATTACCTCCTCCTGGTTCACCGAACTATTATGCTATAGCTACTATTTGGCCAATTGTTACTTTCTTGGTAATTTCATCTATTATAGTTCATGGTTCTTCTATTGCAGTTTTCACGCTTGGTAAGCGATTGAATAATATGACAATTACAATGACTTATACTACTGGAGGTAACAATCAATCTTGGCTTTCTCGTTTACCTAGAATAGAAGGTGCACGAACTGTTTCATTACATACTGTGGATACTGATGAACCTATTCCTAAGAAACACAAAATCGGTACTACTGCAAAACCTGCTGGCGGTATGAGGCGTAGAAAGAAGGGAGAAATGGTAAAACCGGGTGGAAGGCGTGAACCACCTGAGAACATACCAATAGATCTTAGTGCAGGTGGTGCTGGAAAACACATTTCTGATACAACTCCAGAATCCCAGGAAGATATCTCACTCGAAGAAAAATCTCGCACTGACGATGAAGGAATTAATGCCTATGAAGAAGGTAAAGAAGTCATTATTGAGGATCATCAAGGTGAAATAATTGCTATGATTCATGAGAAGAAGAGTAGTACTGAATCGGAAGAAGGAACATCTACATCTGCTGAATCTAGTACCACCCATACTGATAGATTACACCATACTCAGTCTGGCTCACCAACAGAAGAGGAAGGGGAGCCAGTTGAAGATTCTGGTATTGAACAAAACGCTAATCAATTACAAGCAAAGGCACAAACTAGAGCGGAATCTACCGAAAGATCCCCGTCGCCTCATACTGCTCTACCTCATGATCATCGTCAACATTATCACAGTCAAGATGAGGGTGATGAAGATGAAGAGGAAGAAGGAAGTGCTAATGGTGCCGAAGATAGCGGTCACCACTACCGACGACGTCACCATCGTGGTGGACAGAGGGTATTTGCATATCAACTTGATGATGATGTCATTGTGGAGAATGAGGATGGAGACATTATCCGACGGTATAAAATTAACCGTAAACCAACCATACCGGAACATGTTCAAGAACATACACAGCAAGCGGGACCGTCGCACATATCTGCAGATGATTCCCAGGTTCGTGGCCGGTCTGATTCTTTGATTGGAAGAACGTTGTCCAAGGTTGGTCTTGCAAGACTAGCCCATTCGTTCTCTGTTGCAGAAAATAATAGTACCAGCCCCAGGGCTACGCCTCCATTTGCTACTAGTCATTCACCAAATGTCGATGTCGAAAAGAATCAGCAGGATGACATTGTTCCTGTAGGTGGTGGTGAACATGAGCATCATAGATTTCCATTTGATGATGAAACTATTCGGAAACATCTTAAGAGTTTACTTAATACTGGCGATTTGAAACCCGTGAGTCATGAAGATAAGGGAAATATCTCTGAGAGCAAGCAACGTCATCATGATAGCAATATTGATAGTGGTGAACAATCATATCGCCATTTTCCTCATCCCCAGAAGCCTACCAATGAAGGAGAAGGGGAAAGCAGTGGGTTTACGAAGGCTAATACTACGGCTGGTGCAACTACGCAATCTATAAATACTGCTTCGCTACCTCGTAATTTTCTTGGGCGTCTTCCTAAAGAACATGATGATGAGGATGATGATGCTGAAGATGATGACGAGGGAGAACAGGAACGACATGAAAGGGCCCATCCTCAGTCTTCACATGACGAGGAAGAAACTGCGGTTGAACGAAAGCGTCGTCTGGCCGCTCTGGGTTTATTAAATACTCACGGAGGAGATGAAGATGACGACGATGAGGAAGAGCCAAGTAAGCCTGTATCCAATAGATCTCGACGTCTGGGTAGGTCGCCGCCGCCATCTGCCATTCGAGAAGAGGATGATGATAACAGTACGGATGATGACGATGAAGAAGAAGAGCACACCCAGCGGATAAAATGGAGACATGATGTAAAGCGTGGTGGTAGTGGACTGTAGAAGACTTATAATTGTAATTTGAGGTCAAGTTAGTTGTTTTTAGTTGTTTCAGTGTTTTTTTGCATTTATTGTAATAGTTAAATTAATATGACAATATAATTTTATAAATACATATACATTATTTATTATACAAATAACAGAATGTTTTTTCATTATTCCAACACTAGTTTACAGTTGTGAATGCTCTCTTTTTCATTTGTCTTTCTGTTTCTTCTTGATGCTCCTTTTCATCTACAAACTCTGTAGTATGATGAAGCTCCCAGTTCTGTTTAATAAACTTAAGACCGGCAATGTTATAACCCATTTGTGACCTTGATTGTTCAAGTGCATTAGCCAGATTATCACTCAGAGCCTCTAGATTTGGTCTCATTACTTGATTAGCTACAATCTGCTTATGATGAATTCTAAGTGTGAAGAACAGGACTCGGCAAACTAAAGGAATATTCCATTGTTTAAGTGTCCAGATCTCAACGAATTGAAAGAGTGAACTAACTTTACTAAATGGGAACACAAGAAGGGCATCCTCAAGTTGACTAGGTTTGATTTTCTGCAAAACATCCATGACATATCTCTCAGCAGAGACATCCAATGTCTTCAAAATAATATTTCTTGTAGGTGCAGCAGCTTTTGGGTTCGTTATTAAAATTTCAGAATATTCCTTTTGTTGCTTGAGATCTTCGATACCAATATCAATAGCCTCCATCAGTTTTTCTCCAGCTTTCAGAGTCTCGATAGTTTGTTTTCCTGCTCTTTCAACCTCATTGAGCTCTTCATCACCTTCACCTTCATTATCACCATTACCATAACTACGTAAACGCGAACTGCTATCATCCTCTTCCAACGAAGTTGTCAATGTAGCTTCATATAATTCTTCAAGCTCCTTTTCACGTTCTTCTTCCAAGAATAATGGTTCATCTGTGAGTTCCCATGTCCTGATACTTTTATCATGTGAGCCAGACACAATAAAGCTAGCATCATTCGCAATGGCCAATGTCCATACTTCGGACTTGTGACCAACTAATTTTTGAATATTTTCAAACTTGTCACCATCCCAATATTTTACTGTCTTATCTTTGGAGGCCGAGAAGAAATTATGAGTTCCTGGCTCGAATACTACTTTCATAATACTATCCTGATGTCCAAATATAGATTTATGACAATCACCAAAGTCAAGCCCCCAAATCTTAATATTCTTATCTGCAGAACATGTAACTAAAAGCTTCGAATCATGTGATATATCTAAAGATAATACAGGTAGTTTATGGCCATATAAACTGAGAAAGAACTTTAGACTATCAGTGAAGAACACTTTCACAGTATTATCCAAAAGAGAAGCAGCTATAAGTTTACCATCTGGTGAAAGTTTAACAGCTAGAATATCATCTGTTAACTCTAAAGTTTTTGTGTGCTTTAATTTAAGTCGAGAAAAGGTACGAGTTGTTCCTGGTACTTCTTCTTGAACTACACGAAATTCCCAAAACTTAACAGTTTTATCAGCACTAGCTGTAACTAGTGTCTTACCATCAGAACTAACGTCTAAAGCCCAGACTGCTCCGGTATGAGCAGTAGATATCTCTTCTTGTATAGACGAACTTGCAATATCATATAGTGTGACACCACCTTCTTTTGTACCAGTGACAAGTAAAGCATCACCGGGTAAGAAACTTGTACACAACACATAACCACAATCCAGGAATGTTCTTAAACAGTTATTAGTTTTAATATTCCATAATTTTAATGATCCATTAGATGCACTGATAATCATTTTGTTATCCGAACTTATTGCCAGGGATCGAATATCTGAGCGATGGCCACCTAATTCTATGACATGAGTACGGGAATATTCAGCAGGACCTGGGGATTTTTTTGATGAGGCCGATGGCGATGACTCGTCTGATGCAACTGAATAATGTTCAAGAGAATTATTCGTTAAATTCAGAATTAAATTGAGTGATGAAGAGGAAGTTTTCTTATGACCAACCGCCCAATCAAAATTTCGTACTTTTGATGGCGTTCGAATAATAGTATAGGGTATGTACTGTTCAGCGATATTATCTTCTGATATGCTAACATCTTGTTCAAGGCCTTTATCCTTCCGTCTTTTTTGTTTACGAGCAACTGATTTTTTAACTTCCTGAGCAGATCGTCTTCTCCAAATCTCGACGGACTTCTCGGCATTTGATACTGCGAAAAATCGTCCATTAGGATGAAATTTTAGTCCTAATCCTCGCTCCGGGCTTTGTTTTGGAAGAGTACCTAACTCAATCAGTTTATTGCCATCCTCAGAACTCAAGTTGACAGACCAAAATTTGATATCTTTTGTAGCCCCACTAGTTATTATTATAGCAGATGGCGATTTGTTTTTAGTTTCAGTCAAAGAACTTTCATCCTCATCTTCGTGTTGTTCTTGTCGTAACTCTAATAATGCCATTGACCAACATTCACCTCTGTGTGCTACATGGGTCTCTACACAATGCTGGATTCCGAGGTTCCATAGCTTAATCATTCCATCCTTACTGGTACTTAATAACCAAGGTTCATCATCTCCTATTAAACCTGTAACACTATTGTTATCAATACCATTATTCTCACTACCGGCGTCAGCACCGCTAAGAAACTTTATACTCGTAATCTGATCCCGATGACTTCGTAATCTATAAAGACCAACTTCACCAACTAGATCCCATACAACGATATTGGAATCTCGTGATCCACTCGCAAGTCGGGTTCCAGATTTATCAAATTCTAATGCCGTTATAGCAGACTTATGGCCATTAAATGTAACTAAAACAGTTCCTGATTGTACATCCCATACTCGGATAGATCCATCACTATATCCTGCGGCTATTAATTGATTGGTAGGATCTGTGGCCACTTGACTAGTTTCGGCTGTAGCCAAGGTGCTAGGATCGGAAAATCTAGAAATTAGAGTACTGGTTTTAATATCCCATAAAAGAATATCTTCAAGACCACCAACTACTGCTAACCCACTACTACTCGATGATCCAGGTAACCATGCTACATTAGTATTAGATGAGATCACACCAAATGAGGACAATGCCTCATATCTTGAATAAGTTTTTACCATACCAAATATAAACTTATTAGACCTGGATTGAATGAACAATATATCAATCTCTTAGTTTCTAAGATGTAATATCGACTGAAGAATAGATCAAATGTCGTTGGAAGAATTTCCCAAGATCCAGAGGTGAAGATGTCCATAAATTTATTTTTATACCCTAACCTTGAAATTATTTTCGAGACGGATTACAGCCGCATATAGGTTGATCAGTCAGTGAATAGTCTGGGCCGGTCTGATCTAACTGTATGAATGGGGGTATTAGCTATCAGCATCGACCTACTATTTTTTATCAACGGTCATTATTTTTAATTGGGAGCTGTACTTCTTGGGTTTCCATTGTTCCCAGATAATTTCCGTTGCTTGTGGTGGTTCAATGTGAGAGCAGAGTAACGCGGCCACCCATGGTGGCCTTTACCATCACCATAAGAACAAAAAATGAGAACGAAAATGACTTTTCTGAAAATAAATCCATGAATTTATTAAGATACTTTTAACTTTTCAATTTCATATATAAACTGAATAAGGTTGTCGTCATATACTACACTAACTACAGCGCATTAAGACGAAATATTTTATGTAGATCGTTGCCTTTTACGTACAGATAAGATAAGCTTCGGTGCATGCTGTGAGGAGAGATAATTTAATTTTCCTCAAGACAGCTATCTCGCAAGTGTCTCGGAGCCTGAAAATCAGATCCCACTGCTCACTTGGATCATCTATCTGCCTTTGGCGGTAGGAACACAAAAAGATTGAACAGTTCGGTAGGATAGCATTTGTAGAACTTGAGCTGGTGTTAGTTATCTCATTAAAAGATACAATTGAGCTTGAATCAATCTTGTCTTCAGTCGAGTTATTGTCATGTCCATCATTATTATCTTCTAGATGTCTCCTTTAAGCTACTGAGTAGAAATCACTAACGAAAAAATAATATAACCAGATACATATGGTATGTTTTACATAATAATATATAAGTTCTTTATAATCCTTTACCTCCTCCTACCGAACGACTCATATTCACTCCAGCAAGTTTTTGAATATAACTCTGAGTAGGAGCTATTTTTCTAACTGAACGAACTTCATCTGCGCTATGACCTGGAATTCGAATATTCCAATTACGTTCTAAATGCAATTGAAGATCTTTAACTTCTAAAGTATCTGATTTACGATGCTTAGCCAACCGACATGCAAATGATGTAACACTATTAACAAACTCATCAGCAAGATCAAGAAGTAATTCTTCTACATCACCATCAATCATAGCCTCTTTATCGTCACCAACAACACTACTAACCAATTCACTCAATTTACGTTTCGATAAGACACGATCACCAGTCATTTCAAAAGGGGGAGGTCGAGTCAAAGCAGGGGTAGTCAGGGCTGAAGCTTGTATGGCATTACCTCCAGATAAAGTAGGACGACCCGCCTTAACAGTCACAGGTACAGGTTGTTTTACAGTTAAATTCTGAGGTATAGGTAAAGAAGCAACTGGCGCACGAGTTGGAGATGACATAGCTTGAGTAGCACCCATATTATTAGGAGGAGGGTTAGGACGAGCAGAGGGCCCAGTTGCTGCTTGTGGTGTGCCTCCTGGCTGTTGTTGTTGCTGCGGTTGTGGTTGTTGTTGTTGTTGACGTTGTTGTTGCTGCTGCTGCTGTTGTTGTTGTTGTTGTTGTTGCTGTTGTTGCTGCTGTTGTGTCTGTTGTATCTGCTGCTGGGCGTTACGTACTGAAGGAGGTAATCCGTTCGCCATACGAGCACTTGCTGTAGCGTTGGTTATCGCAGGCGATTGTACACGGCCAGCTGAAGAGTTATTTCCAGCCCCACTAACAGGTCGCTGAATAGGAGTTGGACCCGTCGTATTTATATTCGGTGAACCCTGATGCTGCAATTGTTGTGCGGCTTGTGCGGCATGCCCCGCCGCAGCTTGTTGTTGCTGCTGTTGCTGGAATTTTGATTGCGCCTGTGCCTGTGCCTGAGCTTGTGCTTGTGCTTGGGCCTGGGCTTGAGCTTGAGCTTGAGCTTGGGCATGGGCTTGTGCCTGTGCTTGAGCTTGTGCTTGCGCTTGAGCTTGTGCCCTCGCTTGAGCTTGAGCTTGAGCTTGTGCTTGTGCTTGTGCTTGTGCCTGCGCTCTTGCCTGAGCCTGGGCCTGAGCTTGTTGTGCCTGCTGGGCCTGCTGGGCCGCTGCCTGTTGTTGCTGCTGTTGTTGCTGTTGTTGCTGCTGGCGGGAGGAAGCTTGAATTTGTTGTACAACTGTCAATTCTAAGGTTTTAAAGTTGTCCTTTTGAGCCCGAATAGACTGTTCTTGCTGCCTGATTTTAGCTCGAGTAGCTTCATCCAAATTGGGTTGTTCTCTCAGGATTTTTTCGAATCGATCTAACTGTTCCTGTAGAGTTCTTTGAGTCTGACGAAATTGCTCCAATTGACTGGCCCGAAAAGCTTGCTGCTGCTGTGGAGTCATATTTTGAAACTGTTCCCTTCGGCGCTGTTGAGCTTGAGCTTGTTGTTGTAAGGTCAAACGCTGACCAGGAGGAATCTGACCACCAGGAGCGACCTGACCACCAGGAATCTGACCAGGAATTTGACCACCAGGAATCTGGTTAGGGACAGCTGCAATTTGACCCGACGGTATTTGTTGAGCACCAGAAATCTGCTGACCGCCAGGGATTTGTCCAGCCGCTGCTGTTTGTTGCTGTAATCTTTGCTGCTGTATACGTTGTTGTTGTAATTGCTGCTGTTGCTGTTGCTGCTGCTGTTGCTGTTGCTGCTGCTGTAACTGTTGCTGGGCTGTTGCATTCATGGCTCGTTGCTGATTCTGATTTTGCCCTGAACCCTGAACCTGCTGGGCTTGACCAGTCATCTGTTGACCAGCAACTTGCTGGCCCTGGGATTGTTGTTGTCTCTGTTGACCCTGCTGAGCTTGGAGTTGTCCTTGATATTGTTGCAAAACTTGTTTAATTCTCTGAGCTCGTAAAAAATGAGTTTGACCTTCTGCAGTTTGAGGCCCGGCTTGAATAACTGCCTGGGTCTCTTGCTGATATTGCTGGATAAGAGCATTAAGCTGTTGAGGTTGCAAATTAACAAGACGTGCTCTCACCTGTTGGGCTTGAGCTGCTTGAGCTTGAGCTTGTTGCATTGGATTTCCACCCCCCCTATTATTGGGGTTATTATTAGCATTGTTATTACCGCTATTTGGCATCATTCTGATATTATTCTTTACTTAACTGTGTGAAACAATAGAATCCCGATATCGAGTTAACCTGAAATTATTCTTGTTGTATAGCCTTTTTACTTTGACTCAACTCAAAATTCAAAATAGGAAGTAAAAAGTTAACAATAACAGGATAAGAGAAGACTGATTTACAAAATTGCATCCAATCAAATGATGAGTAAAGATCGAACGGAATGGATGAGGATGCTTAACGTGAACTTGAGTTGAAAGTTGGTGAAGTTGAAGTGTAGTTAGTAAATGTCATTATCGGACTTTTATACATAACTTTGGCCGGGTAATTAACATAACTTACCGATCACGTGATATATATAGCGAGCGCGCGATCGACCGAGATATCGATATTCGCTGCCAGTATTCCGGCATATGGAGTTTGTTACGCGTCGCGTCCTTGACTACCTCGCTGCCCGGGCGCTGTTTGCTCGTTCCCCCGAGGTTAAATGCTTAATACCTTCGCATACTTAGCCTCGAGCGAAGCAAGCAAGGAGGTGCGGGGGTTAATTCACTCCGAGCTGGGATCCTCTGTTAACACCAGGTGGCGGTTGTCACTGCCTAGGTATTGGTGATGCTTAAGTTCTTGGCTATATGAACTTCTGAACAATTCATGAACAAAGCATACCGGACGAGTAACTGGCTATAAGTCCCAATATCGCAACATTCCTGTTACAAATTACTGGTTTCTTCGAGAAATAATCTTATCCCAACGTAGGGGAGAGATTCTCTCCTCCCTAGTGGCAATCAATATATCTGTATAAAACTTTACTATAAATAAATTGTTTTGAAGAACATGTAGTATAGTGCGTGTCATTATGGACTCTTGGTGTCGCCGGTCACTTATTCTGCTACTCGCACTCGAGAAAGCAGATGGAGAACCCAGTTACGACGTTCGAGAGATTTTCAGTTCGATGATTGAATCAAGAACCAGGGGTCAGGGCTACGCCCCAGCCACCCGAGGCACGATAAGGGGTACGCCCCAGCCACCCGAGGCACGATAAGGGGTCCACTGCTCTCAGCTATCGAAGACGTGTTGGTTTTATCTCTGATTCTATAAATAAGCATACAGGGTATACCACACTATGAAAAGAGTATGTAAATATTACTATTTGATTTGACCTACTCATTCAGTGGAGTTCATCTGTTTGTCATCTCATTAACTTTTTAATTATTTTCCTTGCTTAAGGAGTCTTATAAATGTTGCCCCTCCAAATCTGGCTTCAAATATCTAACAAAGTCATCAATAATTGATGGCCATGCGCCTTCTTCGAAATCATATTCTTTGAGTTCTGGGTCCTCCTTTAAATATTGAGCAAATTCCCATATCATGTTCCAGGTATCTTTTGAAATATTACGTTTATGATGTTGAGTGACAAATGTTGTCCATTCCTGAAGTTTTGGAAAATAATCTGATAATAATAGATTCCAATTTTCTACAGCTATATCCAAAGCTAAATAAAAGTTAGATAATAATTTTATGAGAAGGTGTTTCCAGTCATTATGGCCGAATCGAATCATTTCTCCTGATCTGTTCTTATATCGACACTTACGTAACAATTTTTGATCTCGTTGAAGGTTATAGCTGAAAGTAAATTTATACACTTCACCGTAGTAATTAGGGTCACTCTTCATTTTATTATCCAAGTTTATTACTGCTGACTTCATCTGATCCAATGTTGAGGCACTAAAAAGTTAGCATGAGCTGGAAATAAGCCGAACCGTTTATGATTCTAGAGTTCAATATTTGCCTCTGGCTGGTACTCTTACTACGCTCTGGTTGATTATCCTCTCCGCCTCTCTGCCCACTAGAACCACTTGAATCGGTTTTCCAACACAGCTGACATACTTCAAATTCATCCATCCATCTATAAAGCCCTTTCTAGAAAAAGTTCCCATGCGTTTTGAATCCAGTTCCTTAGCAATAGCCAGGACAACAAGATCCTCCAAATTTAAATTCAAGCCATCTTGAATGAATGAAATTGTTCCATCGATTCCAATCTCGTCTATTTCTTTTTCTAAGAGGTTTGTTAGATATGAGATTCGAAAGTTATCAACATCTATTGGATCATACTATTGCCTACCTTTATATTGATTGAAAATCTTTTCTAAGGCAAATATCTGGGAATTCGTCTGATTGGGTTTGACTTTAGCTACTCCACTGAATATAGCATCAGCAGCCTGTTCCAGTTTGTAGTTATACTTCTTAAGAACAGCCGATGCCTGCTTCGATGAGATTCCAGCTATATTTGCTAGTTGCTGTATTTTGGCAGACTCATCAGCCTGGAAATAATTAGTTAGTTAAGAATTCCAAATAGCAGATACTCTCCCCCTGAATCTCAATAGCACCACAACAGATTCAAGACGCAAAATGAAAGAATTGAAAATTCAAAACAAACAAAACATCTAAAACAGATCAAGGGGAAATTTGAGCATAGGAAGATATATACTTATTTTCGGGGAATCAATCCCGGAAGACATCTTGCTGTTGCTTGCTCCCTCCTACTTTATACTGTCTTATCATTACAATACTTACATTACTCATTTTCAGATCGATAAAAAGTACAATGCTTCTAAGTTAATGACTTATAAACAACCTAATAATCCTTTAATCTCAATCAAGAAATTAATTGAAATATCAAGAAGTTTATATCAACTTCCTGGGGAAAATAATGAAGAGAAGACCTCAACCTCATTATCCACATCGAAGCAGCTAAAAACATACTGAGCCGCACGGGCCTGCCGCAGCAACTTTCTCTGGCAGAGGCCCTCGTTCAGCCTCCGGCGGTTGGGGCGAAACCCCAGATCGCAGTCTCGGTTCGCTCGAGAATTAGATTCGTAGACCAGGAACGCTCAGGACTATGCTCTGTTTATAAATAATTAACTTAAATACGTACTGTCGTGTAACTTTTCTAGGGCGCTTTCTCAACTGCTGTATCCAAAAATGTCTTGATCTTTCTCAGCATGTCCATTTTTATTTCTTCGGGAACCATATCTTGACAGTTAGAAAAATTCATTTAAATAGCTCGAGAATGTCGTATCTCATCAGATCTCGAGTGTAGCTGGGTCTGATGCTCCTGCTCACCCGGCCAATTAATCCGATGAATATTTAAAAGTTGTAGTTGATGGATTCTTTTTCACATACTTAAAGCTCTTGATTCTATTTTTTTTGAAACTCTTTCAAAATTTGGTTTCTCTTGGCCACTAAGTTCCTCTGGCATGTTAGTAATGAATGCATCTAAAATTCAATAAGCAAGAAAGCTAATAAGCAAATAACCATTCAAAGGATTAATCTAAATCAAAAAGAGTTGAAAGGAGCAACCATGACTTCAAAATTCTAATAAAACCAAAAACTCCTCTTAGTTAACTAACCCAAAGCTAAATCATTAACATCATCAAACCACCCTGCTTCTCTTAGTTGATTTCTAAGATAAATAGTCATTCTAGAACATATTGTTAGTTACAGAAAAACCAATCAACTTTTAACGGCTAGACTAGTTCATAGTCTGTTACTGAAACCCATACAGAAACCAAACTTTAACTACGCCCAAGACCTTTAAAAAGTACGAGAGAGTTAGCTCTCTAGAGCCACACTTATTTCAAACTTACTTCTCATACTCGCCGGACTCTATCAATCGTTCTTGTATACTTGATTTAAACTCTTCTGCAGACTGAACCGCCATTGTCCTATCGTGATATTATCCTAATCCCTGTTGATCTAATCGTGTGTAGAAGTCAAAGCCCAGTGTAAGTCGCTAAGAAATGTTTGATATGATAATGATGGTAGATGCCGATCTTGAGATAATCAATATGTTCAAGTTATCGGGGATAAATCCAACTTTAACTGCCGCAGACCAGCCGCAGAAGAGCCGCACTAGGTACAGATATATGATATATACATGTAGTTCGACTAAATCTAATTTGGTATCAGCCCCTAACCCTCGCGTCAGATCCGTCTGTCGAGACACGCCTTTCGAGGACGGAAAAGTTCCCGCCGACGACTCTCTTCTGGCATGGTTATATATAAATGCAGTAATTCCTTCATTTTATATTGATTCTAATTTAACTTATAAGGGATAGATACTTCTGATTATTAACGATGGACTTCTCCAAGGCTGAAATCACTAAGATAACCCCTTTGGAATACGGTGATGCCGAATGGGTCAAGGTTAGTAGACGCTTTGGGGGAATTAGTATCCTCAATTGTTTGTTTTGTGTGCAGTCTATTTTCTAACACAGAAAGACCCAAAAGATTTATTACAAAGATATAAATGGCAAGCCACGGGATTGGGAATTTTGTTCTCGTAGGACTCGAGTTCCTGGAAATGATGTGGATGGTATGTATCTTCATTGAATGACGAAGAAGTATATTGTCTTAGGAAAAACGGTTTCTTCTTCGAAAGTCTTAGATAGAGAAGGTTTCGTGTGGTAAAGTCTGATCTAACAAAAAATATGCAGGTGTAGGTATTATCGCAATTCTAGATAAGCCATCTGGAAAGGAGATACTTCTTCAAAAGCAATATAGGCCACCAGTAAATGGTGTATGCATTGAAGTTCCAGCTGGTTTACTTGATCCTAATGAATCCATCGAAATATGTGCAGAAAGAGAGTTATTGGAAGAGACTGGATATATCGGCAAGGCTTTCAAAGTCAGCCCTCTCATGTTTAATGATCCAGGTGAGTCTAAATATGATCCGTCTGCCTCCCGGGCCCTCGCACTAGCTGCGCTCGAAATTTGACTACGAGCGTGTAATATTATCGACAGCGGCCAGAGCTAGGGTCTTGGGATACCTCCTAGTAGCAGGCTACGAGATCGTTACTTCGTTACTGAACTTTGATAGTCAATGATTCAATCTAAGTATATCGGCTAGCATGGAATGAATCTAACTGAGAAGGGTTTTGTAACACAAATTTGAAATTGGTTCACGTGTCTATAGATCTTAGTGACGCTCGTAATCAAAATCCCAAGCCTCAATTAGAAGACGGCGAGTTCATTGAAGCATTTACTGTACCTCTAGCGGAACTTCCAGAACAATTAAGAAAATTGGCTGATGATGGCTTTATTTTAGATGCTAGGATTCAGAATATTGCGGATGGGATTGAATTGGCCAGGAAATATTTATTATAACTACAGATATGTTGATATATAAATAGAGTAGACTCGAAGAACATATCATTTGGAAAGGACAGCGTGCCTCTTGGAACGATCTTAGATCGATCCTGATTCGTTCCGCTGTTAATACTTCCATGAAATCATCTGAAGAATGGTAGCGATACGAATGCAAATAGCTAGTGAGAGTAAATATATCAGTAACAGTTATGAACGGAGAACAAGCATTGCTTTTCTCCCGAGTGGGCCGCCAGTTTTCCAAAACCTGTGCAATGTTCGGGCTTAGTATCGGACTCCGGGGCACGTTCTCGTGTCAATCGAGATATTTGCACAATTGCTTCGTTTGTTCTGAACTTGTACCTCCCATATAGTTAACTAAACTGTTAAGTTACCGCATTATCTGCACGATCGAAAAGTTGCGAAAAGCTTTTCTGACGGACGAAAAACCGCTCAAGATCAAAATCTGAAACAAAAGACTTAAGGAAATTCATGAATATAATGCTAAAGATTAAAATATTAGGAAATTCTCTTTCATGTGTGTTGTCCTTTACTCTCTGTAGCTTCGCGTTATTGCTACCCCTCCTGCCAGCGGCAGATCTCCATTGTTCCCCTGCATAAAAAAGGCTAACATGTTATATGTGGAACATTTACATGCAGTAGCCCTTTTTATCTTGCATTACATATATATACAGGGTCCAAGGACGGTTTTTCCGACAATGCATATAGAGTCGAGGCTAATTAACAGAACGACAGACTGAATTTGATTTATCTATATAATTTGAGCAGATTATATTGTATTTCATTGATGCTTCCTGAATCCATTCTGCCGGACCATATTTAAGTTCGTATTTAACAGAATCTAAAGAACTATCCTAAGACCATTTCACAGATACCCAATCCGTATTATTTCGGAGGTATTCAAGTTCGTATCAGATAAGGAAAGAAAATGAAAACAGACCAAGATTCAAATACCTTAATGTCAGGGAGCCGTAATGTGCCTGCTATTCTTATAACAACGGACTTGGATATATCTACGAACTTGCTTTTTTATTGTGAGATTAGTTTATTTTATAATGCAAATAATGTATAACTATTATTATCTCATACTGAAAGGTAGAGCACGATAGGTATGGAAAGGCGGAGTACTATTCATGTGATTTTACATGAACTTCCCGAAGTTAAACTGGCTGCACAGTCAACTTTAACCATAAATCGGTCACCGATTGTTGTTAGAAATTCTGTTTGATTATTTTCAGATGCGAGAAAACCTATAGTGAAGCTCTGCCCCTAGTGCCCCCCTCTGAACTGTCTACGTATACAAAACAATTTATGGTAGACATGCATTACAATAAGAACTACGTTGTTATAGGTAACGTAACTAACATTTAACTAACACTAAGTTTAAAGTGGAGTATACGGCATCAATAATATTATGATCCTTATCTATCTGAAATCGAATAAGCGAAGCTATCCCTCGGCTACGAGAGGTCTTCCCCAGATCTCGTTTTGTGGCTACGCACAGGGCCGATCAATATCCGTACGACTCCAGAATACAGTGGCAGCCCGAAATTAAACTATCGTATAAGTAGTGTGTGACAGCTCGATGACTACTCCTGACTACTCCTTCTAGTAGTACGATTCGTACTGCCTCGATTTATGCCTGTAACGGATAGATAACCCGAAAGGGTAAGGGAAATTAATCGTCCTACATAATAATAATACCCTATAACTCCTGTTATAGCGCCCATAATATTCTTTTATACAGTAAGATTGGTATTTGTCACGAGGCGACACTCCGATCCGATCCATCCATTCTCTTTAATCCCATCCTTCACTCCTTTTATTTGATCCTTGAACTATAGATATATATATAGAGGAAGGTATCCAAATCTTTTAGTTTCGTCTATGACGAATAGGAGATATATGGTTTTCTTCTAGATTGAAAAGGTTCATATTTAGATTCACCTATATTATATATTGTCACTGGTTTGGTTTCTTAAGTACTATTTTGTTTCGGTTTCATAGATTTCTTTGTTTCGGTTTCATAGATTTCTTTGTTTCAGTGTTTTTTGAAATGACTGTTGATGAGATTATCTCCGAAGAATCCAAAGAATATTGGGTCTTTGGCTATGGCAGTCTAATATTTAAACCACCTCCATTTTATGATTTAAGAGTCCCTGGTTATATTAAGGGTTATTTACGTCGGTTTTGGCAATCTTCAAATGATCATAGAGGAACTCCCGAAGCTCCGGGAAGAGTTGTCACCCTTATAGATAAAGATTTTTGGTTAACTTTAAATGATCCTCATCCTTCTCCTAATGATGATATTACTTGGGGAGTTGCTTATAGAATTCGAGCAGATAAAGTAAACTATGTTAAAGAATATCTGGATCATCGTGAAAAGAATGGGTATTCGGAGGCTACTGTTCCATTTATTGTTTCCAAAGTTGGAATAGTTGATGAACATAATAACCCGGCTCCTATTGATGTTATTGACAGAGTTGGTGGTTCTATAAACTGTACTGTATATATCGGAACCCCAGATAATGAAGCATTTGTTGGTCCTCAAGATCCCCAAGAGCTGGCCAATCATATTATTAACTCACGTGGTCCCAGTGGTGAAAATCGTGAATATTTATTTGAATTATCCCTGGCATTAAAAGAAGTAGCTCCCGAATCTTATGATCACCATATTGAAGATTTAGTATCAAGAGCTTTAGAACTTGAGAAAAGACTTGCTACTACTCTCACTGCATCATCATCATCGAAGGCTCCAAAGCCTGTTTCTGCTAAAGCTATAACTGTTAGTTCGTCGTCCTAGTTAATACTATTATAAGTATAGAAATGAAAGTAATTTATAAGTTGTCCCCTCCTTTGTTGGGCATGTTGCTCACTTGCTCATTCAATAAGGAATATCCCAAAATAGTCCGCCGGAGTGTTCTGATCAGATCCGGCTGATCGAAGTCCTCTAGAATCTGAGTACCATCCAAGTCACAGAGCATTTCTGCCACTCTGCACGTACTAATAGACTTGGAAAAGTGGGAACCGTCACATTATTATATATGCAAGTAGTTCTATTATTACATACTGTAGTTACAGTATTATATGCAATCATTAAAATTTTAAATATCTTACTATTATTTCAGAATATTACCAGGCCTGTAATTCATATACATATGCAATTCGTCTTGCGTGGGCCACTCCCCTCCAACTATAGACCCATGCGAGAATAAGTAGCCACCATTTGGTGAATAAACAATCAAAGCACACAAACATAATTTATCAGGAACATATTGTATTCGTTCCATCCACGGTAATACTTCCAATAGCTCATTATCATAACTGGCCTTTCCAAGCATTACAATATATTGATGAAAGAGTTCTTTGGTTGGATATACTTTCAATATATCATCTTTGTCTGAACCATTTGGAGCGGCACCTCGGACCCAAGTTTTAAATTCGACAACCGCACGTTGAACAGCATACAGGTCACCCCATTTCAATTTAATATCAGTGGCTGCTTTACAAAGAGACAATAGAATATCACAATCAGGATCATATCCATTCTCTCTCATAGTTTCATAGGTAGTCCACACATTTTCTGGTTGCCACACAGATTCTCCTTTTAAGAGGGTCACAAACATTCCAAGTGGCTTATATGCAAGGCTCGTGAATATCTCGCGCAAATTACTTAAATCTTGTACCGAATTGATTTTAATCAATTTACTTATTGAACCCACATTCAACAAATGCGATGATAATGATGACGATTTTTCAATCGCTTTATGCAATACTCGGATAACTCTTTGGGAGTCATCATATCCTTCACAAATTCTTTCAATTAAAAAGGGAGTAAGAGGAATATTATCATTCAAAATCTTTTCCCAAAGTGTATCCGCCATTCGAGGTGTTAATTGATCTAAATTACGTAATTTTGTCAATAAAAACGACCACATAGTGGCATGACGTTGAGAAGGTGGAATTTTATCAAAAGCCAAGAATGCTTCAAATGAGTCTCTAGAAAGCAAAATTTCCATAGCATATATTCCATCGACATAAGGAAATATTCCTAATGATGATCCAAGGGTATTATTACTTTTATTACCTTTGCTAAGAGAATTCCATTTTTCAAGTGCTAGCAATTCTTCTCGGGAATATTCATAATCATGTTGTTTAATCGCATTCATAAAAGTATGAGCCTTTTCAGGGGTTGGCCCTAAACTTTGAATATATGCTATAGCCAAATATCCTTTAGTATCTAAAGCTATTCCATGTTCAGTCATTTCCATCACTAATATTCTTAATGCTTCAGCTAACATTGGAATATCCTCCTTTGACCAACTGGTACCGAATTTAGCCACAAGCCATAACAGTTGATTATAAGTAAATGGAATTCTATGATCCGGATGAGAATGTCTCACAAAGATTTTACACAGTACAGGTATAAATTCAATGAGCCACTGATGAAGAATACGTAAAGTTCTAATAAATAGTGCCACTTGCCATTGCTTATCGAAATCAGGTAGAACTTGTTGACAAAGACGAAGAGATTCATGTGCTTCTAGCCTTGAAATACATCTGCGTCGAAGAGTAAATAACACCAAGAATGAAGGCCATCCAGATTTGGAATGTTCTCCCAATTCATTATTTGACATGATCCTGAATGCTTGAGTCAAAGTTTTAGCTTGAATGCAAGCCATCCATTTTTGAAGGTCATCTCCTGTGTATCCATTTTCATCCAATATTCGATATATACTTGA
This sequence comes from Sugiyamaella paludigena, assembly GCA_030579875.1. Classification (NCBI taxonomy): domain Eukaryota; kingdom Fungi; phylum Ascomycota; class Dipodascomycetes; order Dipodascales; family Trichomonascaceae; genus Sugiyamaella; species Sugiyamaella paludigena. The sequence goes on from JAKTRU010000017.1 coordinate 230,202, forward strand.
AGATGATAATGTATTTTTGTTCTCCTTAGCATTACGGTAATTGATAATTTCCGCTTCGGGATCGAAAAGTGTTCTAAATCTCCTATCTCTAGTAAGACCACCTTTTTCTCCAGTTGCGTAAAATTTTTCCAATCTCATCGCGAAGATGGTAATGATTTCCAGATTATCTGGCATTGTTTTCCGTTGATCCTTATTCTTCAGAATATCAGGAACCTCTGGATCATTCACATTGAAATTATCCAATCCTCTATGCCCCAATAAATTTTTCGGCATGTTTATTTGAAGGTGGTCGGTATCGACATAATCCTGTAACTTCAATCCGAATGGACGTCTTTTTTCTTTTTTTATTTTAGTAGTAGGCTCAGATTTGTTTCTGGGCCCAAAGAGAATTCGTTTTCGATTAGAAAAATGAGTGTGACTGTTACCAAACCTTGGCGGTTTAGGCCGCACCTCAGACTGTCGTTTAGACCGTCGTTTAAACCACCATAGCCAACATGGCGGCGATGTTGACGATGATGACGGTGATAATGGTGATGACGGTGATGACGGTGACGACGGTGATGATGGTATAGCGATGGCTAATTTCGACGTCCTAGAAGAAATATCCCCAACTCTATGTGTCATATCCCTATCTATATCTGTAGTATACGAAGATATAACAGATGATCTGCTCACAGCCAATTTATTCATAATTAATCGATTGTTCCATACATGTAGCTGAGGTAATAACAGAAATCTCTGCAATCTGAAAAAACCTCCCCCTGGATCAAAATATCTCATGTCGAGGATTAGAAGCAACTATGCTATAAAGAAGTTAATATCATTTCTTTTTTGGGAGTATGAAAGTTCAAATTGATTGTAATCAGAAAGATCTTATAATGACTCGTCCATATGAATAATTCAAATTCAAAACTAAATCTGGATATCAAAAGAATCAATCAGTGGTCGAAACTGAAATCGGAGATAAGCATTTTTCTATCAGTTGAAAAATTCCTGGACATATTAAGCCGTGCTATTGACTGGTTGCGGTAAGTAAATGTTCAACAGACCCGGCCGCGCGCGTACTGTATCACGTTACTGCACTACTAATTAATTAAGTCTGTGCTCTACGATAGATCAAACGTGTAGTGGGATATCTATGTATCTCCACGAACCAGAAGTGACAGGGAGAATAGAGAATACGTATCTAGTCATCGACTAGTCAGCCGAAATGAGTGGAGATTGTAGAATCAGTGGTTTGTTAGTGATCGAGTAGGGAGAATTTTCTTCCCGAGGCAGTAAGCTTATCGATAGTTAGTACCGGCTATCGGGGGATGGATCGCCGAGAATCCCAGAATAACACCTCAATATAGTGATAATGGATTAATATTACTACTAAAAATGAGCCCAGAAGATTCAGAATCTGGAATTTATTTTCGGTCATAATTGTCTACGCATCACAGCATCGACACCTGCATATGTTATTTTACCGACAGTGTTCACTCGTCCCCGCTTAATTCTTAACTCTCTATTCTTCGTAAGTTAACAATATAAAGTAACCTGAATTCTTTCGAATTCTTTCGAAGCCTTTTGATTATCTTTTATTGCTCTCGAGATTTCGAGCGGTTGAGTTGCCAATTGTGTCTTCATTTTGGTTTTCCAGCTATAATATCTTTACAACACCCTCGGGCTAGTTAGAGAAGTAAACAAACAAAAAAAACTTAATTTAATATCATATCATATCGTAACTTCACTGTTCATAAAATATTTCTAGAATTTCTTCCTCTAATAACCTTCGTCGTCATCGTCATCGTCGTCACTCGCTATCGACTAGACAATCGATTACCAATAATCGCTCAAGATCATCTCGGATAAGAAATACTTCTAATCGTCATAGTCGCCGGAGAAATCGCCTTGGCCAAGCAAATAACCCGTTTCCCATCACTATAGTAGCAGTATTTTTAACAGTTAATAATAACAACAATGCCAATCGAACTTATTCTTTCACCAGTATTCCGACCATTGGTCATGGCCAAAGCCGTTCTATTCCACCCTCATCGTCCTTCCAGTCGGTACGTACCCAACATAGTGGATCTGCCCAAAGTAGGGGTTTCTTCTTACACAGTCCGACGAGAATTCGGGACAGGGGACAAAGTTTACAGCGTATTCGACGACACTAATCCCCAAACCACTTATGATCAACGACTGTATCATATGGTTAGATCTCGGGCTGTCAAAGGAGCATATAAATTTTATACTAAAGGGGTGGAGAAACCAACTGCGGCAGTTAGAGCGGGACTTCGTAGTAATGTTTTATTAATTCGTAGTGAAGATGGTGATCATTTCGAACTTGGATGGCATATTGTGGGCCATAGAGTTGATGCTCTGGATGGATATAGATTGTTCCAACTTGCTGACGGTGCCACGTATCAGTGGACAACCAAAGGCAGATTTATGGAAAGAGTTCATAACTTAGGGGAGAAGGAAAGTGAAGTTCGTGAACGAGTAGCTTCAGTATCTATTAATGGTAGTAAAGGATTCACTATCTTAATTGACGAAACAAAAGTACCTAGAGAAATGGCAATCACCACTGCAATGATAAGCTATATTGATCAATGGAATACGATGTTTGGAGTTGGAGGAATCTATTATGGTTATCAGCCCCAGCAGGTTAGATGGAAGAGAGATTAGATTACGATATCCTCAGAGTGAAAGTGAGAAGGAGAAGTTTGCATTATATATGTTTTAGAATTTGCATTGATTGTGTTAATTTCCAGAAGTGAATCATCCTTCTGAGAACGCAATTATATTATGAAGAAAATAATTATACACACACATGAATATGATCCATGTTTTATAAACTTAATTAGATCAAATGGAAAAAAATTATTTATTATGGTACAGTGGAGTGTATTGGGCAAAATCTCTACAGAACCTATACAACAAAATCTGTACTCGAAATTAAAAGAATGAACAGGTTTTCAAGGGAGTATAAAGGGGGAAAGTGGTGAAAGCAAAAGCCCTATGAGAACTAAAAGCCCAAATAATATAGGGCTATAAATCTGTCAAATCTCCATTGCGAGAGTGTAGCATCCTAAATAACTAACGGTGGTTATATAAATATAAATAGCCGATCAAAAAATTAGACATGGACGTGAGAAGTTAGTCTTGAATAATCAGATTGATTCTCGGAATTGCCCTTTTCGGCATTCAGAATACATGCATAACAGCATTCAATTATCTCTTGATTTAAATTTCTTCGCATCAATAACATAGTTATGACCAGGGTCTTTCTCGGTGATAAACAAACTACTAAATTCAATCAGTCGGAATTTGTCACGCTAGCTTTACTTAGACAATAAATAGATGATAAATATTAATGAATGAATAAACAAACTACTAATTCATTCAGTCGGAATTTGTCACGCTATATATAAAGTCCGGTTCCCGTCTCATTCCAAAAGTGCCGCACGGCTGTTCAAACCGAAATATTTCAATTCAACTTCTTCCGAGTCATTCAGATTCAGCTTCACTATATCATAGAACAAACCTTCAAATGATATTTTGGAATAGTCGATTGTGTAATTCAATTCGACAAGTTAGTAAGAGCCGGCCATGGCATTTAAAATCCCAACGTCGGTTTATTCATGATAATATTACCTCTATTGTGAGTCATCTTAAAGAACGTGGATTAGTAGCTAATGTTACGAGTAATGCTCTTGAAAATGATGTCCTTAAATCAGGTAGAAAAATCACTTTATATTGTGGAGCTGATCCAACTGCTCAATCATTACATTTGGGTAATCTAATGCCCCTACTTGTATTATTACATTTCTATATTCGAGGACATAATGTTATTAGTTTAATAGGTGGAGCAACTGGCGAAGTTGGTGATCCATCTGGTCGGACTACTGAACGTCAACAAATAGTAGATCAAATTCGTCAGAAGAATATTATTCGGATTCAACATCAAATGAAAACTTTTATGGACAGGGGTTTAGCTTATGCTCAATCTAAAGGTAATGACGCATTTCGAAATCCCGGTTCTGCCATCAGAGCTAATAATGCTGAATGGTGGAAAGATATGACTATGTTACATTTTTTAGGAACTTATGGTAGACATATTCGAGTTACTCAAATGCTTGCTCGAGATAGTGTCAAAGCTAGATTATCTAGTGAACAAGGTATAGGATTCAATGAATTCACATATCAAGTTCTTCAAGCCTATGATTTTTGGCATTTATATAAGACTAAAAAATGTGTGGTCCAAGTAGGAGGAAATGACCAATGGGGAAATATTACTGCGGGAATCGATTTAATTTCTCGATTGAAACAATATCTACCTAATAATGAATTAGAAACAATAGAAAATCAGGATAGGGCAACCACAGATGACTTTAAAGATAGCTATCCTGACGCTGCCTTTGGTCTTACTGTACCGTTATTAACTACCCCTTCCGGGGAAAAGTTTGGAAAATCAGCTGGAAATGCTATATGGATTGATCCTGAACTTACAAAGCCTTATGACCTTTTCCAATATTTCGTCAAAACTCCTGATTCGGTGATCGAACAATATTTGAAAATGTTCACTCTCCTTCCATTGGAACAAATCCCACTTATCATACAGGAGCATAACAAAGATCCAGAACTAAGATATGGTCAGCGTATCCTTGCTTCAGAAGTTACTGATTTAGTTCATGGGATTGGATGTGGTTCACAGGCTGGATTAATTTCATCCATTTTGTTTCCTTCACCTGCTCAACAGAACCAGACTAAATATTCAAGTAATGAAATTCTTAAAGCATTCCATAATGAAGGATTAGTCAAATCTTATCCTCGCAATGAAATATTAGGTGTTCAATGGAGAAATATTCTTGCTCTGATTCTTGGTAAATCGAAATCTGAAGCATTACGAATGATCAGGGCTGGTGGAGTTTATTACGGCTTATCAAGAAATGTTGTGAAGGATGGCCAACTTGATGAGAGTTGTCTGGAAGATAATCGTTTATTACTTCTCAGAATTGGCAAATCAAAGTATTTTGTAATTGAGGTAGAGTAATTTATTAGGTGAAGGGCCGGATGAGGCCTCTGTAAATAGATCATTGATGTAAATAGTCAGAATATATTATTAAAATAAAAAATGCATATAATAAATAAAATAATTTCTCAAAGCGACGTTAAATGTCTTGAAACCAACAACTAAATTTGTTAGAAAATATTGATTCACGCAAAAATATTATCCACTATACTTACTCTGGAACCATGAGAATATATCTTTCCATTGCCTCCCGGAATCGATTCTTATACTGACGAGGAGAAACCACTGTCGGTTCCTTAATACCACTACGAACCAATCCTCTTTCTTTTACCCAACTTTCAAGTTTCTTATCCCATGTGAAAGTTCGAATAAAATCTATCAAAAGTTAGCTTTACCAATATAATGAACTGGTTCTGGAAAATTAACTTACCAATAATTCCCACAACTAGTTGCTTGTTTTCTTCATCAATTCCAATAACTAACGAATAATCCATGACATTCATCTTAGCCAAAAATAATGTGTCGTTAAAGAGTGACGTCCGTAACAATTTTTTGGAATGCTCCCTAACAAACAGGGGAGATTCATAGATATATTCCACCATATTTTCATCGAGAAGAACTTCATTCTCCCTACCAGTTTGTTGCACATGTCGATTCCTCATGGATCCTTTGAGATCAAAGATTCGGGACATCTTTCGCTCATAAAACAAATTTTCCATCACCACAACATCCATCTTCAAAGCCTTGCCACTGATAGGATTGCGAATTTGAATCTGGTAGAATCCAAATATTTTGGCTAATACTGTGGGAAGATCATGGAAGAACGCCTGTGCCATGTATTCAAAATAAGAAGGAGCAAACTTAACAAACGCATCAAGTTCTGTAGGTGAAAGTTGCTTTACTACCAATCTGTCGTCTAACGTCTTTAAAAATGCTGACCCAGACTTACCTCCAGTCGAATCCCACTTAATGCACCTAGCCAAAGATTGAATATAATATCCATCACAACTGCACTGCTGCCTGAAGGCATCAAATTGTTCGGCATAGAATATTTTACACGATAATCGCGCAGAGCCTTCTTGGAATTGATACTTGAGATGGATTCCTGTCTTTTTCAGCATTAATCTTTCAACATCATTGCTACCGGTTTGCTCGAAATTAACGTGACGATGATTATTTTCATCGGATGACAAGATATCCTCAGGGGAATACGCCGCTCTGGTGTTAATACGTTCCAGGTAATCAGGAGAACTAAGACAAAATGCGATCAGGGAGCTGGGTTCATCTTCACGGACAATAACATCTGAGTCAGCAAAAATATGCTCAGAGTTATTGAGTGGGTACTCGAGAGCATTCCATCCAGTTGACGACCTATCGGCCCAAAAGTTGGCCAGGGACTGCATCAACGATTGCTTTTCAGCTGTATGGGGCAACTCAACACCGGCTCCGATACTTTCTCTTTCTTGCAATGACTCTAAATCCAAACTTTCCCTGCTTTCAGATGTCACATGAGAAATATCATCATTCGATTTAACTAAGCTGCTCTGCTCGTCATCCTCTCCAGAAAGTGGCGAGCTCCCTTCTATAACATCACCAATTGGTTCTGATTTGAGACGTTGCTGATTCAGCCCTGAACGCTCCTGTTCCTGATGATGATGATTTCGATTTTTCTTATTATCACGAGTTCTTTCCCCATTAGTCTTACCAGCTTTCGAAATTTCATCACCACTTGCTATACGATCATCATCATCGTCCGTCTGATCAGGTGTAATAATCGATATTCTACTGTCATCTTCATCCTCCGATAATTCTTCAACTGCTTCTTCAACATTTTTGAAAACTTCAACTATCGGTTTGGATTGGACTACCGGAAAAGCTCGAGATCGACCCTTAGCAAGAAGTTTTCGTTCTCGAGCTCTCTCCTTTTCAAACTCCATCGACAACTGGTCAAAATGTTTGGCAAGCGAACTTACTTTAGACTTGCCATTACCTATCAGTCTGCCTGACAAAAGCTGTCGCTCGAGCTCTCTGGTACCGAATCGTTGAGGAAATGAAAACTTATCAGTGAACTTTTTTCGTAGAGGAATATTTGTACTCAAATTATCCTCATGATTTCTAGTATTATTACCAGCTGTAGATCCAGCAGCTTTGGAGGACAACTTTCTATCAGGATTGCGCAAAGCAATCTGAGACAATGGCAGCGGTCTTACTTCAGGTTTCAAGGTTGGAATTGAACTGCCTCGGGCCGGAAGAACGGGACGTCTGAATGACTCTTCGACTGATGGCCGTCGACTTTCATCTGGTAACCTTCTATCCATAATCGGTGAATGAACCTTAGAAACACGCTCTGGAATCAGAGTATCTTTGCGGGGACTCGTTGGTCTTGACGGTGACAGTCCACGAGGGGACAGAACCTGGCTGGGTCTTCGGGGAACTGGCGCTAATACCGCGTTGGCAGAAGTAGATGAACCAACCAAGGGTGCTGTAACAGCAGTGCCAGTAGATACATATTTAGAGTCTGATCCAGAAATTAATTTGGGGTCAGACGACCGTACTGATTCAACTAAGGACTCGTTTCCATCAGCTTCTAGCTCTGAAACTTCTTTCGTTTCGGCAACGCTTGGTTTGAGAACAACGGTAGAAGTAATCTCAGGTTCACCCGTAACTTTCAGCTGTGACGGCTGTTCAGCATCAGCCTCTACCGTTATCCTATGATCAATAACACCACCCGTATCTTCACTCTGCAACTTTCGGTCAATCGATTGCTTTTCAGCATTCTTCTCCTCCAATTCAAGTTGAATGCCTTGTTTATGGTTGTTTCCTTTTACCTCGCCGGCGCCGACGCTCCTTAGAGGATCCTCCTTCTCAGTAAAAGGAGTGATCGCGCCAGACTGCTCTCCTTTGTCACTCGCCTCAACACCAGTTTCCTCAGTTAGGAATATTTTTTTCAACTGTTGAGCAGTAATACGAGCAATATCCTTCTCCGACGGGAAAAAGCTGTTTTCAAATTCAACAAACTCAATGTCCCATTGAACCACCTGTTTCTGAACATCTCGAATAACTCCATTCATCGGCAGAATATCCATAACATCAGTTTCAAGATATTTCGCTTCCAAATCAGCCATGGCCATTTTCCGCTCATCCTCTGCCCGTTTCTTCAGTACTTCAAGCCTCAGTCTACACTCTTCCGTCCTATCCACAGCAAGGTCATCAATAACTACGCGATTAAGACGGTCCATAACACTGTCCCAGAAGCCATTAGCCTTCTTCCTAATACTTCTGTAGACGTCAATTTTGTATTTTACAATCTGCCCTGGCTTCCATAAGACTTTGGGACGAGGTGCAATAACCTCTAATAGATCAATGACGTCGTATTCGAATCGTACTGCCAAATCATGAAAGCCAAAAAAACGGACATGGTCACGGTAGATATCATGGACACATTGACCTGCCCGGAATGATAACTTAGTACTCCAGAAGGCAAGTTCCAAGTATTTCCCAAACGAGTACTTCCACGTTGAAGCAGACATGGGCAGAACGGGCATGGTATTCTTACATACCTTACAGTAACTCCACATCAAGATAGTGTCTTGGAACCCAGGCAATTTGCACTGAAATCTTTCAACCCTCACATTAACTCGTCCCGAACCATTGACATAACTGCGATAATGGCCTCCCATTGGATAATTGCATCCATCTGGGCATGGGTCATCAGCCGTCATACACATGTTTTCAACAAACTGGCCCAAAGTCAGATCGGATTCACTGTAAAAATCTATCCCAAGCTGGTCAGGCCCAACGCAAGGCGTACGTGTATCTGAACAAACTATGGAAAACAAGATAGAAATGTTTTGATGGTTAAAAGGATTGAACATATAGGGCGATTGATCAAAAGACAGCTCCCATTGTCGTTTCTGGGAATACCATAAGTTATAAAGCCTCTGTAACCTCTCTTGGTTGACGACTTTTATTATTTCTCGAGCTTTATCAATACCACCAGGAAGAGTAGCGAAATCAATCTGATTTAGACCAATTTTTTTCATGGCTTCTTCGACCTCACTAACATCGTTATCAAGTTGCAAGGTTTCATTACTTTTTTCCATAGCCACTAGCTGGTCCTCCAATCCACGCGCTTCCTGCAATAAATAAGGATTACCATAGTGGACAAAGGGAGATGAAGAAATCACCTTACCGACTTGATCCCGAATAAAATCATGAAAATATCCTGATTCTCCTTGATGGGCCAGATTATCACTATTCGCAGCAAGCTGTGATGTTGCGTCTGCCGGAATAAACACAAATTGATCTCTCATTAATGAAGTTTCCAGTCTAAGGTTGAAGACAACGTATACCAAAAATTCGACCACTGTCTTCACACGAGCTAAAGTTTCTTTATCAGCTCCCCGGAGAACTATGGTACATCCTAATTCACGAGGAGCTCCAGAGAAGAATATAAAAGTCTTAGCTACCTCTCTAAATCGATATGTTTTAACCTCAAATAATGCGCATTGCCCAAGTCGCGGGTTCATTGTCAATTTATCAATGGAGGTAAGGATATCTGCCTGCGTATACCTAGCTATTCTCGAGATAGCACTTAACTTCACATTGGGAACCACTGCAATACCTTCTTGAGATAGTAATTGTATCGCCAATCCGCTAATCTGGCTGCTGGCTAGGAGTACATGAGGTGTAAGCGACACAATACGTTTAACAAGCTTTTTAATATATTCAGACTCCTGCGCTAATACCGGATCCAGGCTCATGAAATGATGGTCTGTGCGACTATATTCTATGGGAAAGGTGACCAGGAGTATTCGAGGATTTAGGATTCGGCGTGGCATCGACTTAAGAGCCAGGGCTTTTGAGAAAACTGTGCCATCAACATACATAGTATCCTTCGGTTTCCCCCCTGGAATTCGCTTTATCTTCACGTAGTGACGAATATCAATACTATCACCTCCTTTGATATCCAGATCAATGCTTTCTGCACAAGTCAAAAGTGGGCGCATGAGAATGTCATGCCATGACTTGGGTAATTCAAAATATTCTAGAAGTTGGTCCAGGAACAGATGTGCATGCCGAATACTTGCTTTGTTCAAATCGATATTAGGAGTAGAACCAACGGCAGTAGCAGATGACGCCGTACCTATGCCACCGCCGCTCTTATTATTCGTCATGAAAGAACCGGAAGACACCCTTGGTAATCCTTTATTAGAGGCAACAATACCATTGCCATTGCCACTTCCACCTGACAGACTTCTTCTTCGTTGGCCTATTCGCATAAGACTGGATTTCACGCCACTGCCACCAGGATGATCTATTCCTCTACCAGTACCACTGCGTGGCCTTCGAAAGGACGACCTACGACTGATCTGGTTGCTATTTGATAAATCACCATCGGATCTAGACGAATTAAGAGAAGAAAACAATCTCATGGTCTTCTCATCCTCTTCTTCACTTTCGTCACTGTCGTAATATTCTTCTATATCCGGGGAATTTTCTATCGGATGCGGTAGATCTTCCAAAATATTACCACTACCATCAACAGCATTTCCAGCACTACCACCATCATTTTCCAGCGAAGAAAAGACACCAGGATGAAAAACAGCGGACACTCGATGATTACCGTCAATTGTCGAAGCTCTCGAACGAAATCTTCCTGAATACCGCGGATTCGACCTCGGTGATCCAGGTACATCAGGAGATATCTCGACCCGTTCACCCATTCTAGTGGCCGGAATAGCCATCATAGGGGTTGGCTGAGCAGTCTGATTAAAGCTGACCTCAATTTTTTGTATTCCATTTACTGTGTTATTTCTGCTGATATCTTCTGAACTATTGATTCCTACTCCTCCTTCACTGACACCACTATTAGCCAATCCGCTTGAACTATTTGAAACTGAGGGTGGGGCAGTTGGCTGCTCAACGTGACTCGAAATAGACAACCTATCAATGACATCCAAGCAATTAATACAGGACCTCATCTTACCATGATATCGAAGTTTGTCACGCAGTTTTTCTTCAGAGACTAGGGTTGTACAAGAAGAGCAGAAAATTTGACCACATATTCGGCAGTGGTGTTTTCTTCTCCAAGCTTGAAATATGTTAGTAGCAAGATCTTCCATGAATTATAATCAACTAGACACATATAGCCGTGAGCCCAGGTGAGGAGCAAAGACTCCATTAATTCTCTCAGCATGCAATCTGCAGTCCGCCTGAGGCGACTGGATTCTAGCAAGACAATATAATTCGATCAAGGATAAAGAAAAGAGTCTAGTGTACACACTATTTCTTCAGGCACATGGCGAGGGTTAACAATTAAAAGCATTAAACCCCAAAATCAAAGCCAAAAGATGGCGTCACCCCAGGTGTCGAAAAACGACTACACCCCAAAATCAAAGCCAAAAGATGGCGTCACCCCAGTTGTCGAAGCGCTTCGGCTGACTTCACCTGGAACTTGATACTACATACCAGTAAAAGAGCGGCCACAACGGAAACATTCCGAGGCATTTTCATCCTTCATCCAGAACTCACGATCAAGACCGCCCGAATTAAGCGGTTCAATGCGCTTTGTAAGTTGGGAAATAATGTAGTCACGATTAGATGAAGCAATACTTTCAGTATCACTGATTTCATCTTGTTCTAGAGCATATCCCGGCAGATGACTTCGTGGATTGTATGAATACATTGTCGCGGTACTCGGAGTACGAGATAGTTCCACTTTATTAACGCCAGTACCGCTGCTGCCATCAGTACTATCAGCAAAAGAAACACTGTTGTTATTCACATGTCCACCAGCTTGAGTAAAGTTATCAATATTATTACCGAATGGGAATGAAACATCGGAAATACTTGGAGCTGCTTTTTGAGACGAAAGAATAGCAGCAGCAGATGATTTGTCAATGGTAGCTTCAACGCCGCTACTATTTGACGACGCCCAAGGATTCTGAAGATATCTTAAAGGGGACATGGTTGATGACGACGAAGACGGCCTTTCAATATTTACTGATAAGGGGCTATGTCCATTTGAACGAGTATCCGTCATAACAGCTGCAGTGGTATCACGATTTGTTATTGAAGAAGGGTAATGATCATTTGTAGTATTATTTACTTTGCCATATTCTAAGAATGGTTCTAGTGACAATGCATTATTACTCCTATCTATCGTTGTCCTTGAATCACTTTGTTGTTGTTCCTCCTTATGATCATTTCTAGGTCCTGGTAACACATTTTGCATTACAGTAGTTGCTGCTGAAGTCAACGATTTAACACGATTATAAAATGTTGATAAAGTATGAGGATCACGAGGTGATTCAGCAAACTCCTCCACAGGAAAATAAGTCAATTCATTTCCTCCAGTTACGGGAATATCCAATGGTACCGAGACCGTCCTGGATCTCTGTGTGGACATTATACAAATAAGAATAAACTTCTGCCATGAAAAAACAAATAAAGAGCAATCAAATGAATAAATATAGACCTTGACCGGTAGGATTAGAAGAAGAAATGACAAGAATCTCACGGTGTGGGGCAAAGATAAAGTTCTCGTAACAATCGTGAAGCCATGAAATGACATATCAGCCGTATAAACTCGGCTTAACAAAATGTTGGAGTTTTCTTTTAACAATCTTATTTTGCCACATTTTAAATTGTCACGTGATCGGTACACTGGCTCGCGATCGATCTATCGTCATGCCGAGGGCCAGCTAGTGGGCCAGGTTGTAGTGAAGAGATGGATGCAATGTCAATGACTCTGACTCCATCTCTGCCTCGACAAAGTGGTCAAGTGACGGATGGCACAGAATAAGAGTGGCGGTTCGATCACAAGTATGTTGGCCCTAAACATTCGAAGTTTGGAGGGATAAATTCTTTAGTAGAATGGTGAGATCATAAAAGAACGGCATTTTATTAAGAAAGCCATCATGAAAGAAATGACATAAACGATTACACTAAGAATTTCCTCTAATTCTCCTCTGGATGCCTGTTCAGGTCAGCTACTGGACGCCAATCAATTCCGTGCGCCGCACGGCTGATATTTCGTATTTCGGTGAAGCTCGCAGCGAATCTCAGCTCTCTGCAGGTTCTGTCTAGTCAGAAAAAGGCAAGACACCGGTCGATCAAGAAATTCCGGTGTCCTCAGAAGCTTCGGCGCTGTTCCAGACCAAAACTCAAGAGTATAGGTACAGAACGAAAATGCTATTCAAAATTTTAGAAAAAACTTATGCCATAGTTAACAAGAGCCGTAGCGAGAGCCAGGGCCGCCAGAATCAATCTTGTAACTTGTATAAGCATTAAGCAAGTATGCAAACATTAAACAAAAAAACTAAATTAAAATAAATAAAAAATTTAATTATAAAATCAATCGGTTGAGGATCACAAATAACTCTTTACTTGTAATTCGAGCCAATCCCAAAGTTTCTCACCAGCCTCTCCTTTAGCACCATCGGTAATATCATCTTTGGCCTTTCCTTTGTGTCCAAAAGGAATAATAAACGTACCACTATCTTCAGTGGTAAAAGATGGATGAAGAACTGCAAAAAGTTCCGTATAAGCACCATAATGAGTAGGATACAAAATACTGTTTATGAAAACACTTTGTAGACCAGTAACGTGCCTTTGTAATTCACTTTTAATATTGCCTGGATCACATGTCAATGAAACAACACCTGAATTAGGATGTTTCTTTGCCCATAGGATAGATTCGTAGATATTAATTGCTTTAGTTTGTCCATAAATTAACCATTCACTAGGATTTCCATTCTTGAAATTAATATCTTGCCAGTTAATACCACCATTTTTAGGAGAAAAAAATTGTGCTGATGAACTGACCCATAAGATTCGAACGGAATTTGCAGGAGCAGTTTTAGCAGTTTTAATAATTAAATCATCAAGAAACTTTTGCAACAAAAATGGTCCAATACAATTTGTCCCAAGTTGAAGTTCATAACCTTGTTTAGTTACGGATCTTGGTGGATTCATAATACCAGCATTATGAATGACACCATCCAATCTTGTTTCTGCGGATAGAAATTTCTCCACACCAGGCTTAATGGTTGTTAAATCGGAAAAATCTACTAGGAAAAAATCAACTTGAGCATTAGGAATTTCTTCTTTAAATTTCGCAATTGCGTCATCAATCTTTTGTTGATTTCTGGCAACAATCCAAACCTTAGCATTTTTTTCGAGTAAAAATTTTGAAACATAGAATCCGATACCGGTTGGTCCACCAGTTACAATATAGACTTTACCAGATTGATCTGGATAATCCTTCTCTGTGAAAGGCGGAGTACCAGCACAAACATTACGCGCAACCTGACGAAAATCAGCAAAGGTCATTTTGAAGAGGAAAATGCTAACACGAAAAGGAAAACTTGTTAGATGGCAAAGAAAAAGTTTTATCTGCTGTGGCAGAAACTCTAATTATATATGTGTTGGATAGCAATTCGAAACAAGAAAATATTAAATTTGGTCTAGACCACAATAAAGATTTATATATTTGAGAATTGTAAAATATATATTAATAGGAGGCGAGTCGATACATATTTATAGAAAATTCTTTAAGGTTAATTGGAGACAACGCCACTATCATGGAGATTCCACTTCAGCAGAAATTGGCTCAAGCCCGCTGCTTTTCTAACAGTCTGTTCCACTCCCGATCTAGTAACCATGATCCTTATCATACCAAAAATAGGGAGTCAAGGGACAAACAGGCCATATTGGGCTGCTCCTGTATAGTACTAAGAGTACTACTTAGTATGTATTTGTTTTAGATGCTTTGAAGTCCGAGGCAGGATGAATAGCCTGGCTCAGGCGGAAGAACTCGGCCAAGCCAAATCTACCGCGAGGGAGGATGAATCTGGAAGGAGTAACAGCAATATCTTCGGCCCGATGCATAGGAGCAAGGAGCTGCGCAGTATAAAGGCCGCGGGGGTCGGAGTTCGGGCGGCTGTGAATTATTTGTTTTCTCCCGATTTAGTTAGTGACGTGATAATCTTAGCCAGTGACTTAAGCTTTGTATTCTGCATAAGCCGTTAGACTAGAACTACATGTCCAGTGTAGATACAAGCATAAATATGTGCATATCTTCGCTGCAGCCACCGCTCTGATCAGTCGTGGAGTTAACGGCGCGCCGCACAGGTCCCGGATATAAAGTTAAGACTGCACACTCTACACGTAAGTTTCAATCATGTAGTAACTACTTCAATACACTACTTCAATATTAAGGAGTAATAGTTGACTACTTGGATCTAAACCCTGCCTTTAGTTTTTGCTAGCTGGTTTACTCCAGATGCTCAGTTGTACATGTACTGTACAGTATATAACGCGAAGATCAGTTCAGTATTACTTTTGTATTAATGATGTTAAATCTTAAATTAGTGTTGTACATTATATCGTGTCCAGGGGACCGGAGCTGGCAGCAGACCGAGTTAGAATGGTTGACGTTATCCTGAAGTAGGGGTGAGCTTAGGTAGTGTACCATATTTAAAGAAAAGGAGCAACTTGTTCATCAAGCCATTCCCAAAGCCTTTCACCCATTTCACCATTAGCAGCATCATAAATATCCTGTCGAGGATATTCAACATTACCAAATGGTATATAATATTTACCGTTATCACCTAAAGTGATGGACGGGTGTAATAACGGATATAATTCTGCATAGGCAGCTTTTTCGGCATTATAAGTAAACATATTAAGGAATGCTTCAAAAACAGGATGTCTAGTGCGAGTGATGTCAGTAGCAGCAAATCCTGGATTTACAGAAACACTAACAACTTTAGAATCCCCATGTTTCTTTGGCCAAATAATACTCTGATAGATATTAACAGTCTTACTATGACCATAGATACCAGTTCTTAATATTCCATTAGGGACATTATTAAGGTTTTCTATATGAATCCCACCAACAGGAACAGATAATCGATGGCCACTTGATGAAACCCAAACAATTCTGACAGAATTTTCACTAGCAGTTTGAGCAGTTTTTATAAGAATATCATCTAAATACTTTTGAACAAGATGAGGACCAACTCCATTTACTCCAATTGTAAACTCAATCCCTTGTTCCGTCGTAGCTCCCCAAGGAGAAAAATTCATTCCAGCATTATGAACGATTCCATCCAATCGATCATTTTCTTGTAGGAATTTGTTTATTTCCGATTTAATAGTGCGTAAATCTGCATAATCGACAACAAGTAAATATATATTATCAGCGTTATCAGGGAATTCATTTGAAAGATCTTTGAGAGCATTGTCCAATTTAGATTTTGTTTTTGCCATCAGGTAAACTTTGGCATTCTTTTGTATAAGTCTACGAGCTACTTGAAGACCAAGACCACTGGAAGCACCCGTAACAATATAGACTCTTCCAGTTAGGTCCGGAAAATCATCGACAGTGAAATTAGGACTATTTGGAATAAAGTCTTTAAGTAGTCGCAAATAATTGATGGCGCTCACGCTCATTTTGAAAAGATGAAAATGATTAAGAAGTGATACTATCACTGATTCTGGATAATTTTACGTATTGCGATTAACAGAAATCCCGTAGCATACGAATACTAATAAACACCACGAGGAGACATCCTCATAAACTTCTAACCTGGTCAAAATCTTACCAATTATAAGTTGTCAGTTGGCTATTGTCAAGTTTGTTGACCTGGCTTTATTCGTCGAACCACTGTGTTCCGAGGCCATTTGGCCCTCGTGCACGATTTGGCAGAGGTCAGGTGATCATTCCACAGAACCCGCTTAAAAGAATAATGAATTTCATACTTTATAATCGAGAGAATATAGATCGATAAGATAAGCTGTTGTAGTGTAGGGGGGCAGAATTCCACGAGTCCGAGTAGGAATGGGCTATACTATACTGATCGGTCACTAGCTCCGCCGGGAAGGACGGTAGAAAGCCCTCCTAAAAACTAGTAAAACAAACTATATAAGGTTTCTGGTGCTTGGACTATCTGATAGTGTAAACTGATTGGCAATAAGCAAGATATAATTACATAGAATCAAAATGTCTCACTTATTGGTTACTAACTAGCAAAATTACATCGTCCCTCATGTTCTTCATAGTTTTCTTTTTCATTTTCTCCCTAGGAAACAAAAACGAAGTTTCCATACAAGTTCATTATTTCAGTCTTTGAGATATAATGGATGGCCCAGGAATTGATGAGGTGACGCGTTTGGTTCAAGATCTGATCACGAAAATAGGCTCCAAACGTGAAGCTAGACAAAATGTAGAAAGTCTTGCAAATAAAGTTCTTGAACAAGAAAATGAAAAATTACGAGTTCTTGAAGAATATGGGGGAAAGTTAGAAGAAGAAAAAGAAGAGAGTAATCAAAATATGGAACATAATGAAGGAGACGTGGTGATAGCTGATAATGAGAGAGATGACGATGAAGGACGTCGGCTACAAATAGAAAACCTTGATCTTCGACTAGAATTACAACGACAGCAAGAAATTGAAAACAGAGGTAATGAATTAATTTGTGAATATGAGTTGGCCATGGCAAATATAAGAACGAGTGTTGATGGATATACTAGAGATTATAGAGCATCAATAAATTGGGTGCTTGAGTCTTATAGATCAAGAATTAATGAAGAACGACAAGTCTATAATGAGCTCAGATCAAGTCATGATCGATTGTTGTTTAGTTTGGCTGCATTACGAGAGACTTTGAAAAGAGGAAATGATAATTTAGGGGAAGCTATTAATGAATATCAGATAAGGTTAAAGAGTGATGAGAAAGAGATATTGAATGATTAGCAATCAACTATTTAATGAATCTAATGAATATTTGATGATATATATATGTTCTGTCCTGGATGACGCTTTGAGTTTTTTGCTCTCAGCGAGCTCTGTCTCCACTGGCAATTGGATTTATACGCTATATCCATATACATCTGGACGACGTTGTTCCCATAATGGCATGTCTCTGCGAACCTTGTAAACACTAGTTACATCGATATCAGCCAAAATAATTCTTGGTTCAAAATCAATATCAGAAGCTTGAGCAATTACAGTTCCCCATGGATCAACCACTATTGCGTGACCATAACTTTGACGTTTACCCTCAGCATCATGTTTACCAGTCTGAGCAGACATAATTACATATGATTGAGTATCAATTGCTCTAGACCTTGCTAAAATTTCCCAATGAGCTGCACCAGTCCTCACAGTAAATGCAGACGGAAATACAATTATCTCTGCCCCAAGGGTTCTCAATCTCATAGCATGTTCTGGAAAACGGATATCAAAACAGATTGCTGCTCCCACTTTACCAATTGGCGTATCAAATGGTGGTAAGACAGAACCACCGGGCTCTACAGATTTAGATTCTTTGAGTATAGGTCCATTCCTGCAAAAACAGCTGTTAGTACTAGCTCGTGAAGGGCTTCCTCCACATAATGATTCGTTAGACTCGAGTCTAGTAACTGGTTCATTCCAGTGATTGACGACTAGCCTAAGCTTTAGTTCCCTCCAAATAATAAACTCACTTGATATCTACATCGAAAAGATGGACTTTTTGGTACCGTTGAGTGATTTCACCTTTTGAATCTAACCATAACAAGGTGTTCTTAACGCGATCATTGTGTTCTGTAGGTTCATGGATTCCAACCGATATCTCTAACTTTTTATCATCAGGCAAATTCTTAAGAGCTGTTTGGATTTCTCGAATAAATGGGGAAGATGTCACCGGTTCCGCAAGAGCAATTGTATCTGCAGCTGATCCACCAATATAATCAGATGCTTCTGGTAGAAACAGTGTCTTTGCTCCAGCATTAGCAGCCTGCTGGATCAATTTACTAACTATTCTACCATTCTGAATTAAGCTGGCAGTAGCACAGAATTGACCTACAGCAGTAAGAACCATAATAAAGAAATTATTGATTATTTATTAAATTCACCTCAGTAAGCACCGATAGAATTTAACTTGCAAATTATGAGTCCGGATTTAACGATTCCATTTGGTAGTCATGATTTCCAAAATGACAATGTTATGCATAAACATAATATAATGCCGAACAGATTCTGCCTATAAACCTGAAATTTTGTTAACTTCGTGATAGTGACGCAAGTGCTATGCCTAACGCCGGTTTATCTGCTATCTGGGCAAGGAGACTGAAAACTTCGAGCGCTCATCTGCGCAGGAATTCAGATTCATTTTATCCTTCTCGTGGGTTCTAGGGGTTGACGAGTCATTCGGAGATCAAAAAGGGAGGTTATAAGTCTGGAGGAGTAGAAGGAAAGGAACTTGAGAGAAGAATATATTGATAGTCGAAATAACATCCTTTATTATATATATCTCTTAGTTCTACTAAGTTATTGTTACGTTTAGTTATCTTCAATTTCGTCCTTTTTCTGCTTCTCGGTAGGTTTATATAGATAAATAGTCTTGCATTTTATATTTATTTTCACAATGCCCGCTCTTGAAGACCCTGATCAATTACCTTATATCCGTGCTGATGACCCACTTCTTAATGGTTCAACAACAATCAAACCAATTACTGTTCTTCTGAAAGATGGTGAGACTGTTGCAACTCTTTATCCCTTCATGTCAGCTGAAGAGGTTCCTGAAAGTTTAATGCAATATCTTTCCGAAGAATTTAATATGGAAATTGAACGTGGTGATACATATCCATTATTTGATGGTCTTCAATTAGATACTTTCCGTCATTACTGGTTTGGAACTTTTGCGGCCGTTTTAGTACTTGGTGATTCACCAACTTTCCCGGGTGAATTATCATCTTTATCCTCTCAAGAATGGGCTAAAAAATGTTTGGGTACTTTCTATGTTAAACCAAATTATCCTGGAAGATGCTCTCATATTTGTAATGCAGGATTTCTTGTTAATGGAGCTATTAGAGGTAAAGGGATTGGCAAAACCATGGGAGAATTATATTTACAAATTGCACCCAAATTAGGATATACTTATTCAGTATTTAATTTGGTATTTGAAACAAATGTAGCATCTGCTAAGATTTGGGATAGTCTTGGATTTGAAAGAATTGGCAGAGTTAAGGGCGCTGGCATGTTGAAGGGTCATGAAAAGCCCGTTGATGCTATCATTTTTGGTAAAGATTTGGGATAATTATATCGTTAAAAGTTCAATGCATTTTATAATTCTAGATTTCAAGTACATACATAGATTTCTTTCTTGATAATTCGTAATAAGAGATACGTCTGGCCACTTTTCTTGACCGCAGCCATGTCCCAGCTGCAAGGGGCAGATAACGAGACCGCTAATGGCATAGTATTCGATTCCTAATTCATATTCCGAGTGAGATTGTTCCATTTCCCATCATGGGAGCAAATTGAGTTATGCACTAACAGACCTAGCTTGCCCTCAAACTCTAGCAACTGGAACCCCGGAGCCCGCATCTTGAGGTCTTCAGCTTTCCCCAGTTTCTCTTTGGCTGCAGTAATCAAAACCGGGGAACCCCGGTTAAACCCCTCTGAGCTATTCCGATGAAGAACCGTACAATGTCGACTCAATCGAGTATCCCACACAACCCTCTGACGCGCAGAGAATATTGACTCTTATGCCCCCACGAATTATTCACCGACCTCCACGGGCGACATCAGGTGTGATACGCTAGTTTCTTTGGCTCAGCCATGCTTCAGCAGCGGTCTTGGCCCATCCTAATCTAGGACTTTATGTTCTGACCACTCATGGCCTTCCGGGGTCTCCCACGAGAGACTTGATCCGTCGAGCTAGGGGTCTGGCGCCCCCACTCCTCTACCCTAGCGGCTTGCTGCTGGTAAGATCTCCGATAAATATTTCCGAAAATGGATACATGCGTTTTAGAATCTGGGGGTCCAATGCTAATTTCAACGGTCTCTGTCGATCAGGGGAGTGTCGGCAAAAATTCCCACTTCCCCCCTCGCCTTTTTTCTATCAAGAACCGAGATAATATAATTGAAAAATAGGAAATATATATTAGAGAGTGAATTTTTTATTGGCTGAAGAGCTTGCAATGAGGAGCAGTCTTAATCATAGAATGGAAGGAAGGAGAAAGTAGATAGATCTCATGGCCAAAATCAGCGGAAAATTGTGTTGTGTTTTGAGAGGAAGTAATCAAGTGTGCTGTCGGCCGCGAATTAATAACTGCTAGTAAAGGATACCATTTTCTTGATTAGTTGCCATTCTGTGGGGAAGGGTCTCTTGTGGGGGTCATTAATTTGTTTAATAGTTACCCATACCAGTTAATGTTTACCCCAACCAGCGGACCCCCTTAATCGCTGCACTGACTAGATGGTGGATAGTGGATACCACCGCTGTTGGATGATGCTAACGCCCATGATATAGTACTAGTATAGTTGACATTTCATAGAATTTTTTCATGTATATATATGACCAAAAGTTAGTTTATTTTGGTTCTATTTCTTCATTGACCATTTTTAATCTTCTTCTTAGTTATTTACTTCCTGTGGTAGGATCTCTTAAGTCATCATGCCTGTAATTGAATCAGTTGACAAGCTCCTTGAACAGCTCACAGTAGCTGATAAAATAAATCTCACCTCGGGTCTAGATAATTGGGCAACATATCCTGTACCTGAACTAGGTGTCCCTTCTATTCGTACTTCTGATGGCCCTAATGGGTTAAGAGGTGGTCTTGATTTGGGCGCAGCTTGTCTTCCTGCACCAACTGGCTTAGGCTCTACTTGGAATAAAGATCTTATCTATAGAGTAGGAGAATTCTTGTCTACTGAAGCTAAAGCAAAAGCAAGTCATGTAGCTCTGGCTCCTACTGTTAATATTCAGAGATCTCCTCTTGGAGGAAGAGGTTTTGAATCATTTTCCGAAGATCCCGTTTTATCTGGCACTTTAGCTGCAGCTTATATTAATGGTCTTCAAGATAATGGTATTGCTGCCACCATAAAGCATTTTGTCTGTAATGATCAGGAAGATGAAAGAAGATCAGTTAACTCTATTGTCACCGAACGTGCTCTTAGAGAGATATATTTGAGGCCATTCCAAATTGCTGTACGTGATTCTCATCCTCGAGCTTTTATGACTGGCTATAATAAATTAAATGGAATTCATTGTAGTGAAAATGTTGAACTTCTTGAAGGAATTCTTAGAGGAGAATGGGGTTGGCGTGGACTAGTCATGTCCGATTGGGCAGGCACATATAGTACTTCCGATTCTATCAATGCCGGGTTGGATTTAGAAATGCCTGGTCCGACTAAATTTAGAGGCGGCTTAATTTCTCATGACCTACTTGCCAAAGAAATAACTAGCGAAAAATTAGATGAACGTGTTCGGAATGTGTTGGAGTTAATTCAATACGCCCAGGAACATTCAGGAATTCCTGAAGATGCAGTTGAAAAACCTTCTTCTCAACGAGAAGCAGGTCCATTTTTACGTGAAGTAGCTGCTGAAAGTGTAGTACTATTGAAAAACGAGAAGAATATCCTACCACTTAAGAAGGATACTTCTAAAATAGCCGTTATTGGTCCTAATGCTAATGTAGCTAATTATTCCGGTGGTGGTTCTGCTTCTTTCCGTCCAGCATATACAGTAACCCCTTATGATGCTATTGTTGAAAAGGTTTCTGGTGGGGAGAAAAGTGTGTCATTTTCACTCGGTGCTTATTCTCACAAACTACTTCCAGTTATTAGTGAAAATGTTAAATCTGTTAAAACTGGCAAAAATGGGTTTGATTTGACTATCTTCAGTAAAGCGGCAGGAGCTAGCGATCGTAAACTCTTAAAATATTATCATTCAGATGATTCATTTTTCCATTTCAACGAAGAAATTAGAACTTTGAATGATGGGAAGGTATTCTTCGCTGATATTGAGGGAATTTTTACACCAACTGAATCCGGTATATATGATTTTGGTGTTTGTGTATTTGGAACTGCTCAACTTTTTATTGATGGTAAATTATTAGTTGATGTTACGGACAAACAAGTTCGTGGATCGTTCTGGTACACTGAAGGATCCGAAGAGGTTATCAGAAGTATTCAACTTGAAGCCGGTAAATCATACAAGATTACAGTTCAATATGGTGGAGCTCTTACCATGCCCAGAGCAAAACATGATTTCGTCAGTCCAAGGGATGGTAATCTTGTGTTTGGAGCATTGAAGAAGACCGATTCCAGGGATTTGATATCCCAAGCAGTTGAATTGGCTTCAAAATCAGAACAAGTTATTATTATTACAGGATTAAACAAAGAATGGGAATCTGAGGGTTATGATCGGTCAGATATGAGATTACCTCATTCCAATGATGAATTAATTGAAGCCGTTTTAGAGGTCAATCCGAATGCTGTTATCGTGATTCAGTCAGGTACACCTGTGGAAATGCCGTGGGCTGATAAAGCAAGTACTATCATTTATACATCTTTTGGAGGTAATGAGACAGGAAATGGACTTGCTGACGTTATTTTTGGAGATGTTAATCCAAGTGGCAGATTACCACTTAGTTTCCCGGAAAAATTATCTGATGCGCCTTCTTTTTTGAATTTTGGTGCTCAAAAAGGTCGGGTTCTCTATGGTGAAGATATTTTTGTTGGTTATAGATTCTATGAAACTGTTGGTAGAAAAGTTCGATTTCCATTTGGATATGGGTTGTCTTATACGAATTTCGAACTTTCTAATCTTGGTGTTAAAATTAATGAAGATAAGGATGAACTAAAGGTCAGCCTAACAGTTAAAAATGTTGGTAAATTAGCTGGTGCGGATGTTATTCAACTGTATATTTCTCAAAAATCTCCTTCAGTACTTCGACCAGTGAGGGAGCTGAGAGGATTTACTAAAGTCAGTCTTAAAGCGGGGGAGAAGAAAAAAGTTGAGATTGATGTATCTCTTAAGTATGCTACTTCATTCTGGGATGAAATTAAAAAAGGATGGGTATCAGAAAAGGATAATTACTTGGTTACTATAACTGATTCGCCCATTCATGGTACTGAATTGGTGGGTGATTTTGAGATATCTAAAACATTTAAATGGCTTGGTGTTTAAAGGAAGTAACTGGAAATCTAATGTTTGATATTTAAAACTTTAAAATTTATATTAAGAAATTGAATGAATTGTCGTAATAAACTAATCTATCTCTGGGCCACCCCAGGCGCCGTAGCTTCGCGTGATGCTTAGTCTTAACATCACCAAGGTTCATAAGTCCTGTTAATGAACCACTGCTTCCGGCGACTGGGCTGCGCCAGACTACGTAGCTCGGTTCGCTTCGCTCGAGCTGCAACATCTATAGTTAACTTCCAAGCGTGAATTTCCACGAAAACGAAATCCACCTACTCGACTATGGCCAGGATCCTCGAATCTCGAGCCAAACTGAAAGTCACAACCGCCGAGGTACTCATGCTCAAAAAAGCCGCAGAGCTACTTCACGTTAAGATAAACATAATTAGTTCCCTAATAGGTGAATAAAACGTCCGGGTAATACTATTTTTCATGCATGTATATCGGGCCTGCGGCTGCATCCTCTGATTCTTATTTTATGACAGAAAATTTTTGACCCTAGAAACCCACTTCCCACATTCCAAAAAGTGAAGACCTACTTTTACACACATTCACAGTATATCAAGGTATGTATGAAGGGGTGGTGGAGATGAAGTTGAAGAGAGATTGTCAGGGGTGAGTTTAACATTTGATTTGGAGAAAGTAACAACTGAATGAATTAAAGAAAGAGACTAGTTCTTGTTGATGATAGCGATTGATGAATTTGATGTGGGTGTGTTGATTGATGTTAAGTGTCAAACCAAGTTCTGGTGTTAATGACGCGATCGATTGTTATTATATGGTAATAGAGATTGGTTGTGAGAGTTGAGGGAAGGGAAGGTTGGTAGAAAGGTTTATTCTTTCATCATTGACAAGCACGCTCATTTATGTGCTATTCGGACGTGGAGGGATATTATGGCACATCTATTTTATTCCTGATCATAGATGTTTATTAGGTTTCTTTCAGAACTAACTGTTTGCTAGAAGTCGTATCTCAATTGTTTTCAATTCGTCGGACATTTGTAGAACAAGAGAAGATTAAATCTTTGGACAACTCTGGAAAACAGATAGACTTGTCAAATAAATCATATTAATAGTGAGGCCTAGTCGTCCCTGGAAGAATAAGCCCCTGAAAATAAACACTTTGTAAAATTGGTTCCTAAAAGAAATAGTCCTTGAGAGAAACAGTACTTGGAAGAAATACGCAAACTAAACTAGTTATTCTTCTTTATTATGCCAGCTGCTTTAGAGGACCCAACTCAACCCCCTCACTATCGTCCAGATGTGGTAATCCCAGATTTGGAACCTTATACAGTACTTCTCAAGGATAGAGAAACCACTGCTACCATCTATCCAATTTCATCAGCTGATCAACTCCCTATTGGCCTTTTGGCATTTCTTTGTGATGAATTCAATATGGAAATTGAACGTGGTGATACTTTCCCACTGTTTGATACCCTACATATAGATACGTTTCAGAATTATTGGTTTGGATCATTTGCTGGAGTTATGCTAATAGGTGATGCACCAACCATTCAAGATCGACGTCAATGGGAAAAAGAATGTTTAGGAACTTTTTATATCAAACCAAATTATCCAGGTCGTTGTTCTCATATTTGTACTGCTGGATTCTTAGTAAATGCCGGTATTAGAGGCAAAGGAATTGGTCGTACACTTGCTGAATGTTATTTAGAATGGGCTCCTAAACTTGGTTATACCTATTCTGTGTTTAATCTAGTATTTGAAACTAATATACTTGCGAGAAGAATTTGGGAAACTCTTCATTTTAAAAGAATTGGCCGTATTAAAGGTGCTGGTATACTTAAGGGTCTTGAACATGCTGTTGATGCCTTAATATATGGACGTGAACTAGGTGAAGGTGAAGAGGAATCAGTTGGTGAACTTAGATTTGATAAAATCAAGTTCTATCTCGAAACTGGCAGATATCCTCCGAAAGCAGACAGACAAGAAAAATCTAGGTTAAGATCCTCTGCAGCTCATTATAAACTTAGAGATGGTAAACTAATGTTGAAGGATCGTGAAGTTGTGTCTGATCCTGAGAGACAGCTTCAGATAGCAACTGAAGTTCATCTTCAAACTCATGCTGGAATCAATAAAACTACTTCACAGATTACTGAGCGATATCATTGGACTAGAATAAAAGATACTGTAGCAGTTGCCATTCGTAATTGCCTTGAATGTCGTGAAACAACTCGTCCTCAAACTAAGAGGGCTGGTAGTAGTAGTGCTGGTGGTGGTGGTATTGGTAGTTCTGATGGTGATGGAAATGAGAATGAAAGTAGTAATGGTGAAGACAGCCATATGAAAAAGGAGTTTGATTCTATTTCCGGTATTGATGAAACATTAAGTAGTTTAGGTGGGACAAATGATGATGTGGTTGGTTCTGTTACAGCTGGAACAGTCGGGCTGCTGGAATCCGCTTCTCAGTCTCATCATGGTACTGGCGGTGCTGACGGTAGGGAACAATCGCATTCTCTTCAACAACACGTCGGATTACCGTCGTTAGCTTCCGGATTACCGTCTATGTCTGCTGGGCTGCCATCGTTGGCGGATTTACGACGGTCTATACAAGATCCAGCATTGTTTACTGGATCGAACCTGAATCTTGGTTCAGATGTGGATCCTGATCGTTTGATGGCTGCTGTTGCTGTGGCACAACAACGTCAACAACAGCAGCAACAGTCAATACCACAGCCACCGCAATCACAGCAACAGCAGGAGCAGATAGTTCCTTCACAGCTGCAGCATCAACAGCACCAGACTCAACGACAGCAGCATCAGCAATCCCAACAGCAACAGCAAAAGCAAATCTCACAGACACAACAACAACGACAACAGCAGCAGCAGCAACAGCATCAGCGTCAGCAGCAGCAACAGCAACAACATCTCCAGCAACAGCAGCGTCAAATGCAAAAGCAACAGCATCAATATCAGCATCAAGATCTGCAACAGCAACAACAGAGTCAACAGCAATATCAAAATCAGAATCAGATTCAAAATCAAAATCAAAATCAAAACCAAAATCAAAATCAAAATCAAATCCAACTCCAACTCCAGCAACAACAACATCAGCAGTTCCAGCAGCATCAGCAACTTTTACAACCTATCGTAAGCCAGACTCACCAGCAGCTTCTTGGAATAAATCATTCTGAATCACAACAGGTGTCACGACAATCTCAGCAACAACATATGCCATCGTTAGCAGCTATTGCTAGATCGGATAACTCATTCAGTATAAATCCGAATCAATCGTTCCAGCAATCGTCTCAGCAACCTCATGAGCAACAGTCAAGCACTGTTGTAAATTCTCAGCATTTCTCAAATTCTTATCCGCCACAGCCCAGCCATTTCACGCAGAACCATACAGCACACGAAGACATCCCAATTGATCCACAGGTTGAGAGTGCATTTGAGCAACATGTGCACGGAGGTGAAGAAATAGCTATAGCTAGGGCGCTGATCCAAGCGAATGATAGTGATGGCCAAGAGCACAATACTAATTTATTTTCATAGCATTCTATGAGTCTGAAGTTTCTCCCAGTGTACATTTCCAGTTCAATGAAGAAAATGAAATAATATAAATTGACATTTCTTGTAATTATGAATTTTTAATGAATGTATATATTAAATTATGAATGATATATAATAACATCGCAATGTTGATTATTAAAATAAATATTAACTACGACTATGAATGACCCCATGCTGACAAACAATAAAAATACTAATCCAGGTCAAAGAGAGTGGGCTCTGGCGAATTTATTACCTTAAGGAGTCAGATATTTTTGTAACGGAGGGAACCAACCAAGATATTTCTTTAAAAATGACTCAGTGTATCCGCACTCTTCGGGGATATCGCCCAGACTTTCATCTCGTTTTTTGTCCACACGATCTATCCTAGATTCCAAATATGTTACACGAGACGCAAAAGATTCAACAGATTCTTCAACATCCCGAAGCTTGGAAGATAACATACGTGAATCATATTGGAGTCGAGCAACTAATGCCTCAACATCCTTAACAAGTGTTTTGAGAGCCGCCTCCTTCTCCATAACCCCTTGAGCACGAGAATTGATTCCGTTAACAAGAACTCGATCCTTATTGAGAAGATAACTCATTTCCTTGACCTTTTGGTCGTATATGTGGGAAATATCACCTAACATGGAGACTTCTTTGACCAACTTTTGTCGTGTTCGCATAGCTGACAAATAGGTCATAGCTATTTTTAAACCCGGGCGATCAAATGTCCATCTCAGTACTACATCCTCAACAGTACTGAAACTACGTGTTCGTCTCAGATTATATTTAATCATTCGTCGTTGATCATCGTCAAGATATTTAACGAAAGTCACATCATCATAACATTGTTGACAGTAGATATGAAGGGGCTCATCAAACTGATCATTTGCACCATCATCTAATGCCAGAGAACAAAGGTTATTATTATTGTTCTCATCATTAGTGCCAGAAACAACTAAATCAGTTATGCTACTACCACCAATACTTGATGCAACTATACTTCCACGACCACTACGACTGGTACGACCAATAACACCATTTTCACTAGCAACGTTTCGTATTAAATCACGACGAGAAGTACCAACACTAGTACGATTCCTTCCATTTTCAATTGCTGGTGCGACAATATCTCTTTCATCCTCGCTTGATTCAGATATAATCCCTCCCCCTAAATCTTCATCCGAAGTTGAGTTATAAGGTGACCTTGAGCCACCACCACCTACTGCAGACAAATATCTTTTAAACCGATGATGTCCAGTGGTCAACTCGGAGATTGCCGAAGAAGAAAATCCGTGACCCCTGTGATGGTTGTGTGCTACACCATACTCAAAATCAGGATCTACACCAGAATTATTGTTGTTGGGAATACTGGACTGACGACTACTTGGGGAAGTGTGGTAATGATGACCGCCATTGCTATTGAGGCTGGCGGCACCAGAATCCCTAGCATTTGTCACGGAATTACCAGCACTACTAGTCATCCTTGATCGACCACCGCTATTAATCTGAGCTGGCTTACGAACAGACCTCATCATAGCTTTTTTGATGTCCAGATTACTACTTCCAGGATCAGGAATACACAATGAGCCAATGGGTATTCCCGTAGTGCCGGAGACAAATCCAATTTTTGGCGCGGTTGCCTCTGTCATCACAGTCCTCATATGTCCCTTACCAAGCCATAAGTAACGAGCTCTTCTGCCTTGCAGATGATTCAATAGTCGTTCAATATCAAGTGTTTCCGAATCAGAAACATTTTGAAGCTGTTTACCGGATACTTCTTTCATAGTGCTTTTAACAATTTTCCCGAATATATCAGAATTAGTTCCCTTACTACTAGTTAAACTGTATAATCGATGTATGGTTTCATTGTCTAGTTTCATAGTGCGAGGTAACCGTTCATGCTTTTGGAATTGTTTAATACTAAGAATGAATTCTTCTGCATCAAAAGGATCTTTAGGAGCTTTATAATTTAATGAAGCCAATCTTCGATGAATGCCTATTATAAATCCTATAATAGCAGCAACTGTGGTAGGACCTAATATACCATCTTTAGGATACATGTGGTAACGGATTTTCCCAGTTTCATCCCACCAACTTGAAATGGCTTTAATTGTTGCATTACATAATAAGCCATCAACATATTGTGGAACTAAAAGGTTACAATAAAATAAACCAATCTGAACTAAAGTAACCAATTCACGTACAGCAAAAGCAATTGGAACCTTATCATGAGTTTTGAAAAGCTGTCTAAATTTATCAGAACCAGAATCTGGAGGAGGACCAATTGATAAAACTAATCTGCCTCCACAACCAGTTCTTCTCAAATCTTCATTGACATCGAATAATTCAACAGCTTTACTGATATCACCCTCTGGAACAGGAACGAGGTTTAGATTTGACGGGAAACTTGACAAATTGGATACAAATAATAAACCCTCGCCAGTTTCTTTAGGCCTTAAATGCATTTTAAATAACTCATCGAAATGACTTCGGATTGAAGCTGACCATTGACTACTATCTTTAGGTAAAGATATCACACTAGCTTTAATTTTATGAGCTGGATTACCGGTATAACTTGTAATTGATGCATTTAATTTACGATCACAAGCCCATTGTTCAACAATGTAAACTTCATAACCTTCCAGTTCAATACGTTCTTCAATAATATCACAACCAGGTTCCTTAGTCAGAGAAATAACATTAATAGTATCAACCATAATATATCTGACAGTTGACGGAGGTGGTGGAATCGATGATGACGGCATTGGCAATAACGGTTGTTTGATCCTCTTAATCCCCGCTGGTGGTACTACTGTGGCCGCTGCTGCTGCTGCGGCCGCTGCTTTTGCATTTTGAGGTATAGATAATGAAGTAGTAGAATTAAATGATGATGATCCGGCAGATGAGTATTGTTGTTGCCGTCCACTAGATAGAGATGATTCAGTACTAGTACTATTATTAGTAGTATTGCCATCAAAACGATTAAGTTTCAAAGGAACTGAAGAAGTCCTAGTTATTGGAGAACCTATTAAGTATGGTGGAATTGCAGTAGGTCCTGCTGATGTTGATGTTGAAGTTGATGTTGATGTTGATGTTGATGGTGATGCTAATGTAGTTGATGTTGATCCTGTACCGTTTGCTGATCCAAGTGATAATGACGGTGATGAAGCTGCAGCAGCACTTTCACCAGTTAAATTATTTACTCTATCTTTTTCTTGATGGTCTTTATCCTTTTCTTTTTTCTCACGTTCCTTTTCTTTATCTCTGATCTTGATCCCCGATACAATTCCATTTGCTGGATTGGCCACTTTTCGGGCTAACGCTGGAAGAGATGCTGCCGCCTTTGAAGATGAAGCATGATAGATGGGAGAGATTCGATCCTTTAAATATGTATAACCAGGTTCCATAATGTTTTATACTATGATACCAGATCTCAACAACTTATGACGACCAGCAAGTGAAATAAGAAAGTGAATAGTTATAAGTAGCAAACAAGATTTCACCTACCTCAGTCACTTCACTAATACAATACAAAATAAAACTTAGATCTGATCTGATAAAATAGATTATCTAAAATCACTGAACAATGACGAGTTCATTGACATATATATATATTATATATTCCATATAGCTATAATCAAGTCAATAATATATAGGAAGAAGTTCAAGATTTATTGATGAATAATCCCTACTACAGTATCGAATGTCAATTCCGGGCATGTGACATAAGGCGTGGTGATCGACCCAGTGTAGTGGGGCATGAGAGTAATTATTGCGGTGGTGAGGCTGGCTGGCCGGCCATAGCTACAGCCGCTCTTTGTTTCAGCCTTGTGATTTCCGCTTAAACCCGTTAACAGAAGATCGATATTTAGGGCATGTCATATCCCCTGATTCTGGAAGGAGGATCAGCCTTCAGCCTCGGGCGGTTGGGCTCAAGCAGCGCCCACTGGAAGCAGTAAGGAGTCATCTGAAGCTCGACTAAGAAATAATCAAATCTATTCTTTTATGTTACAATAATTTGTGATAACCTCCACAAAATCGAATATCCATTCATGTCCACTAGTTAAATTAAGATTGTCACTTTATAACATCGTGAATCAAAGCTGGCTACTGTGAGTGGGGGTTATCATGTAGAGTGTACGTGAATTAATTAGAGAACGGATCACAACTTCTAAAACCAACGTAAAGATCAAGAAAATAATGGGTTCTTCCGGCTTACGTTATCGTTGTGTCATTCCAGAAGATATTACCTAATCAATGAAATCTTTACGCGGCTGTCTTGGAGCTGAATCTAAGTCGGTCTCCGACCATGGCCGGCAAATCGCTATGACCATTCTGTCTCTGAACCATTTCTCTCTTAATTCGAATATTTAATACGTCTATAAGACTGTAACCTCCTTCACTTGAAGTGGTAACATGTAAATTCGTTCAGACTATTGTCCTCAAACAGGAAAGAAGATTTACTTCGTTACCGTCTACAGTCTACCCTCTACAGCCCCGTGTAAGTTACTGTTATCGGAGCCGCATATTCCTAACCACTATAATACGTCCAAAAGTGCCACATATTAATGGTCGTCGTTTACGGGAGACAGACTGACGGAAGGACACTCTTATGCTCTCACTGGTTCTCTCACACATAGTCCCTGAAAGTGTGTGATATTCTTAAGAAGTTAGAGGAGTGAGGTATAAGCTTTCAATTATAAACTGCTCAACTCAAGTCCTGGAGAGTTTGATAAATTATTGCAGTGTGTCTCAGACGGTGATATAGAGCCGGTATCTATCCTGGGTGCCAGAAACAAGCTGTCTAGTTGATAACATTTGCTATATAAATATCTGCATTTCATTTGAATTAGAAAAGTGAACAAGTCAATTTTGGGGGTTCGTTGTTGTTATCCAGATGGAGCCCACAAAGGAGGCAATATTCCGTAAGTAGTTATCTCAACCAACAGAGATAGTCAATTGGACCAATCCAATAAACCAATCTCAATCCTAGCTTTAACACACTGATGATAGCTATCTTATTGATACAAACTAACTTGTTTAAATTAGGGTCGGCGGAAATGTCCCTGGTACAACTATACATAGCTACTGAAATTGGACGTGATGTAGTGGCAATGTTGGGACGGCTTTCAATCATTCAATTCCGAGATGTATGTATATCTTTTAATCTCCCTACGATGTATTCTCGGTGGTGGGTGGTAGCATAATTTTCTAACAGATAATAGTTGAATTCGGACGTGTCAGCATTTCAAAGATCTTTTGTTAAGGAGATTAGACGATTGGATGGAGTTGAAAGACAATTACGATATTTCACAACTGAAACTACAAGCCATTCAATACCTGTACCTCCAGTAGTTCCCGAAACGAGTGGGGAAGAAGATGAATTTTATTTGTTTCCAAACGCCAGTGATATTGATGCGGTAGTGGAACGATTAAATAGACATGAAAGCCGAGTTCATCAGTTAACAGAAGCTCACAATTCTTTATTATCAAGAAGATCGCATCTATTGGAAAGGCGACATGTTTTATTAGGCAGTGGACAATTTTTCGACCAAGCAAATAAAGATGCGCCAGAAATACGAACGTCTCTCGATGACATTGTTCATCATCATCATGACGAATTTGAACTCACAGATGATGATGATGCTCCATTATTACAATCGGCGGCCCCGGCCCCTACTACTGCTAGTGGCGTTGGTCGTGATGCTATTACAGCAGCCTCTCTTGAACGACTTGAAGAGGGTCATGGTAGAACTAGTAGATTTGAGTCCAATATTCAAACATTCAATATTCAATGCATTGCGGGAGTTATTCCCCGTATTAAAATCGGTGCTCTGGAACGAATTCTATGGAGAGCACTTAGGGGTAATTTATATATGAATCATTTCCCAATTGAAGAGCCATTTCAGGATCATGTTTCGAAGCAGGATATTTTAAAAGATATGTTTATAATTTTTGGTCATGGTGAAGGGATCGTAAGAAAAATTAAAAGGATTTCCGAGTCATTGGATGCAACACTTTATGAGGTAGATGAATCTTTTAATATTCGTAGGGAACAAGTTACAGCAGTTAATAATCAGATTGATGAATTGAATGCTGTAATTGATAGTACAGGAATAGCTTTAAATACCGAATTAAGGCTAGTAGCACAGGATTTGTCACAATGGAAGATAATTGTAAAAAGAGAAAAAGCAATTTATTCCGCTCTTAATTTGTTTAATTATGATCAAACTAGACGATGCCTTATAGCCGAAGGATGGATTCCAAAGGATGAATTACCGAGAATTCAAGCCGCACTTAGAGATGTTACTGATCGGTCTGGAGGCGGTGGTGGAAGTAGTGGTGGTCGTAATAGCGGTGATGGCACTGGTGGCTTATCAGGTGTCAGTAGTTATGCCGGTGGTGGCCAGTCATCGTCTGTATCATCAGTTATAAATGAATTGCAGACAAATAGGACACCACCAACTTTCCATCGAACAAATAAATTTACCTCTGCTTTTCAAAGTATAGTTGATGTTTATGGTATTGCAACCTATCAAGAAGTCAATCCTGGTTTAGCTACAACCATCACTTTCCCTTTTATGTTTGCAATCATGTTTGGAGATGTCGGTCATGGTATCATTCTAACTGCGGCTGCAGCTACATTGGTGATAAATGAAAAGTCAATTGCAAAACTGAAACGAGATGAGATATTTGATATGGCATTTGGTGGTCGATACGTGTTATTGTTAATGGGTGTCTTTTCGTTATATACTGGGCTATTGTATAACGATATCTTTTCTTTATCAATGACTTTGTTTCCATCTGGTTGGAAATGGCCTGAAATTCCTTGGCAAGAAGGAGAATCAGTAACGGCCACTCAAGTTGGTGTATACCCAATTGGATTAGATTCTGCCTGGCATGGTACTGAAAATAACCTTCTTTTCACTAATTCCTATAAAATGAAATTATCTATTTTAATGGGATTTACACATATGACTTATAGTCTTATGTTTTCATATGTTAACTATAAATTCTTTAAGTCTAAGATTGATATCTTTGGAAATTTCATTCCCAGTTTATTATTCATGCAAAGTATCTTTGGTTATCTATCGATTACAATAATCTATAAGTGGTCAGTGGATTGGATCAAATTGGATAAACCTGCTCCGGGATTATTAAATATGCTCATAAATATGTTTTTGGCCCCTGGATATATTGAAACGCAGCTTTATCCTGGTCAATCCATTATTCAAAAAATTCTCTTACTAATAGCCTTCATATGTGTTCCTTGGCTTTTATTATTGAAACCCCTTTGGCTTCGTCGCGAAAATAATCGTGCTCAAGCTCAAGGATATCAGAATCTTCATCATCAGACTCAAGCTGGTGATATTTTAGATATGGAAGAAGAAGCAAATGATTCAATGACTATGATGATTCAAGATATAGAGGAGAATCATGCTAGTTTTGAATTTGGTGATGTCATGATTCATCAAGTTATTCACACTATTGAATTTTGTCTTAATTGTGTTTCTCATACTGCTTCTTATTTACGATTGTGGGCCCTTTCATTAGCCCATAACCAACTTTCTTCTGTTCTATGGTCGATGACCATTCAAAATGCATTTGGAAAAACTGGTATATCTGGAATTCTAATTACTGTAGGATTATTTGCTATGTGGTTTTCAGCAACTGTTGCTGTCTTGGTTGGCATGGAAGGTACTAGTGCTATGTTACATTCCCTCCGTTTACATTGGGTTGAAGCGATGTCTAAATATTTTGAAGGAGAAGGGTATGCATATAAGCCATTTTCCTTTCAATCAGATGAGGATGATTAGTATTAAAAATAGAAATTAACATGTTTTAATGGTTCCGCATGATCTCCTGATGCAGGGGAAATAGTCCGATCCATCGCCCGCGCAAAGCGTGTTTGAGGTTGCCCGGACCGTAGCCTCTACTTAACCAACTACCTCAGTAAAATAACTGTCAACTAAAAAGGAGCAAAGTCAATCTTTTCTTACATACGTTTTACGTAAGCATTCATGTGATCAAGTCATTCAGGTTAGGGCAAATATATAGTTCTAAGTAATATGTCAACAACTCTAGCTTCACGAGATTTACTGAAATTATTCAATTTCAATCTTTATCTTTGTTTATAGTTTTGCTGATAGAATGGTGCCTCATACCGAAGTAGGAGCACAGGGCGAAGCATCTCCTTCAAGGAAACAACATCGTCATCATCATTCTAATAGTGGGGATAAGGCCATCACTTCATCATCACCACGAAAATCACGCGATGCAATTGAAACACTCGTATCTAAACCGCCAGTGATTGTCAAATCGGCTTTATCCCAGTTGAGATATTTGATTCTAGTCGATGGAATTACTATTATTGATTCTTCTGATGTAAGTGAAGTCGCGTTGTAATCTGCATATTCTGTTATATCTAACTATCATTTTAGGGACAGAGTTCATATCGAAGTCACGTTTGGTCTATTCTACTTCGAGTAAATCCTCCATTTACTTCATCATATTTACAATTGGTCCAGCTAGGTCCATCACCTGCTTATTCGAAAATACGCAACGATACCTTCCGAACCTTAACGTCGGATAAATATTTTCATAATAAAGTTTCTGAAGAATCACTTATAAGGTTATTGAATTCTTTTGCTTGGAAGACTGAGTATCGTTTGAATTCCTCATCCACATCAAACAATCGACTGGGTGCTTTATCTAACAACGAGAAGAACCTTAGGACATCATCAGGATCGGTTCATGACAAATATGTTCAGGGTATGAACGTGTTAGCTGCACCATTCTTATACATCAGTCGATCAGAATCTCAAGCATTTGCATTATTTGATACGTTTTTAAGTCGGGATTGTCCTTTATATATTCAACCATCGTTAGAAGGTGTTCACACTGGATTGAACGTAAGTGAACTGAACTAATGTCGAGTGAGATCTGATACTAACATCATCCAGCTTGTTGATATTTGCTTAGAAATTATTGATCCAGAAGTTTATGAGCACTTAAATTCAAAACTTCTTGGTGCTAAGATTTATGCCTTTGCTTGTAAGTACTTTTTTTTGTTTATCTTTCTGGATTATTCTAACCTGATAGCTGTGTTGACTTTCTCGGCTTGTACCCCTCCTCTGGCAGAATTATTGGCTCTCTGGGATTTCATGTTCGCATATGGGTGTCACATGAATATTCTATTTGTTGTAGCCCAGCTTACTCTCATGCGTGATAGAATACTAGAATCCCAAAGCCCTATGACTTTATTACGGTCTTTCCCTACTCTTAAGTCTTCAGAAATTATCAAATTGGCAGTTAGTTTTGTTACCAGATTACCCGATGAAGTGTATGATCTACTGGCTCGCCATCCTTTTGATCCGACTGTACCGAGCCAGATAACTAATAATATTGATCACACAAAAAAAAATAGAAAATGACGTGATTACCATCAAGAATCTGTTATGACCCGTTTATGCTTTTAATATTTAATAATAAGATATAAATTTGACATCCATTCAAGCTTTTCTACATTCTATACTCCAAACTCTGGAAGTTTACCAGCCATCTCACGAGAGTCGGGGAGATCTGGGCCCCTGTCCAGGTTAGTAGCTCTGTCCACGCAGTGAATCTGGGCTCTGCCCAGCTATTAGAGAATTGGCATAGTTAAAGTGGCAGACCAATTGTGATCTCTGAATAAATCCAAGCTGTGTCATGGCTTCAAGTGTAAAGATTACGCGAGTTGATCAGAAATCGAATCGAAGATATGTTCTACTCAATTTCAATTGAACTAACTAAATAATAATAAAATTCCCAAACAAATAAACTCTAGTTAAGAAATTCTCGACTAATCCACTTCAGCATGACTGAAATCATGGAAGTCCTTTTCCACATTAAAATTTTCTGCGTAGACCTGGGTCTTAACCTCAATTCCATGCTGAGCTGCCTCTTTGGCGAATAAATCACTAACTTCGACGGAAGGAACTTTGAAGTAGGTAATATTGTTATACCATTTAGCGCTGAATCCAAAGGCAATCATACAACGAATATTTGAGCTGGGATTAGGCATTCCATTATGCCAGAGAGTAAGATCTCGAAGAATAATTGATCCCCGACGTACTGTGGGTTGAACTGGAGGCACAACCAATCGTCTGGATTCGACTGTACTTGTACCAACAATGGCCGAGCCCTCACTTGGGGTAAGATATTTGTCATTACGAAGAAGGTGAGTTCCAGGCCAAATCTGAGTTGCCCCAGTTTCAATAGTACTATCTATCAGAGGAATATTAGCCACCAGATAGAAAGTAGCACTCTTAATATGAGCTGCCCATTGATCACTGTGGGTAGGTTGCTTTTGGGTACTTTCTGGTAAAGCAGTATTACCACTAATAAAATCGAATTTAGCACTAGGCCCTAGTATTTGTGAAACTGCTTCAAATAGGAGTTTGTTAAAAAATATGTCTTCATATAGAAGTTCTTTGACCTGCAATGGAGGACCCTGTTGGATATTCATAGTTCCAAAATTACGTCTAGCTCCTTTAGCAATTCTCTCAGCATCTGGTACCATAAATTGATTGAGTTCATCTAAATGAGATGGGTCAATAACTCCCTCAAGGACTACAACACCATCTGTACGAACCGCATCCACAATTGCTCTAAGATTTTTAGATGACCATTGTTTTGTTTTCAATTCAACTGGTGAAGGCTTCACTGATGTCAATTCACTTGATGTCATATCTGCTGTTTGTTCTGGCATTGTGACAAGACAATTCAATCAAAACGAACTTGAATATATAAATTATTTTAAATAAGTATTTATCAGAGTTTAAATAACTTATCGGTTTACAGCTAACCCCATTTTTATATATGCAGGCCTAATACCTTATCGACATTAATCTATGCATGCGGAGATATATCTCCAAAATTAGCTTAGGCATGTGTCTGGCGGGGGTGTTCTTATCTCCAGCCAAAGTTGAAGGTGGTAAGACCTGCATAGATCCCTTACAGGCAGTTTGCTTAGAGAAACGTTAGAAAAACGAGAAACACGCTAGAAAGGTTGAAGTATACTTCAGCAAGGGGCGCATAAATATAGCCGCTATCTGGGTCCAGATCCTGCAATATAAAAGCTTGTAAGATGTTCTGACTAAGTCAGAGGGGAGTGGTAATGTTTTCTTATCAACGTCAACAAATTTACTTTTTTTAATTTTCTTCGTATGTTATTACATATTGATAAACAATTAGATGCAGATATACATGCTTAAACAAAAATCGGGAATAACGTGTCTGCTTCTTCTGTCTGCCGGATAGGTTTCGGATAGGTTCCGGATAGGTTCCGAATATGATTCAAACCTATTCCTAGAAAATACCTAAATCAAAGCTCTCCTCACCATAAAATGCAGAGATAATTGTTCGATCCGAGAATTTACGACCTCCGAGCTGTGCAACAGCTTCCTTACATACACTAGGAGAGGCGAATTTAACAAAAATTTTACCGCCCATGACATTTGATGAGGTTGCTAAATCTTTAGCTACCTTAACATCAACAACTTGGCCGAATTTAGAGCATTCACTGCGAACCTGATCGCATATCTCGGTACAATCTTCTTCATTAGTTATTTCCTCAGGGGCTACAGCATTCAAAAGTTGCATGACTTTTGTTTCGGGGAACTTTCTATGTTTATCACGTGCAAGTTTGATAAGGGCGTCAACATTTGTAATTGGTATACCAATGGATTGATTTAGTCCTTCACAAGCCCGCTTGACTATTAGTAAATTATCTCCAAGTGCCACATTATTAAGCCCCTGACATGCTAAATCAAGAAGACGACTATCTTTATACTCGAAAAAGGCTATACCTTTTGAAACTCCCGCAATGTCTGTAAGAAGATTAAATGATTTAGGTTCTCCAAATGCCCGTAACAATTCTAGAATTTGGGTATCATTAATAAAACTCGGAATATTTGCAATTAATCCTTTATTGGGCCCATCAGGGACTATCTTGTTAATTCCATCTTTGTCACTGCCGTTGCCAGTCTTTTCACCATCTTCTTTTTCTTCCTGTTCTTCAGGAATTATGTAGTCTTTTGGACGACGTATATAGAATTTACTATTATTACTGTCTTCACCATTTTCAGTAATTTCTTCCAAGGGAATCCCATTAAATGCTACAGCTATAGTCGCTAAAGGAGATGATGAAAATTCAACAACTATCACTTCATTTCCTGAACTCTCAGAATTGCCATTTCTATCATCTATGTCTTTCGAAATAAAACAATCCGTTACTAAATCACCAGTATTCTTAGGGATATCACCATTATTTGCTAAGGATAAGAAAAGATTAATAAATAATCTAGTGATTTTTTCAACCGGTTCACTAGTAATAGCTTCGAATCCAGAAATTATTACAATTTTAGATAATCGAGATTTCTCAGCTTTAAGATTTTGAGAATTATCTGCCAAGAGAAGGGCACTAGGAGGTGGTAAGGCAAGTGGACCTGATCTACCACCAATACCTTGGGAACCTGATCCTTGTATTTGAGACCCGGAACCACCATTCCCAATACCTCCAGGTACCTGTTTGTTATTGGCTTTGGCAGGATTAACACCCGTCATAGGAAATAATCCTGATAATTTGGCCATGTCTACAGTCACATTCTCATATCCAGGGGGTTTCACATCCCATAGTGAATTTTGTCGTCGTTTTCTTTCATTGATAGGTATAACATTTTCTAGGCTTTGAAGGATTTCATCTTTATCTCGACCACGTTTTCTTCGCACTGGAGGTGGTGATGATCTTCCCCGCCTTGGAGGACTTCGATCTCGTCTATCATAATCACGATCCCGTTCTCGTTCCCGTTCTCTTGGACGATCTCGTTCTCGATTATCACGGCCATTATTCCTATCTCTCCTATCTCTGTCTGATCTTTCTGATCTTTCTCTTTCTGAGCGTTGTTCTCTCTCCCTTCGTTCAGATCGTTCTCGTTCATGATAACTTCTTGAAGATGATATATCCTCTGCAGGTCGGTTAGACCAAACTTCCTCTTGTTTTCTTTCACGTTTCTCCAAATCAAGCTTAGCTTGAGCCAAGAAATCTTCGATTGCTCTGTCACTCATTTTGAGAATGATAAGATGATGAAGATGATATGAAGATGATGAAGACGATGATGAGATGTTTAGACATAATATAGTGAGGTCGAAATATTCTTGCGAAATTTCAATATGTGAAAGCCGGGTAAATTTGTGCATGCACGCGAGCGCGCGCTCTATATATGATATAATCCTTTATAAGGCTCTATAAAATCATCATTGGGGGGTCGTAAAAAACACTTCTCGTTTGTTTTTCTTGGAAATAGATATCTTGGTGATATATTATGAGCATTTCGTTCTGTATTTTACCTTCAAAATTTAGTATATAACATTTTTTGATAGATTTATATCCAGACGTAGATGTATTTAAAAGCACTTAGAGGCGGATATCAGAATACATATGATTAGTTAAACATGCTCCCGCCAGGTGTGCGCGCACGCGCGCGCGTATGCAATCATGCAGGCCTGAATGTAATTAGGTCACGTTAATTTATTAGGCAGAATACATAGAGTAACTGACACTTAACGGTACTTAAGATAACCGCTTATGTAGAGGTTGATGACTTCTTTTCTCAATTTACTAACCTTTACCTTCGAGAGTCAATACCATTACAAGCACGTCTTTTTTGATGCTCAGATCATCAAACCCTGCGGGTTGGGAGTCCTGCTAACCTAAACTCCTCGAGACCCCGACCAATTCGAAATACACTATACATTATATTTAAAGTAATATATATAGAGAATAAATAAATAGATAACATAAAACAAATAGACATCGTCAGATATACGCATAAAAACAAATAAACGCTGAAATAAACGTTGAAATAAACGCATAAACTATACAGAGTAATAATATAAATGTCTTTTTGAACAAATCTAAAATAAAATATTTACAAACAATTAATAACTGTACTTATTAAAGTACAAATATATGCGGAAGACAATACTAACGCGGACGGAGAGAGATAGATACACAATATTCTATATTCTAAAAATCAACACCAATAACCATGGCAAGAAGTGCCATTCTAACATATAATCCATAACGCATCTGTCGGAAATAGGCAGCACGATGATCAAAATCAACCTCCTCACTTATCTCGTTGACTCGAGGCAATGGATGCATAACACACATATGTTTCTTAGCCTTACTGAGAACCTTATTATCAACAATATACAAGTCCTTGAAACGATCATAATCATCCAAGCTTGGGAATCTTTCCTTCTGAACACGAGTGCAATATAGAACATCTGTATTCGCCAAAATGGAATCGGTAAGCTTTTCCGATACTACAGCAACTTTTCCTGATTTCACAAGTTCATCAAACACATGAGATGGTAAAACCAAATCATCTGGACAGACAAGCTGAATTCGAACCTGATAATGTTTTAATAAGCTGCATAATGAATGGACAGTACGACCATACTTAAGATCACCCATAAAAGTAATAGTTAATC
Organism: Sugiyamaella paludigena; assembly: GCA_030579875.1. Classification (NCBI taxonomy): domain Eukaryota; kingdom Fungi; phylum Ascomycota; class Dipodascomycetes; order Dipodascales; family Trichomonascaceae; genus Sugiyamaella; species Sugiyamaella paludigena. Next base: position 272,257 of record JAKTRU010000017.1, read on the forward strand.
CATTAACAGTACCAAGCTCCTCGCGAATGGTGAACAGGTCCAAAAATGCCTGGGTAGGATGCTCCTTAGTTCCATTACCTCCATTAATAATAGGAACTGGTGAGTATTTGACAGCAATAGCAGCACTATCCTCAGATGGATGTCTCAAGACAATAGCATCAGTATATGAAGCTAAAGATCTAATAGTATCTTGAAGAGTTTCTCCCTTCTGAACTGATGAAGTTGAAGTAGTAATAGGAATAACTCTACCACCAAGTCTCTGCATAGCAGCATCAAATGATGTAGACGTACGGGTTGATGGCTCGTAAAACAATGTCGCCAAAACTCGGCCTCGAAGTAGATCCACAACACCCACACGCTCAACTGCAAGACGTAATTCCTGTGCAAGACTGAACAAAGAATGTAAATCGCCACGGCTGAAATCCAAAACACTTACGACATGACGACGCAAAAATGGATTGTTCTGCTTAACTACTCTGCGTAAAGCAGACGGGAGTTCTGGTTCCTTAACGAGACTCATAGTGTTACTTCTAGTATTATTCTCTTCTTCTTCCTCCAAAATTACTGCGCTCTCAAGATCAACTCCAGATTTTCCACCAGGCGACATGAGCGCAGCAGCAGCAGCATTAAATGACATCTTACGAGTTTGAGCAGATCCAAATCCAGTTGGAGAAGAAGGACGATAAGGCGATGAAAACGATGTACCAGTTCGCACAAGTGGAGAAGAAGGAACAATTTGAATAACCGACGGAGTATTGAGATGTCCTGAGACGTCCTTTCCAGTGTGCTCACTAGTAGTCAAGTTACCTTCTAGAACGACGCTCTTACCGTTGAATATCACCCTTTCAACTGTTCCAAATAATGGTTTTTCATAGAAAGTAGAAACCTTACTTGGACGATCCAAATCAATTTCAACCGAAGTTCCCGGTTGTTCATGAAGTTCAAAGATCTTTCTGGGATTTGTATGTAAACGAAGAACAATGTCATCAACAGTGAGCTTATTTTCATGAACTGCAGTAAGCAAAAGTGGCAAGGCATCTGCAATACCGACACCAGCATCAACAGGCTTACCAAGATCCTTCGCCAATTGAGACGGCAAAAACCCAATAGCAAAAATATCAATAATGGCCAAATTCTCCCACAAGGCATCTTGATCTTCCTTGGTGGGCAAGCTATGACATTGTGGATAATCATCCTGAGATAAGAATAATGCATACACAGAAACATCGAATGTTACCTGAAGCCCTTTTTCCTTAGCCATTGAAATAAGATTAAGGTCTGCTTTACGAGTGACATTGGTAATATGAACTGGACGGCTATGCAAACTGGCAAGTAACAAAATTGATGCTAAGTCGGTAGAGTTGGCGTCAGTGACAATAGGTTTATTAGAGGGCCATACTCCGAAATGATCGGAAACTGCACCAACTTTGTTTACGTTATCAGTGAAATAATTGAAAGGGATAACTAAAGATCCGACATTAGGTGCTGCCTTAGCAAGCTGAGAAGCATTGGATTCAGTAGCTGCAATGGAGAGATTGAAGTCAACATAAGATCTGCCGCGAGTATTCTCCTGGGCTGTGAGAAGAGATAATGTATCAGTAATAGATCCATTCACACCAGTAGGCAAGATACGAGTTATGGTGAATCCGGATTCCAAAGATGTACGTGACACATTCTCAAAGTCTGGTGATGAAGGAGAAGCTAAAAGAGAAGGAACAAAGGTGGCAATATTGATCAACCCAGGCAAGGAAACAATTCTATGAGACGACTGACTATCAATAGAAGAGACATCAAGAGGTGCATTAAGAGCAAGTGCCTCAACAAGAAGCTTAGCACACTTCACATTAGTGACAAGAGGGATGGCATAATCAACAGCCATACGACGAGTCCTATAACCTTTACTCATATATGAAGCAGGACGACGAAATCGATTACTTGAAGGCAAGTTGATATACATATCAATCAAGTTATTAGCCAAATGTTGAGTTAGTGAGTACTCACTCTTTTCCTTTTCAGCACCTTCACTAAGTACTTCCAAATATTGTACAGGGATTCCATGTTCTTGAATGAAATCGGCAGTACCAGCGGTAGCGAATAGTTTATAACCTAACTCATGCAACTTTTTGAACGAGGGCAAAAGTTCTGCCTTTTCTTTGTATGAACCAATTGATAGCAAGATATTTTTCTTTGGAGGCTTGATACCAGTAGCAATCAAAGCCTTCAAGTAAGCCTCATATTTGTTACGACCGAAACAAGCCACTTCACCAGTCGAAGCCATCTCAACACCCAAAACAGGATCGGCACCAGACAATCTAGAAAACGAAAATTGAGGAACTTTAATAGCAACATAATCCTCAGGGAGCTCCTGTAATGGATACGGTTGGAAAGGAATACCAGCAATGACCTTAGTAGCCATTTCAATCAAATCAACACCCATGACTTTAGAAACAAAGGGGAATGACCGAGAGGCACGAACATTACACTCAATGACTTTAATTTCATTATCTTTCGCAATAAACTGGATATTGTAAGGACCCGATACATTCAAAGCTAAACCTATCTTTGCAGTGGCAGCAACAATACGACGGACAGTCTCAGCTGATAAGTCCTGAGGAGGAACAATAAGTGTAGCGTCACCCGAATGAACACCAGCATTCTCAACATGTTCAGATACAACATGCATAACAAGTTTACCATCTTTAGCTACTGCATCCATTTCAATTTCCTTGGCATTCTCAATATATTTGGTGATAACAACTGGGTAATCACGTGAGACCTCGACAGCTTGATTAAGATAATTCTCAAGATCATCACGACTATAAACAGTGTTCATAGCAGCACCAGATAACACATAAGAAGGACGAACCAATACTGGATAAGAAACCTTATCAGCGAACGCTTCAGCTTCTTCAATCGAAGTCAATTCCTTCCAAGCAGGCTGGTCAACGCCAATCTTATCAAGCATTCTGGAGAATTTATATCTATTCTCAGCAGAATCAATCATAGTAGGGGATGTACCCAAAATCTTGACATTCTCTCTGTGTAAAGTCATAGCAATATTATTTGAAGTCTGACCACCCATAGAAATAACAACCCCGGCAGATTGTTCCAACTCATAGATGTCCAGAACACGTTCCAAATTGATGACTTCAAAGTAAAGTCTATCAGCTTCATCATAATCGGTACTGACAGTCTCTGGATTATAGTTGACCATAATAGTCTTTGTACCGTTTTCTCTAAGAGTTCTAACAGCTCGCACAGCACACCAATCAAATTCTACCGAAGAACCGATTCTATAAACACCGGATCCAAGAACCATAACACCATGATCATTGAAGTCGATATCGTGAGAATCAGCATTATAAGTCATGTACAAGTAATTTGTAAATGCAGGAAATTCGGCTGCAACAGTATCAATCTGTTTAACGAAGGGGGTAACACCAGCCTCAACTCGTAACCTACGAATAGAAAGCTCATTTGACTTAACAAATTTAGCAATCTGTCTATCTTCAAATCCAAGTTGCTTAGCCTGGCGTAAGATGCTTACAGGAACACGTTTCGACTGATAAGTTTCTAACAAATGAGCAAACTTAACTAGCCCTTCCAACTTATGCAAGAACCATTTATCAATCTTTGTCAAAGACCAAATCTTGTCAACCGAATATCCACTATCAAATGCATTTGCAATAGCAAATAGTCGCTGATCTGAAGGAGTTTGCAATTCACTATCAATATCAATAGACATGAGGGCTTCGGTGGCATTGAAACCAAGATTCTGATAATCGGTAGAACGAATAGCTTTCTGAATAGCTTCTTCGAAAGTTCGTCCAATACTCATAACTTCACCAACCGACTTCATACTTGAACTTAACTCCTTGCTTACACGAGTGAACTTCTTAAGATCCCAACGAGGGATCTTGACTACAACATAATCCAAAGAAGGCTCAAAACAAGCACAAGTCACCTTGGTAACGGAATTTTTGATCTCGTTCAAAGGAATATTAAGACCCAATTTAGCAGCAATGAAAGCTAAAGGATATCCAGTCGCTTTAGAAGCTAAAGCAGAAGAACGAGATAGACGGGCATTAACCTCAATAATGCAGTATTCCTTAGAAAATGGATTAAGGGCATACTGAATATTACATTCACCAACAACACCCAAATGACGAATAACATTAACAGCAGTAGTACGCAACATGTTGTAATCCTCGTCAGATAAAGTCTGCGAAGGAGCAACTACAATTGAATCACCAGTGTGAATACCAAGGGGATCAAAGTTTTCCATGTTACAAACAGTAATGCAATTATCAAAGGCATCACGTACAACCTCATATTCGATTTCTTTCCAACCTTTCATTGATCTTTCAATAAGAACTTGAGGACTGGCAGCAAAGGCTTTTTGACAAAGAGCGACCAATTCTTCTTCATTTTCGGCAAACCCAGATCCCAATCCACCCAAAGCATAGGCAGCACGAACAATAACTGGGAATTTAATCTCTCTAACAGCCGCCAAAGCTTCAGGTATATTAGAAGCAGAAGCAGATTTAGCACATTTTTCACCAATCTGTTCCATGGAACGAGCAAATAATTCACGGTCCTCAGTGGTAATAATAGTATCAATCGGCGTACCAAGAACTTTAACGCCTAAACTTTCAAATTCATCTTTTAATTCAATGCCGACACTCAAAGCAGTTTGACCACCAAACGTACAATAAATAGCATCAGGATTCTCATATTTGATGACCTTGCGAACAAACTCAGCATTAACAGGTAAGAAATAAACTTTATCGGCTAAACCTTTTGAAGTTTGAATAGTTGCAATATTAGGATTAATGAGAATAGTATAGATACCTTCCTCTTTAAGAGCTTTAATAGCTTGACTTCCAGAGTAGTCGAATTCACCAGCCTGGCCAATACTTAGTCCACCAGAACCCAAAACAAGAACCTTTTTAACTTCTACTCTAGGATGCTTAGCACGATTCTCAGCGATAGTGCCGCCAGGAAATTCCACAGGACCAATAGATTTAGAAGGAGAATTCTTATGTTTTAGCACAGTCTGAATAAACACATCAAACAAAAATTCAGTATCACGTGGACCAGGAGTTGATTCAGGATGGAATTGAACAGAAAAAATTGGTAATGAACTATGATAAATACCTTCATTTGATCCATCATTAGCGTTAACAAATAATTCCTTCCATCCTTCTGGTAAAGTCTCAACATCGACAGCATAACCATGATTCTGAGAAGTAATATAACATCTACCACTAATTAAATTGGTAGCAGGAATATTATGACCTCTGTTACCGAATTTCATTTTCAACGTTTTGGCACCAGCAGCAGAAGCAAGCAATTGATGACCTAAACAAATACCAAATATAGGAGTTTTAGCTTCTTTAACAACTTTTTCCAATCTTGTAACAACAGAGGTTAAAGTTGCAGGGTCACCAGGACCATTAGAAACAAATAATCCATCATATTCTTCATTTTGAAAATCATAATCCCAAGGAACAACTTTCAATTCAACTCCTCTATTGACGAAGCATCTAATTTGATTGAATTTCAAACCAACATCAACGGCCAAAATTCGTAGAATTTTGCCAGAATTATCCCTTATCGGTTTAATTGATTCAGATGGTTTATATAAAACTGGTTCTTTAATTGAAACATGAGCAACCAAATTTTTCACATTGGGATCATCCCATTCAATTGATTCGTCAAAATTCTTTTCCCATGATAATGAAGGGACGATTTTATCATTTTGAACGCGAATTCTACATAAAGTAGAGCCCTCAGTTCTAATTAGTTTAGTTAAACCACGAGTATCAACACCGTAAATTGCAGGGATTCCTTCTTCTTTTAGCCAAGCTCCTAAAGAGGATTTTGCCAAATAATGGGAATAATCTTCGGTATAACTAGCAACAACCAAACCAGCAACATGAATTCTATTTGATTCGAAATATCTAGGTAACTGGGGAATCAATTGATCCATCTCGTCGCGTGATGGTACACCATAATTACCAATTAAAGGGAAAGTAATAACCAAAATCTGACCTTCATAAGAAGGGTCAGTAATGGATTCTGGATAACCAACCATGCCGGTTTGAAAGACCAATTCACCGGCAACGGATTTATCAGCTCCGAAAGAATAACCTTGAACGGCATGGCCATTTTTTAATTCCAAGGTCATCAATTTATCGGAATCATGCAAAGGGGGGAAAATTGGTAAAAAGGGACCTCTAGGAGTAGCAGCAGTAGCTACAGCTGTAGTTGTGGTGTTAGCCTCAACAGGCTCGATTTTGTCTGAAAAAGGTGACATGACTGAATCTGTTAGTATCTTTAGCCCTAGCTCCCGCCCCCAGTTGATCGCGTAAATCTTGACAAAAACTAACCTTTTCTAAATTGACCAATGTTTAGATCTAATCAAAAATTTTCTATGATAGCAAATTTGGATTTTTAGCTTAATGTCTAAAACATATTGTTAGTATAAGAGACGCGTTTAAATCTTATCCAACTCGCACCATTCCAGATCTAGATTGTAAGTTCAATCATGAACAAATTTGTTTTTCTACCCACCTGTAAAAGATTCAAATCTGAATAAATATCGTCTAGTCTATCTCTTCAATTAGAGAATGAGGTCTAGTAGGTGAACAGTTGTGATGATAACTGCCGAAACTGACTAAGCCCAATTCGAAATGAAATTGTCTTTTTTCAAGTCTTAATCCTTTTTTTTTCTTTAATTAAATAATTTAAGTTTTATTTTTTTTTTTTGATTTAGAAAATATTTAGCGAATGGAGTTGAGTACTATTCGTACTATTCGTACTATCCGTACTATTGATTCAGTCTGTCTCTCTCTCAGAACAACAAAGGACAATGATCAGATCAAATGTCCAGCAGTCAAAAAGTTCTTTACACAGAGATCTCTCAAGAACAAGAACGAAACTTATTTTCAATTTTTATTTGTTCCAGGAGAGAGAGAGAGAGAGAGAGAGAGAGAGAGAGAGAAAAAATATAAAAGAGAGTGAAAGCGAGTGAAATATATTTTTTTTCCTCGAAATTTTTTTTGTTAGAGCCTCTCCCAAAAGAAAAAAATAGCAAGCATATCATAGTATTATGTAGGTTATTTTACTTTATATAGAAATAGATCGTCGAAAAAAATTCCAGCCGTACATATAAATATGCAAGAGTATAGTGTCTAGGCAGCGCGTAAGGGCGCGGTTAGAATCGGCCTGAACCCTGTCGTTATTTTATATCTCGGGAGAAGGATTATTGTCATGGGTGATGGATGATCTATAGTCTCGGATGCTTGGTGATGGAACATCTATAGATTCGATTGGCTTGGTGATGGAACATCCATAGATTCGATTGGCTTGGTGAATCCATTCTTCACGCTATTTTCAGTTGTGTATTGTCCGCTGCAGTATTGACATATTACAATAGTTATCTTTAGTTCCAATATTTAGGATTAGTTATTTTATGAGTTGCCTCTGGAAATAGTTCGGAGTAACTTTAGTATGTAGCCAAGCTTAACAGGTGTACAGTACAGTTATTTGTTCATTTTACTTCGATTTAACGATTGACTAAGTAAATAAAGTTATTGTTATATTGTTATAACATGGAGGTATGAAGGACAGGATCCAACCAGAGCTTTCGTTCTCCGAGTAATAACTTGGTAAATACTAACAGTTAAGGGTTGATTAAGTTATGATGATAAGTTAAGCATATGAAGTCAATTTTCCTTTGGAGATAGTCAAGAACTTAATTACGGGACTTAACTATGAATCATAACTAACATCGTACAACAGCATCAGGAAGTGAACAAGTAACGTTAATCCCTCCATTAAGATCATTCAGAAAGAACTGCTTAATAGATCACGAGTTATTACCTCTATTCACTGGTTTGATGAATGTTTCCCTGGCCCGAATCCTGCTTCAAACTCATAGGCAGAGATGATGATTATCAGGGTTTAACCGATTAGGATATCGATCGTCATATGCAAATCTCAGCTCTTGCACGTGATATCGAATTTTAACGATGCAGCTACGTGTTCTCGAACTCTCTATAACTTGACAGATTGACATCTAACCATCTCTACTAGCTACTGATCTGTCCAGCCAATCTTTCCAGCCAATCTACCTGTCTATTCAGATTGAGGATAAATATAGAGGTTTTCTTGGTAATTATATTGAAGTTCACTATATATAGTTGTCTTTTTTCGCTCGAAAAGTGTGTAAGATAGATACAGCTTTAATGATCTTTGTTATATTCTGAAATTTCGTTGTGTCCGTTTAGATCTATCTCAACATGAAGTTAAAAAACCTCTTACCACACACTAATTTCACAGTTAGTTTAATATTTTTATTATTCACAACTCTTCATCTAGTAAAATGTGCAGTATTAGGAATAGATTTTGGTCAAGAATTTACTAAAGCTAGTTTAGTAGCTCCAGGTGCTCCTTTTGAAATCCTTATGACTGCCGATTCTAAAAGAAAAGATGTATCAGGAATAACTTTTAAAAAACTTCCTGGATTAGCTTCAAATTCACTATCGCCTTTTGAAAGAGTGTATGGAAATTCTGCAACTGCTTTTGTTCAACGATTCCCAGAAACTTCACCCTTTTATTTAAAACCTCTTCTTGGTCAACCTTTGGATTCACCGGCTGCTAAATGGTATTCAAAGCAATTTCCAGCGGTAACGTTAGTTCCATCAAAAAACAATCGTTCAACAGTGGCAGTAGAATTATTTGGTGAAATTTACTCAATAGAAGAATTAATTGCAATGTCATTTGGTGATATCAAATCTCGTGCTGCAAAATTATTAGCACATGTAACTGGTGGTAGTTCTGGTTCTGGTTATATTAAGGATACTGCTTTGACTGTTCCACCTCATTATACTGTTCAACAAAGACGAGCATTAGTTGATGTTGTGGATATTTCCGGCCTTAAATTAATATCTTTAGTTAATGATGGAGTTGCAGTGGCTGTAAATCTTGTTTCTAATAGGCAACAACCGTTTGATTATGAAAACAAGGAATATCATATTATTTATGATGTTGGTGCCGGATCAACTTCGGCTACTCTTGTTGCACTATATCAAGCAGATCTAATTCCAGAGGGTAGTTTTGGAACCATTCCAAAGCCCACTACCGTAATTGATGTCATTGGTGTCGGATATGATGGTGAATTTGGTGGTCATCTTTTAACTGCTAGAGTAAGAGATATACTTATTGATAAATTTGTGAAGCAGTCACCCACTAATGTGAATGAAGTAGAGCTTTTGAAAGATTCTCGAGCAATGGCTAGATTTTGGCGTGAAGCAGAGAGAGTTAAATCTGTTCTTAGTGCTAATTCTGATACTCATGCTTCAATTGAATCTGCTTATAAAGATATTTCATTACGTACTCATGTAAACCGAGCTGAATTTGAAAAAGCTAGTTCGGATTTATTCAATCGAGTTATCAAACCAATTCATGAAGCGTTGAATCCTTTAGATGATAATTCACCTTCTATTGACTTTTCTAAGATATCTTCAATAATTCTTACAGGAGGTTCGACTAGAGTTCCATTTATTCAACAACGACTTCAAACATTAATTGATGATTCAACACGAGGTATTAGTTCAAATATAACCTTAGCTAAAAATGTTAATGCTGATGAGGCTGCGGTTTTAGGTACTACTCTTCGTGGTGTTGGTATTTCCAAGATCTTCAAATCTAAGGATATTGCTGTAATTGATAGAGCTTTGTGGGATTATCATTTATCAACTGGTGATAAGAAAGCTACATTGTTTCCTAAAGGTACCCCTCTTGATACAAGAGTAGTCATACCATTATCTGAGAAGGAAATCAATGATGATGGATTTAGTTTATCAATTTCTGAAAATGGTTTGGAGTTTATCAGACATGACATCTCCAATGTCAACTCAACAATCCAAAAGTTGATTAATGACTCTACTCGAGATTGTATTGGAGATGTTTCTTTTGAAGCTGAATTCCATTTGACCAATAGTCGATTAGTAGATGTCATTGGTGTATATGCTCATTGTAATTCGACAGAAAAGGATAAGCCGAAGAAATCTACTAGTAGTAGTACAGTCAGTGCTGCCGCATCTTCTGAGACATCTATTGTTTCTGAACAATCTGAGGCTGTATCTCAAAATACAGAAACGAAAACTACAGCGACTATAGCAGATGAAACGGCGATTCCCGCTAGAAAGCCTGTCAAAATAAATAAGAAATATTTCACATTTAAGCCTAAATATGAAGGGTCCCGTCCAATGGGCACAGCCTCTAAACAGAGCGCTATTTCTCGCTTGCGAACTCTTGAAAGATTTGATACTGATCGTTTGGCTAAAGAAGAAGCCAGAAATGATTTAGAATCTCGCCTTTATAGAGTTAGAGATATTCTCCATTCTGAAGAGAGTGCTCAACCAGTTCTGGCTTCTATCAGTGAATGGTTTGATTATGAGAGTGAATCTGCCACAATTAAGGAATTGCAAGAGAAACTTACACAGCTTAATGAGCTGGCCGATTCTTATGATAAAGATAAGACGGCGGACCATGAAAAAACACAACAGCCACCCACAGAACCTTTGACATCTGAAGACTCGAAAGATAATACTGAAGACTCTGATATTTCTGGCCTATATGATAGTATCAGAAATATATATGGAATGTTACAGGACCTCGGAATTGAGGTTCCTGTAGAAGATGAAGCTGTTCAACAGTTTCTTGGGGATAGTGACAGTAATTCAGGATCAAATTTGCAAGGTATTGCCGAATTATTAAGATCAGGATTAGAAGAAGTTGATAATAATGATGGAGCCCCATTTGATAGTCAAACTCTTGATTCTCGTTTAAAAATTCTAAGAGACATGATAAAAGGAGCAGGAAATTCCAGAACTGAATCAACTGACCAATCTTCATCATCGAAGTCAGTACCAGTACATGACGATTTGTAAAATAGATTATAGATTATTTTTACTACTAATCATTAATAAATATATGACAATACCTCTGTTCTTCGTCGCTGCTATAACTAACAACAAGGATTGGAACAGATATGATTAACACGAACGGGTAAACCCCACCACACATTAATTACCTCAATGACAAACTCATGATCGCGTTCTGAAACAGGATCAAGACCCATATCGATTAAATCAGGAGGTTCAATAGTAATTACCGAAGGAAAAGGACTGGCGCCTTGTTCAGAATCCTGTATCTCAATGAGGTTTGAGATAGTGCGAAAAAGTCTACGAGTTTTTGCCTGGAAGTATCCAATAGCAGAAACCTGCCAAGGTTCAGAAGGACTTTCGGCTCGGTCATGATGTTCGTTACCTTCTGGAACTGGTGGTCTTAAAAGAGGCAATCCTTCTAAATCACGATCAGTATCCAAACTAGCTTGCTCACCTGCAGTTGCCCACCATAATAATCCATAAATCGCATTCACACTGAATAAGGATCCAATTCTATCACTAAAATTTTCCAGCCAGTGAGAATAGAAATGTTCTTCGCCAGGCGGATTGAATATTGAAAAAGAAGAAGATCTTCTTATCATCCTTCCACCAATAGGAACACCTAACGCTGATATAAGAACGTCATAACGTCGTTTATCCAGGAGAGTAGGATGTACTGTTCCTGTGGGTCCCCTCATGCCAGAAATATTAATACTAGAAGGAATAACTGCAACTTGACCATTTGGTTTAATCATAACAGCAAGATCATATAACTGCTTCTTTTCAAGGATTATGTCATCGGTAGTAGTAGCAATGAAATGCTTAACCGATTGGAGTTGCGATATATCAGATATAGTAATATTATAAAGTGGATTCGTGTTAATATGGGAGTGTCTATCGCGCGGTATTAACCCTAAAATATCACTGGGAATCGTACCAAATACACTGAGAATATAAACATATTTGCAAAGAGATTCAATTGATGTCAACCCTGAAGAGTCTACCAGAAGAATGCGATTACGAAGTATTGCTGACTTCCATAATTCAAATATTGATGGTCCATAAATGTTTAAAAAGTCGGTTGTAGAAAGAATTGGGTGATTTGAAGCGAAATCAACAGAGACACTAGAGTTCAAACTGACGCCACTTCCAGAGATGCCATTACCAGAGTTGAAATAATCATTCCTATTGTTATCTAAAAGGATATCAAATATTGAAAATTTATCTTTGGTAGAGGAGGATTCAGATCCTACCTCCTCCGTTATCTCATCTAAAAATCTGTCCAACAATCTGTCCAAAACTCCCACATATCCCCAACATTTCGAAGACATTTCGGAAGACCCTCTTGGACAAAGCACACCTAAAGAATACATTTTAACAGTAGATCTATCAATACTGCCACCAATCACTTTACCAGTTCGTTGTTTGAATACCGCAATTCCTTCAATATGTTCTTCTCCGTCTTTAGTACTCTGTACAAAACTTATAACATCTCGTTCCATAGTATGTAATCCCGATGGCATGGATCGAAATTCTAATCCTGTTAAATTTATATCATATCCCGGCTGACTTCTTGACCATATGATTGAATTCCCAGCTTTGACATCAAAGCTTACTAGGAATGCCGCTAAAACGGTCGTCATTGTTTCATTATGTACTTTTGCTCTTGCCAGCGGCGTTGGTGTCGGCAGAATCTGCGTTTGTGGTTCTTGCAATTCCGACTGAGTTAACGTTTGTGATTGGTTCAGCATTGACAAGCTTCAGTAACAAAAATAAAATTGATTACTTTTGTAGAATTAGTTATTGTCGGGGAAGTTCATGGTAAAAAGATGGAGAGCTTTAATGGCCCGGGAAGCGCTCATGATGACATAAAGGGTTTCCGGCTCATGACAAGTGAGCCTCATGAGCCTCACTTTCCTCCGCATATAACTCAATCACAATGCGGCTCGCCTATAGCCTAGTATACTAGTAAGAATTAGAGAAGACATAGATCAGCCAAAAAATTACGGCCTGTAATGCCATGTCCAATAAGTTATGGCTGTTAATGAAGTGAGAAGGGACTCCTTCTACTGGCAGGGCCCATCCGGACGATGTGATAAAGTTTGAGGTAGAGCTTAAGCTCGTTTTTTAAAGTCAGTGAATTGCCCGTGTACTAGCGCTTCGCTAGTCAAGGCTAATTACGGTGACAAGATCTGAAGCAAGTTGTGAGGTCCTCAAGGCATAACTCGCCCATTCCTAGATAGAAAGATACAAATTATAGTAAATTACGCTTGGATTTAATCTATATCATGTTTCATAATTTCGGTCATGTTTTTACACCCCCGTCCCACTACTGTGCTTAGATCCTAGCCGATCTCGATAGAGAGTTTGTGGGGCTCAAGGATTTACAGGGTCTCTATGTGCATACATACGTACCCCTGTAAATCACTATCTCTAAAAGTAACTACCTTAAAGCTTTGGGGTCCAGAGTCAGGGGTACAGTCCGAGGTTGATAATTAGATTACTCCAATATCCTTCCTTCATATTCTGATAATCTGTATTCGTCTTTATTATCGTCTGTTCTTCTTACTTTTACCTTCTTATTCTTTAGATTTTAGTTAATTTTCTTATCCTTTTAACTTCAGGTGATAAGCTAATTTCCAAATCCAATATGGAACGTCCCCCTAATAATCCGCTTCTCCATCGAAGCCTTTATGAAGAGGGCCATTTCGCTATAGATCCAAAGTACCAAATGAAAGGAATCATCAAAGAAGATAATCACAGTATTTCTGCCGAAGCATCAAGAATCGATGATAATGAGAGTTTAATTGTAATAAAGAAATTAAAACTCACCGTATTTGAAAATAAACAACTCAGTGAGAGTATCTGTAGAGAATTAAAATTATTGAGGCATTTCAGAGGGCATAGAAATGTGAGTATTAATATATACTGGCTGGTAGCAGAAACTCACAAGTTTGTTCCACAAGTCAGTTGAAGTGGGACATACTCTCGAATTCTCTTACTCTCGCTTCGCTAGAGAAGTACTTAGTTAGTTACATCTAGTTCCGGACAATCACCATGTTCCAAGGCTAGAGAGGATATTTCTCTCTCAAATTGACTAACTATTTAAGTTGATATCTATTATCAGTGTTGACATGGTGCCAGCAACCTCTTTTAAAGGGCTCTATGTCTACCAGGGTAAGTACTATCATAATTTACTTAAGAAAATATTGCTATAGTTGTTAACAAATAGAACTGCCAAAATATACTCTAGATAAGGTGATCTCAAATGCATCTGACGGATTTTCTGAAGTACAGAGACAGTACTTCGCTTACCAGATGGTCTGCGGACTAATGTTTTTACATTCAGCAAATGTTATCCACGGAAATCTGAATACAACTAATATCCTCATCGATGCTAAGGGAACAGTAAAGATATCCCAGATTGGCCAGGCTATTCCAATTATTAACTCTAATTTTTATCCTTGTAATCTCTTTGAATCCTTTGCAAGATGGTATAGAGCACCAGAGCTGATCATTTGTGCTCAGTCAATTAGCCCGGCAGGTGAGTACCAAGAGGGGAAGAGGGAACGTTATTATGAAGTTAGAATTGGGAGACATTGTAGGATAATACCGGGATGTGAGGACCCATGGGACATAGGGTGTCGCTCAATCCGATAGTCATGGCGGCTCCAGGTTTCATTTCTTTTCACTCGAGAGCCCCCCACCACCTCTTCTAATTCTAACATTTATAGTGGATCTGTGGAGTTTAGGTTGCATCCTTTGTGAATTTCTTGGATTAAAGCCCATTTTCCAAGGAGATGATCCCCAGGATCAATTGGCTAGGATTATCTCTATTCTGGGAGTACCTCGCAAAAAATGGGTTGGTGAACTTTCCAACAACTATAAAGTTTGGCTAATGGTTACTCAGTTGGCATCCAAATATGTAAGAACCTCTTTCTCTGAATTTTTTCCAACTGCGACCCGAACAAATCTCTCATTAATCATTGAGTTGCTTACAATTGACCATCGGGAAAGAATAAATGCAGAAGAGGGATTGTGCCACCCCTATTTTGCCACCATAAGACGCGCTAGCTTGGAGTTAAAGAGTGATAAATTCGAGCCAGTTCCCGCCTCGAATGATAGTAAGTATTGGAAAAGAGATTGCTTGAATGACAACCTTCGAGAATGTTGCTTATACTAACAATTTGTTTAATAAGTCAATGCGATCCTTGAGATTTGTGGAAGAGATAAGTAATTCTATTCTCCATTATAATGCGTGTGTGACTTCCCTATCGCTACTAGGTTTGATCTGATTCTTTCCTACATCATATTTACGGATCATTTCTTGCCGAGAATTATTCACTTTAGTATTATTAGTATCTCAGATTCGAATAAATGAAATAAAAGAAGTCAACGCATAATCAGTTCCAATCCTTTCTTTCCGGTGACTGAGACAAGCAGCTGAACTTAATATCTAGTTCCTCGTCTGTCACTGGCAGTACAGCTTCCTCATTGCGCTTACATCTTCTCTAGAGCGTAGCAAGAGTTTTGGGTCTGAGGCTCCATCCTAACTGCCCGAGGCAGACAGTGGATAAAAGTTTTTGATAACTTTCTCAGAATCTAACGCTCGTCAGGTGTAACCCCAGGCCAATATATATCTTATAATTAGCAATTAATTCAAGCGAGATTTTGATAGATAAATTAAGATACCTGGGCACTCTAGCTCTTCTCCCGGCGGCTAGAGCCTAGCCCCAGAGAACCAAAATTCGATTTTCCAGGGATCTGGCTGCGCCCCAGCAACCGGGGCAGGATAGGCTGTTTGATGTTAATAATCATCAAATTTCATATATATCGATTTGAACGATGTATAATGTGTCCGGATGACGTCGTAACAAATCGAAGGAGTAATAAAAATAGTAATAAAAAGTAACATAATAAAAAAATGAAAATAAATATAAATAAAAAATACTTTTTGAGATATATAATTATTTCATCATTAATGCAGTAGGAAAATATGACAAGTACCATTTATTTTTGGCTTGGCTTATCCATATCTAATACCTTTTTGACAAAATCACCGAAATCAGCCTCCAATGATGGGGACATCTCATTGTTAATATTCACTAACCAAGGATGCTTAAGTAATTGACTATAAGAAGGACGAAGTCGAGGAACTTTATTTAAACATTGAGCAACAAATGATCTAGCCTCTGGAGAGTATTTACCCTCCGATAATGTAGGTGGATCACCGTCAACAATTGCACTAAGTTGAGAGAAAATATTTCCATATGTTTCGGGTGGATAAGGATATTCACCCTCAGCAATTTCTAATAAACTAAGACCTAATGACCAGATATCACTTTCAACAGTATAAGTAATGGCTTCATTGGGATTTTTGGACCTAATTCTTTCAGGTGCCATATATGATTGACAACCGACATTTGTTCTCGCGATTGATGCTACAAGGTTACCACTTACTCCAAAATCACATAATTTCACTTTACCAGATGTTGATACAAGAATGTTAGTTGGTTTAACATCACGATGAATTATATTATGTTGATCTTTAAGCCTCTTTAATCCTCGAACAACTGCATCAGCAATTATCGCTAGATATTTTTCTTCTACACCATCTTGATAAATTTTGTTAAGAGACCCACCATCCATATACTCCATACACATGTAAACTGCACCTTCAACAAAAAAAGCTCCGTAAAAATCTACAATAAAAGGAGAGTCACACTTGTGAAGAACATCTAGTTCCATAATTATTTGTCGAAATTTCGTTTCATCTAATTCCAACCTGATTTCTTTCATGGCCATAATAACATTTGTTGGCTTATGTAGAACTTTAGTAACAGTACCATAATTACCTCTACCTAATTCACCCATTGATTCAAATTCATCTAACGATATTCGGAAACTTGGTCCAGAAGAAAAATCTATTCCTTTTGCATGTACCGAAGCTTTACCAGCAAAATTCAATGAACCACTCTTAACATCAACATATCTTTTATAATTTAAAAAGAGATTACCAGGACCAGCTGCAAAACCTCCAACTCCTGGAGGCTTTAAAGAAATATTAGGAGAAGATGATGATGTGGTTGTTCTTGCAGGACTCTTTAAAGATAATTTCGATGAATTTAAGCTTGAAGCCGAAGCAGTTAAAGTAGCCTTGCTGATAGTACTAGAAGTGATGGTATTAGAATTAGATGATGTGTATAGCGTAGATCTAGATGAATTAGAACCAGAATCAGAAACAAGACTGGACTCTTCGTATGAATTAGGTGCTGAGGTTAACTCTCTCCTTTCGATTGAATTAGAGCCCAAATTCATGTTTGGTAAAGGTGAACTTTTACTTTCAGATAAAACCAAACCCCTTCGTTGAGAAAGAGAAGTCTTTTTAGCTAATAATTTGGCACCAGAAGCAGAGGGATTTACGAATAATGCACCGGAAAAGTTTGGAGTGATACTGGTACCGACACTGCCACTGTTACTAATTGGAGGAGCTATGCTATCAGTGCTATTGTCATTACTATTACTAGTCGAAATATTCAAATCCTGGGGTATCTTTACTTGGAGGGTTTCATGATTTGATAATGACGGTGATGGAAGCTGTTGAGGTTGTCGTTGTGAGTCCAGCTCTGATTGCTGTGGTTGTTGTTTTTGAAGTCCCTTTGTGTCGATTCCACGAGATATACTATGATAACTATCTTCAGAATTGGGAGATATTATCGGTGATGAATATGAAGACATATTTCTTGAGTAATTTGAATATGAAGAAGCCGTAGAACTTGAAGAAGATGAGCGAGAGAGATCATTACCACGATGGTTATTATTACTAGTTGAAGTCGAATCATTCCCAGGAGAACTCAAAGAAGCAAGATTCGGAGAGGAAGTCAGTGAAGATGGTATAGAACCTGGAGTGAAATTCAATGCACTATTTGAGCCGGAATTTGATCTTGATTGACGTGATTGTTGAAATGTGAGAATTCTTGCATGGACATCAGGAGACACTGAAGCTATACCACCATTCATCATTGCTGAAGCAGCCCATTGTTGTTGACCCGCAACTCCAACTGGACAAGCAGGACCTAGAGCAGGTGAAGCAGTAGATCGTCTTATAATATTTTCTTGTTGATGCTGGTCTTGTGAATCAGATGATGATCCCGCAGGTTTCTCGGCCGCTACCAGTTCATTCTCCGTAACCGTCGATACTGAAGTTGCAGATATAGATGTCGATATTGATTGAACTTTTTGTTGTAGGGGTGGTGAACCAGGTGAAGTTGTTGATGCAGGTGAAGGTGATGGGGAAGGAGATAGAAGTGAAGGAGAAGATTGTTTACCTTCCTGTTGTGAATCTACAGATGGAGAAATTTCGACCACCACCAATTTATCTTTTAATTTCTGAGATAGAGTATTAATATCGCCCGATCTTCCAGAGAGGGTTCTTGAAGATGCCCGCCTAACACCAGTAGTGGCCGTTGTTGATGGTGATGAAGAAGAGGATGGTGATTTTAAAGATGGACTGGACCCTCCAGGAAACCGTTTTGGATCATTTCTTCTATTAGATTTGAATTTAATATCGTCGGTAGTACTAGTTGTGATGTATATTGAAGATGAAGGATCACTTATACCAGGAGTAGGAAGTGGCATTACAGAAGTTGCATGTGGAACTCGTGGACGATTAATACCATTCTGTCCACCTTGATTAGATAAAGATGAACGAGGAGTTGGAGGCATTGATGAAGAATGTAACGGATTAGGAACTTCAAAATGACTATTGGAAGAAGAGGGAGAAGACATATATGCTGTGTAGGTGTCACACAGGACAAATTATCCAGTCACTCTACAATAGATATATATTGGAACTTGTTCAAAAATGCTAAAATTCTTCTGTTGTTCAAAACTTTCTGTATCTTAATCGTCGTTGTGATTATTCGTTGTGATTATTCGTCGTGATCGGTTCCTTAATCGTCGTCGTTATATCAGAATCAAAAAAAATCAAGAGATAGCCAAGAATTAATCAGATAAAAAAACAATAATAATAAAAATAAAAATAAATTTAAGAAATAAAATCTAATTCTCCCCGCTAACTGCCGGATAGATTTCTCATAACCATATAACCCCGTACAATATTTTGTTTTGTCGCCGCCGTGATCCTAGACTAAGCTAGAATAGTCTAAATACAGAGAATCTTAAAGAAAAGGGAAATCCTAGTAGTCCCACTAGTAGTAGTCTTAACACCAATGATTGCTTGTGAAAGTAGTATATAGCTAAGAAAAGAACACAATCGATCAAACAAAATGTTATCTGATGTTAATAAATAAATAGATAGATGATAAAAAAATTTGGAGTAGCTTTAGTTGATGATGGTAGTTGGTGGAGATAGTGGTGGCAGGTTGTGGCAGATGGTGGCAGATGATGGCAGATGGTCGTGGCAGATGTAGGTGGGTAGGCATGTAGGTAGGCAGGTGGTACGCAGGTAGTAGGTACAGTCTTCACACTATGTATAACAAAGCCCCTTTAGTTAACAGGGTTGTAACTTACGTGCGAGTGGCGGCGCATATAGAGGAGTTTACAGCTGTAGTCATAACTCAATTCAGCCAGTTACTCCCAACTGTGCGGTGCTGAGTACACTGTAGAGTGTAGGTACTGTACCTTAATTACGCTTCAAACTACTATAGTTGACAGGACGGGAGCAAAAAATGATTGACAATCGACGCCCACCCACGCCCACCTAAGCTCACCCAATGATTATTATTAACCCACGTTATTCATTCTATACGTATATATCTATCTATCTACTGTATCTATATATTTGTTTTCTATTGCCCTATAATTATTTCTTTTCTAAGAATATAATTTTCTTGACAAGTCCCATCCGAGTGTCCGCTATCTGCATCCCGGATTTTTATCTAGATCAATCTTATTAATTCAATTCAGAATATATAACTTCTGAGCAACAATAAATTTTTTTCTTTGTGTTTTTCATGCAGACATTTTCTTGCTTCAGAGACTGGCTGGTCGGTCTGTACGGTGTTCGAGTGAGTCGGGGTAGGGGCTTGAAGATTCATAACTCGGTTTGCTCGGGAGCCGATTCTCGAGCGAAGCGAGAGCTAGGGGGGTCTGGGGGCTACGCCCCCAGCCGCCGGAGGCATCTGGACAACGGAGAAGAGGGGGATGAACATTGCCGAGATGTTTCAGTTGAGAGATTTATGTGAGTTTTCTTGGCTATGTGGCTGGCATTGACATATGGTCCAGCCGCTTCAATACGTAAGGGTGCTGACAGCAATTTAGTTGCGAGAAGATTATGAAGGGTTGGTATGTATTCACCACGCTCATTTGTGGTTGATAGTTAACTAGTTAACTGTAGTAATTCCCCCTTGTGTTAAAATATGAGGTGTCCTTGGGTCACAAGCTAATATTCTGTCCAACTGGACTATCACTAGAATGGTTAACTGCAGTAGTTGGTTATTATGCCTCGGTAACATACTACTGAATTAGGTAATTTAACAGTAAATTATGTTCCGTGTTTTTCGGTGTCCGCATTTAAATTTTAGCGTCTTTTATTAGAATATGTATTTCATGAGGTTACTGCAAAACATTATTACTATATATATATTGTACTGTATGAGCAGTTTTCTAAAATTACTACTGTATATATATTGTACTGTACGAGCAGTTTTCTATACTATTTTTCTCTCTTTTTCTAACAAAATTAATTATTTTATTGCTATTATTCTTTCTGCTTAGTTATATTCTGAACACTTAGGATCAAAGTCCATTACGAGAATAAATTGATTTTTCTTCCGGCCCGGCCCGGTGTTCTTTCCGCTTGCTCGGCAAAAGGGTGGAAGAAATCCGAACCCTAGTCTCACACGGGATCAACGCCAGATTTACCTCCGAAGTTGTCGCATACCACAAAACGTTATAAGCTAAGTAAAACAGATTCGTATAATTTCGTTGCATATGAAATCATCCAAATACCGACAACAACAATCTGCGGGTTAGGTATACTACTAGCTTTGATTAATTGTATTCTCTTTGGATGCGAGCAACGCTGTGATATTGCTGACCCAGACCCATAGCCCGCTAAGCGAGAGCTGGGGGTCTGGCAGCTACACCCAGTTGCCGGAAGCAAAAAGACAAGACGACAACTGAGATGTTAACTCTCGAAAGTTGCTTGAATCTCGCGCTAGGTTTTTGGGAATTTGGACCAGTTTCTGGACTCTGATGAACGCTCCTCACCACCCTCGTACTTAGGACCGAGATATATTCAATTACGAGGTCATGTAGTGGATCGACCTATTTCTGTGTAGTATACTTTGTCAGTCTCTGTCAGTCTCTGTCATATTTTGACCATTAAATTGTACCACTTTTATGTCTACCGCTCTATACGGCTATGACCTGCATTTCAGGGTCCATTATGCAGGTGACCTAGCCCTGCATCGAGTCAAGATCTCACTTCCTGACGGTCTTGGCGTTGACCCTTGTCCCTCTCCTAAAACTCAGGGGTCTTCTTCATCGGTCAATAACTAGAGAGTCGGTCAGATTATTACTATTACTCTCATGGAGTCGCAAATAAGATTCTTAATATTAATTGAGTATATGCAGAAAAATCTAAAATATTAAATAAAAACTATGCGTGATAAAAATGTAATCTATCCTCCTCTCATCAGATCTTGCCATCACCTCACTTATGAATCAGCTAACAAGTTTAATATATGGATTACGAGCTCGTAACCTCTCACCAAATACAAAAAACACATATGGAATTGGTGTTAAAGCAAGAGCTATAAATCCAACTAAACTACCACCCCAACCAACACCAAGATTTCTAAACATAATATCTCCAAATAATGGGAAAACACCACCAAAAATAGATCTCACAAAAGTATTAGCAGCAATTGCTGATGCAGCAAATCTAGTGAATGAATCAACAAGATAATTTAAACAACCCTGAAAAATTACGATAAACCCAACACCTAATAAGAAAATACCAATATTAGGTACAATCCAATGAATCGATTCTTTTGAAGTCCAAGCAAACAAAAATATACCGGTTGGCATAAGCCATCCAAACATCATCATCACCGGGAATCTTTGTTCTGGTAATGGTTTGCCATCATTTTGTTGAACAAGCTTAGCATATCTTAATCCAGACATGACATTACAACAACTTCCCACAGCAAGTCCTAAAAACAAAGAAATCATTGGTAAAGTTGTTACGGTACCAGTCCACCCTCTTGTAGTTTCAAAAGTAGTTGGAACTGAAGTAATAACTAAATAAAGCACTCCAAATACAAACGATGCAAATATGGCAATACAAAATACAACTGGAGTAGCAAACATAGCAAATGGTCTTAAAAAATGTAAGGTAAAAAATTCATGAAGATCCAAACTCCATTCATCATGTTTAGCATGGTAAGCCCATTGACGGGTTTTAATTCTCATGTCACTCGCTTTACGAGCTAAAAGTACCGGAGCATATGATTCATTTAAACAAGTGACGTCTAAAAATAAAATCACAAATCCTACAATTACAATTACCCAACAGGCCCATCTCCAAGCAGTATCAGAACCACTAGTAGCAAGAGAACTGAAAATAGTGCCGAAAGAAACACCAGCAGTTACAAACGCAGCATAAAAAATAAGTGCAATTCCTCTGTAAGCAGGCTCCCAAATATCTGCTAAAACACCACCAGATGAAACTACCGGAGCACCAGCAAAGAATCCCGCAAAAAATCTAGTACACATAATTGCAGCAATACTATCAGAAGTTGCAGTACCAACTGTTAAAACAAGAGAAATGAAAAATGGCAACATGACACCAATCTTTCTACCATACATTTCAGAAAATGGAGCAAATACAGTTGGGCCAAATGCAATTCCTAACACATAAAGAGAAGTACCTAGAATAGCTACTTCACGACCAACATGAAAAGCATTCATTATATGAGGAACAGTTGGAGACATTACTGCACTATTAAATTGTGCAGCAAAAGTAGTGATTCCATAAAATGCGGTATGAAGAGCTTTCTTACTGAATGGCCAATTGAAAGGGTTTTCTGGATCATCCTTCGTAAAAACAATTAAAAAATCGTCTTCATTATATCGACTATTAAGAAGATTAAGGCGATGAGGATCGTTATTATTATCGTCATCATCATTATCATCCGACAGTTCATGATTATTTTGATTATTATTTTGACTATCTTCCGTTTTAATTTTATTTCCAAGTCCATTGTTTGGACTAGTAGCTGTTTTTTCAACATCTGGTAAAAAATCAGCACCAAAATCAACTACATTATCTTCTTGTGAGGAATCCCGGTGTAAAGAAACAGATGTAGATGAACCGTTTCTTGAGGTTTCTGATTCTTTCATGATGAGGATCATGGAATGAAGATAATTTTTTTTGTCGTCTTGCTATGTTATTACCTTCATGAAGAAAGATCCAAATTAAAATAAATTAAATGAAGAAAAACTCGCTTTAAAGATGTAAAGGAGTAGAAGAAGTAAGTAGAATCAAAAACTCTAATTTCTCCGTCTTTGTAAACTTTTGATAATGACTATCAAAAGAAAAATCTCCTCCTCGTTCTCACAACTGTCATGAAAAATATATATATTATTATTATAAAAATTTCAAAATTCAAGAATGTAAAATAAATTAATCTTCGGAGAAAGAAAAAAAAATTATAAATAAATCACAAACATTATATACATGCCCATCCATACATATATATATATATACATTCGGTAATAGCTTTCATTTTGCTTCCTGTAGATCTAATAATCTCTCCTTCTATCTGTATCATTTTAATTCCGTGGTTTATCTGTATAGTGATCGGAGTAGAAAAAAATGATTGATAGACGCCCGGAAAGTCGGATCGATCATTCGGCTTCCGATGGTCGATTAAAAGTTATTCCACCCGCGTCGAGTGTCAATCTGCACTCTTCAGCCTTGCTAACCGTTAGTTAGGAACTAACGGTTATAGCACTCTTTACTGAAAGCGGATTGTGACTCTTCTGTTGAAGAACTATATTAAACAATTTCGTTCTTTATAATTTGTCATGAGCATATATTACCAAAGACATGTAGAATTTTTGAATTTTTGATTTTCTGCTTGGCTTCACTACGGGGTCCAAAATTTTCGGTTAAGTTTGATTGCCAACGGCGCATGCAGTAGAAGTGTGGGGGCTTGTGGGGGTTACACTAAAGCCGACATCGGCCCGCATCCGCAGATCTGTTCAACATACACGGTCAAAATATGATAATCCCAATGAATCCAGTAACTTCTTCGATCTTTTGATCTTAGATCATCTATTCGTGACTCACGCCTCTTCTCCGGACTTTACCTCCATTAGCTTTGAGGAAGCCCCAGATCCCTATCTCTTCTGCGCCGGTGCGGAGCTAGCTCATTACCTATAGCTTCGGGTCCGAAGCTCGTATTACTAGGAACGAGGGGGTAACTATATCTTACCGCACTACGCTTCACCGCTATCGGACTAGATACGGGCTGCATTATTTTACCCCAGACCTTGTGGTTGGGCTCATGGAACTGAATATCTCGAGTGCAGCGAGTCTCAGGGTATTTGGGCTAAACTCCAGCCGCCGGAAGCACAATCCTGGGTAGTTATAATTATAAACCTATAGGATTTTTGGTTAGGAAATCACAGTCGCGCTCTTTTAAATAGCGGGGTACAGAAGGGCTGCATGCAGATGTCGAGATGCCTGACAGCAGAACAGTACATATCTACTCAAAATAATGATTACTATACTGTGTACCAATTAAGGCTCATGCCATGAATTCATCACACATGCATAACAACAAGCAGCTTGCATTATGGGGAAATTTTCGAGATGTTGATTTCTCGAGCGTGAGGGATCCAGGAGGCCTCCACGGGAAGCAGGGTTCAACACCGGGGATATAGACAAGGCAGATATATTCTAGACCGCTTAGACGAAGGACTGTTTCACTCACATCTTAAGCCCTGAGAGATCAACATTTGAGGTATATTTATGTCCACACATATATGTGCAGGATTGCAGATTCTTGAGGGATTTTAGAAATTAATGATTCATAAAATGCAAAAATGTTCATTAGAGTACAAGATATATATTTATTTAGATGCATTGCTGAAAAGAATAAATTTTTAACGGAAGAAATCAAAAATCAAAAATCAAAAATCAAAAATCAAAAATCAAACAGAAACCAGCCAGACCAAACACTGTCTTACAAGTAGAATTACAATGAAATCCCACTAACTATCATTTTCAGAAATTGCTTGACTAGGAAATCTCTTTATACCAATACCTCCTCCTACCCCTCCAGTTCTTTCACGAAGTCCATTATCAGATATGTTATTATCATCATCTCGAGCAATCGAACGCGCAGTCGAAAGTCCAATATCAGGCAAAGCTTCAGCAATTGGAACAGACATACTTAATACCCGTTTATTCTTTGTCCTACCCTCTTGAATAGTATCAGTCCTTTGTAATTTCTCACCTTGAATAATAATAGCACGATCAAGAGCATAAGGTAAGCCTCTATGTCTCCCTCGAATCATCATAGCAATAATAACTAATTTACCAATAACATTAAAAACACCACTCAAAGGTAAGTCAGAATTAGGAGCCCCAATACTAACACCAACAGTTCCATAAGCACTGACAATTTCAAATAAAACATCAAAGATTTGAAATTCTCCGGCTATTATTTCTGAACCTTCACAAATACAGATAATAAAAAGTCCTAAAAATATAAACCATAAATCAAATGACAATTGCCTACGAAGATGGGCAGCAACATGAGATTCACGAAGATGCTCATGTCCTTCTGCATCAAGCTTTTCATCGTGAGGATAGTAAATACCTAATGACTGCTCTTCATAAACATTGGTCCTTCGAACACTAATGGCAATTGGAAACACTGAAATATACATCATAATAAGATAACTAACTCTTACAGCAGGATGAAGATCATTCATAGTAACTATTGTAAACCCAGCAGTTCTTGTACAAATAGCTTGGTAAAGACCACATAAAATACGATATCCAACCGGAATAGCTTCTATAGGTGAGCTATTTAAATCCAACACTAAGAAAAAAATTAAATCAAGTGAGTTCAAAATAACCAATATTGCAAAAAGCCACCAAGTTGCTCCTGATGGGAACAATAATGTATACATTCTTCTTGGATGATCAAGAAGAAATCCTAGAGATTCATGAGCATGACCATACTTTGGCGTTAATTTAAATAATATCCAAATAACTAATCGCAACATACAAGGAAATCCAGTATTACCGATAATAATTAAAAATCCTGAAATAATTGGTATATAAGCCATTTGTTGAAAAAATGCCATTGACTCTGGTGTCAATGTCAAGCCCAAGTCTGTGAAACTTGATACCGATGTGAAGTATGCCCACCAAGTCGGATTGAACCCTTCGGAATAAAAATGTGGTGGTAAATTACTTTTCAAGACGCCATAGGGCCAAAAAGTAACTATACCAAAAATTCCAAATCCAAGATAATAAGCGACTAGGACTACAGCTAATATTTTAAGTGCTCTATATTCTACACCCCCTAACTCTTCCTTTTGAGCAGGAGTTAAATCAACAAATGCAGAATTCCTTCCAACTGTTGGCTGCCATGAAAGGTAATTTGAACTCATGACTGGTCTCTGTTCGCGATGTGATGAATCCATAGTTGAATTTCGCCTTAGAGTTCGATTGAAAATTTGATCTAATGTTCCTGTTCTTGGTAAACTTTTTCTATTCTGTGGTGACGTTTGTGAATCGCTGTTCCTAAGTGATGATACAGGAGTATCTATAGTATTTGCTCTACGTTCAGTTAAATTATTCGTGACTAGCGGGTCAATTTGATTTTCCTGATTATTCCCCGTGGCTGTAACATTATGTGATAAAGAACGTAATATCCTACTATTACCAAAATAGTCATTATTTTGATCATTAACATGATCAACCACAAACGTAACAGTATCATTATTACTATTATTGTTCTTGATAATATTATTATTATAATTATCACTACTGCTACTATCGGTACTAGCAGTAGAGGTAGTAGCAGTATGTTGTTTTTCTTTTCTTTCATTCTCTTCATCCATTGCTTGTGGACTTTTAATTACTAATGCTGGACCATCACTAAGGTCATTAGATAACCTTCGATTCCTCGCCATCATGTTAATCGACTTGTACATATCTTGAGGAGCAACACTTATTTGTCTTCTCACAGGCATTGGTAAATCACCAAATCGAATATCCCTGTCTGCTGGTGGTGCATCACCAGGATTATCAGAAGAAGTGGAATCAGTTTTATTACTATTGTTATCACCAGTAATAGTGTCGCTTCCATTACTATTACCATTAGGGGCACCATCATTACTCTCACCACCATTATTAGTGGGCCCAGTACCAATTCCACTGCTCAGATTATGAGGAATAATTCCCAGTTCAGGATCTCTAAGATCTTTGGATTCGGCTCGGGCCATTGTAGCAGTTCGTCTTAACCTTGATTGAATTTTCGAATTAACTTTAACATCTTTAAAATATTTTTCATACCAATACAGTCGAAAGAAAGTAACAGATGAATGAATAAATATAGGAGTTGTCAGTATTGGAAAAATAAAGAAGAGAATTTGTTGATATAAATCCAAATCATTGATTAAAACTGTAGCAAGTCCAGCTTGAGTACAGCAAGCAGTCGAAATGAATAACGCATCAATATAGCGAATATTACCATTTGGATATATCATTATAGAGCACAAAATCGTCATTCCTATGATATAAATATAATGAAGTCCCAAAAAACTTGTAGATCTGGCTTTTGCTTTCTTATATAATTCACCAGTAAGAGTTGTATCATCGTGGAGTTTCAGATAAACACGACCCAAAAGTTTAGAGTCATTATTAAGATAATCATTCACCTTCTCTCTGGTTGAGCTTATTGATCTGCTTATGTTCATTATAAGAAGAAAACAAATCTAAAATAAAGATCATAAACAGACAAACATACAGGTGAACAAAGACCTTGACAGATTATAATCAGACACAGACCTTGACAGATTAGTATATATACATATATTAGTTGATATTGGATAATAACGCCTTTAAAAATGATCTTTAGTGATGAGGGACAACGACAATAATCAATTATCTCAGCTGTCGAGTGAGCAGAATTAGCCAACAGGGGCTAGTGATTAATAGGATCTCTCTTGTTAAGCGAAATGTGTCAAACAGACGCGAAGAGGGAGAAGAGGGAAAAGAGAACTGATTAATGTCTACTCCACTTCAAATCCAATCTGAACCGAATATCTAGTTTCTCAAAGTTGATGATGTTCTATGTATATTCCCCTTAGTATGGCAAAACCAGAATGATAAACCAACGGTTAACCAGCAATAAACACTCGTGACAAATAAAAGTCTCTTTTTCTTTTTAAATTAATTATATCTCTCTATTCAAAAAATCCTACTTGTATTAAAATGATTTCTTTCTTTATATTCTCCAGTCAATATCCTTGAGGAAAAAATTTATTGAAACAATCGCTCCGTGTACTCTGTCTCGTGGTTCATGTGTTTTATCGAATATCTCCTTAATAAGAATATTTGTTTATTAGCATAAACCTCGTTAATAAAATAATAAAAATTCTATATCAAATTGAATCATGTTAAAACATTATGAAATATTCTTTAATACGTTTGAAACTGTGACGTGCTTATTACAGTACCGGGCAGGGCAATTCACGTTCTCGATCTAAGCCTAATTCAAACAAGAGTAACGTTAGTATAAATTAAGATTAACTTAATCTGGTGACGGTGGCTTTTTAGAGCACACGGGGGAAATCGTTGTCACAGATAAATTGTTACCCCAACGTTGTACCTGATGAAAATTATCCTTTTATCCTGAAATGGGGACCATAGATCAGTTCATTTAGGTTTCTGCCTGAAGCTTTCATCAATATTCCAGACCACTCAAATATACCGAGGTTGACTGCATGCATGCCATATGTCTGGATAGAGCTACGATCTTGAAGTGAAACAAATTTCTGGGCCTGGTCAAGAAAGCAGCTTTGGGGATAAATGTGCCCCTGGTCAGCCCGGTCAAAGTACGCAGCACGTGTTTAGCCGCCAAAAAAAGTACACACAAAATTGTTGTACGGCGGTGCAGACCACAAATTAGAATCCAGGGGCAGGCCGTGACGTCTGCCTCCAGGCTGATCTCATCCATCTCTCATTATCTATTATTGTTAGTGAACTTTGTTCTCAAAAGATTTGTTTTCTGGTCCTAACTTCTGAAATTCTGAACTTCAAAAAAGTTTAAAAAGTTTAAACTTATTCTTGTCTTCTTTGACCTTAATTTATAGATGTTGAATTACAGATCAAACGAAAGTTAATTGTCTATAATAGATCAGAATAAACTTGGAGAATATGCATGATGATAATCATGTCCCTAACGATCCTAACTATTTGAAAACAACGACAATATTAGCAATCACTATCTACATGTACTCAATAGTCATTATCCTCCTAGGTCATGTCATAGCTATTACTGAGCCTAGAGAGAATTAACGCTATCCGGTTATTGCTATAAAATGCTTGGCTTTGTACTTCAGCCTTTAGTCTTGTCTGGGTAAGACTTAGCTCTTATTGTTCAAAGATTCCATCTTACTCCTTCAAAAATGTTTAGCTCGTTGGGCGCTGCTACCATATGGTGGATGCATAATGGTTTTTTGGTCATTCTATTAGTCCATTCAAGTCTCTCGTGCTGTTTACTTCTGCTTCTTCTCTATGCTTTGATGCTCCTCGTTACTGCAGTTTTGTTCATACCTGCTCTGGCGATGCATAGAAGTTATACCATCGGTAAGTATACCGGAGCCGCATCGAATTTGAAATTATGTGTCTACGACTTTCGTTTTGTATTACTGTTTTAGGTGCCATTAGGCCTACACTATGAATCTATCAATAATAAGTATCACCAAAAGATGTTACAAATAAATATTATGATCTTACCAAACAAATCTACAAAATCTATTGCCTTACCATTATCAGTTCACTGATAGCACTTATTACGCAGGGTCCGGTGGCTTTCACTTATCACTAACCATTTACGGCTTAGCTGTGATCGGCCATCTCGCATACGACAGCTTGCTTGGCACCGGATGATGTAGATATCTCACCCATTTAGTAACCAACAGCGCACAGCATTGCCTCGAACAGGTTCTTGATTAAACGAACTAGTGGTTGGAAATATTCACTAACATATTCGGAGCCGCTATGTAACTAATGCCAGTCATTATCTACATTGTGTCACAGGTCGTTGACTATAACGTTAACGTTAGTCTATAACGTAACTTACATGACTTAGTTACCTTCCATAACAGTTAACTTTTACATATATTGGCGTCTAAAACGCCTGGAATGACTAAGAGCGTTCTTTACCCCTCTACATACATATCTAAATGCTTGTTATCGTGATTTAGTCTGTTCCCGGTGACTGAATTCAAACCCAAAAGGCCTCACTGGGTCACTGCTCAGTCTGCCCTCGACAGTCCCCTAATCCGAAGTATGTGTACTTATCTAAAGTATGTGCTCAGTGCTAGGAGACCTTTACGAGTAGCAATTCAGCTGATCGTTGGCAAGAGACAAGCTATCGGCGGCTCAATCTCAGTCCATCTCCCTGGATGGAACAATTGCTAACGCAATCGCTCTTCGAGTAACTAACTTGCGGTTGTTGGGATATATAGGGATTTATGTTTATAAAGGTCGATGACGAGAAATGAAAGTTAATTAGCTGGCCAGCAAGCCGCATAGATCACGTGAAGTCTGAATTTGCCTAATATTTGATTTTGGTCATCTTCATCTTCATCTTTTCT
Organism: Sugiyamaella paludigena; assembly: GCA_030579875.1. Classification (NCBI taxonomy): domain Eukaryota; kingdom Fungi; phylum Ascomycota; class Dipodascomycetes; order Dipodascales; family Trichomonascaceae; genus Sugiyamaella; species Sugiyamaella paludigena. Next base: position 303,093 of record JAKTRU010000017.1, read on the forward strand.
TCATCTCAATATTGATTCCGTTGATTGTTTTGTCCACCGCTTCTATTCGTTGATATTTGTTTTCGACAGTAGTTGCTTTATTCAAAATGTCAGATAGAAAAACCATTAACAAATATTATCCTCCAGACTTTGATCCATCAAAGATCTCCAAACGAAAAAAAGTCTCTCGAGAGTCTTTAGCTGCCAGTCTACAAACAGTCCGATTGATGGCACCTTTTTCTATGAGATGTACAACATGTGGAGAATTCATTTATAGAGGTAAAAAATTTAATGCTAGGAAACAACCTACTGGTGAATCATATTTAGGAATCAAAATCATTAGATTCTATATTCGATGTCCAAGATGTTCTGGTGAGATTAGATTTAAAACTGATCCTAAGATTGGTGATTATGTGACAGAATTAGGCGCAGAAAGAAATCGTGAACCATGGCGTGAAAAAGCAGAAGAAGAAGAAGATTTAGAACAAAGATTAGATAGATTGGAAAGAGAAGAAAGTGAACAACATGAAAAAGATGAACAGAGAAAACTATATGGAATGAGTGGTGCTGCTGTTTCAGGTAGCTCCACTGTTGATGCTAATAGTACTGATATTATGGCTGATTTGGAATCTAAGGTACTGGATTCGAAACGAGAAATGGACATTCAGGATGAATTAGATGAAATCAGATCACGAAATGCCCGAATTGAACTGGCTTCTTCTTCTGTTAATGGTGGTGGTTTATTGGAAAAGGCTCAGGAAAACGTTAATGCCGGTTTATTAGAAAAGAGAAAACTTGAAGAGGAACAAGATGATGAAGCAGCTAGAAAGGCATTTAAAAGGACTTCTGATGGTGATATTATCAGATCATCATCTTTGAAGCCTGTAATTCCTTCTCCATCAGTAGCGGTGGCAAAATCTCAGTCAGTGGTTATGAAAGGAAATGATATGATCACTGCTGCCACTAAATCTTCTTCTTCGGTTAATGGTTTCAATAAATTTGCAAAAGGTGGCAAAAAAGCAGTTAACTCTCTGGGTGTTGTAGTAAAGAAAAAGAAGAGTTTGGTCTAGTTGGCGCTTATTTTCTGCCTGAAGGTAATGTCGCCCGACACTCGTCGTTCGTGACTGGCAATGGCCCTTTATTTATTAATGTCTTCCGACTGTTATTTATACGACATTCTGCCGCGGCCATAGCAGACTATGCTTGTGTTTTTATGATAATTTATGTATTAATGATTTTCAAATATTATCCAGAGCTACCTCACCCTTCACTATGTGTCCTGCTCTTGAGATTCGGGCCCATACTACGTGACTGGGGCATAGCCCCGGCTGGGGCATAGCCCCGGACCCTATTCCGTACATATGTTCAGAAGATGCTTTCGTCAGAACGTTTTACTCCTTAACGATTGAAATAGAAAGAACGCTGCGTATACGGCACATGTCCCGCCTTCAAAACATCCATCAAAAGTATTAAAGCTCTCTGCCCAGTGTTCCAGTCTCCAATATAGATAGAACTTGGATCTAGGGCCAATATTTCTTTTACTTTTAAAATTAATCAATTAAAAATCACATACTAGAAAACAAATAAATTCATAAACAAAGTAACAACAAAATCAATAAAACAAAATCGTACAAAGGCTTAAGGCATAACATTATTTTTAATTATCTGTCTGAAGGAATTCCAAATCAGGTATATCTAGATGGAAAAATGGAGTATTTGTAGGAATAACAGGAACATAGCTTCCATCAGAAGATACTTGTGAAAAAGTATCTCTTTCTTCTTCATCTCTATAAGATTTGGATTTTTTAACTGCTCTATCCTCATCATTCAGACTAAGAGCACTGCTTTCTCCAACAATCAGACCATTACTTCTAGCAACTTCAACATGATGACGTTCAGGCTTTGCTTCAGAATCAGCACCACCGAAGTAATCGGCCATAAGAGCACGACGTGACCAAGGAGATAGAATGCCTACAAAATGATATTCGACTTCTCTATTAGCATACTTATTAAGTTCTTGTCTAATATCACCTAAAGCTTGAACACCATTTAAATCAATATGAGGAGTGGCAGAAAAATCAAAGACAACTGCTCTTAAAAGTGGGCGACTATCAACATAATTAGGATCATAAACTTGCTTTCTTGGGCCCCCGTCATTCCATGGACGATCACCAAGACTCTTCTTAAAGTGTTGAGTATCACCCCTTCTAGTCTGTTTTCTAATTTCAATAACAAGATTCTCCAATTGACGAGAGGCATTGGGATAAGTAAAAGACTCACCAGGTCGATAAACAAATACTCCAGGTGGAGGAGGCAAAACACTAACATCCTTATTGATATTAAATTTTGAAAGAGGTACCCATTTGTATTTCTTCTGTATAATTCGGCTTGCGTTATTATTATTATCAGACGTACTACCAGTTGTAGTAATAGCAGTAGTCCTTCCAACTTTTTTCTCAAATGATGAGAAAATCCTTGATTTCCAGGAATTAGTTTTATTATTATCATCTTCTTCAATTGTTACAGTGCCACCATTAACAGCACTCTTACTACCATTACTCTTATTAGCCACTTCTTCTCCTTCGTCTTCATCAGTAAAGTGAGGATTTAAATATTGAATAATTTCAACTCGTCCTAAGAATTGCCCCGTAGGGAAGGAAATTCTTAATAACATAAATACTAAACAAGAAGCAAATGAAAAGTAAATACCAGATTCAAGACTAATAAATACTGAAAAAAAAATTGCACCAATAAATACAACTGTTTCAAGTGGTGAAGTTTTCCAGAATCTCCAAGTAACATACCATGGAGTTATAAGATCTAAAACAGCATGAATAATAATAGCACTTAAAACAGCATTGGAAATCCAATAAAATGTACCAGTAAGAGCATAAATTGCTACAAGAACCACGGCCCCAGTAAAAAGTCCAGCCAACGGAGTTCTCACACCACATTTAGATTTAAGAGCAGTTCTACTAAATGAACCAGTCGCAGGATAAGCATTGAAAAAAGTACCAACTAAATTTGTAACACCAATTGCAACCAACTCTTGATTTGGATTAATCCTATAATCATTCAATCTACCAAAAGATTTTCCGATAGCGATATGTTCCATCACAAGAATGATTGTAGAAATTGCCAACTCAGGCGCGATAGCGGTGGCTAATTGTTGATCAATGGTATGATAACCAACATTTTGAAGACCACTAGGAACAGTTTTAAGAATACTAATTGGGTAATCTTTCACCTTTTTATTATGACAAATTGCCCAAGAAATCAAAGTTGTGAAAATAATTACTAAAGCATTCCTCAAGATCGAACCAAAAAAACATATTCTTTCATATTTTGGATATCTTTTACCAATAAAATCAAATAACCAACGAGAGAAATATAAAATAAATAATGACACAACACCAAAAGCAGCATCTAATGTTGAAAACTTTAAATTTTGCAAAGTATGAATAACAACTAAATGAGTAGCAGCTCTTGTATTAAATAAAGTTGAAATACCTAATAAACCAGGAATTTGGCCAATAGCAATCGTAAAAGCAGAACCGCTCATAAAACCAAGCACGGCAGGAAGAGGGATATATTCCAAAATAAAACCAAGTCTTAATAGACCCATACCAAGCGCAATTGAACCACATAATAAAGATAGTCCTAAGGCAATAAATTGAGGATCCGAAGAATATTGAGGATATTTGTGGGTAACCGAAGCAATAACTTTTGAAACTTGTAGAGACATTACTGCCACTGGACCAATAGAAACATCTTTTGATGTAGCAAAAAAACAATAAATGAAAACACCAACAAATGAAGAGTAAAGACCGTATTGAACAGGCAAAGTAGCAATCTTTGCATAAGACATACCTTGAGGAACCAAAACTGCACCAACGGTTATACCAGCAATCAAATCACTGTAGAGCCAAACAAAGTTATATCTATAAATCCATTGAGCGATTGGGAAAAGTGATATCACATAATTTTTAGATCTTTGAACTGGATTAGCGAAGATTTCTTTACCAAAATCTTTAACACTTATAGGAGCCTGATTAAACTGAGGGATTGATAATATAGAGGAAGGATCACTATGATTATCTTCACTATGACCATGTGTCTCTACTTCTTGAGAAGGTAAGAAGTATCTATCAACTGAGCTTGAACTTAGTTGATTAGACATTTTGCCAAAAACAATTTCTAAAAATTATAAAGGAATTTTTGGATAAAATATGTCTTTCTATCTCTCTTCAACGATTATCTGATATATCACTGAAGACAAAACTGGTGACTATCGATAACACAAATACGTTGTCTATATATTCTGAAAGAAATAGACGGGATGATATCAATGTTTGACAGAAACAAGAAGAGATATGAAGATCAAGAACTCAGAAAGAAATTAATGAAATAATAGAGGATTTCATCTGTTATTTAAAGTAAAATGATCCTGCAAACTTATATTATCCGCCTCCTCCAGTCATACTCACATATTGGATAGAATAGATGTGATAGGCATGACTTAGCATAGAATAAGAATCCCGTATAGAATTAGAAATTAAGGAAGAAGATCTGATGAACGGGAAAAATACAGTTAACAGCAGCATGGCATGAATAATGCATCACTGACATCAGTAATAGAAATGATCGACTTGCTCAAACGAAAACAAATTTATGAATAAAAAAAAGGTGAAAAATAGACCAAAACATGTTGAAAAAAAAGAAAATAAAAAATAAAGAAAAATAAAAGAAAAATAAAAGAAAAACTAAAAAATTAAGAAATTTATCTCTCCACAAGGTTCCTAATGTTTATACGACAAGCTAGTCATTATTATTATTATTATCGATTTACTGTATTACAATTACAATCTTATTATTACGACATTATCTCATCATATCAACATTTACGAAGGATATCTACTCATATCAATAATAACTTACTATGCTAAAAACAACCTTCCGCATTAATTAGTTAGCCTGATTAGCGTTAACACCGCAAAGACGTTAGACTTTAAGGTGGCTGCAATCTCAAGCTAACTCCCCCACATCGCGATATCTGTCCCCCTTTCCCCTTTCCAGTTAGACACTTCGCCGAATTTTCACTCTTTTTCATCCTCCTGATGGTTTTGCGGCAGCCGAGGCGTCCTCCTTAGACCCATTCTCTCGCGTCACATGGGGGTCCTTGATTATTTCTTAGTTGCGCTGCTTCCGGCTTCTTTTGGGAGTCTGACTGCCCCCAGAGGTTGGGCATTGCCCCAGGTCTCCCTCCTTATCCTTAGTTATGAGGGTTCATGAACAAGGGATAAATCCGTTTCCTCCTTATTCGAAAGAAATCGACAACTATTCCAGGTTCGTAGGAGCAGAACCGACCTGATAGTCAGAGTCAGAATGACAGTGACAGTCGAGGAAAGATAATGAGGAAGAGTCAGGATCTGGGCAACAATCGTTACGAAATGAGAGATCTTCCTGCAGATCTCTGTCAGCCTCACTGTCGATCTTTAATTTTTAAGCCATACATCGGACACTAAAAAACTTTAAATCCGTTAAGAATTCCTGAAAACGGAAGAAAACATAGAGAGGAATAAGGGGCAAGGTAAAAATAGATAGAGATGAGTTAATTTACGAACATACACTATATACAAATCAATCAAATTGTTTTCCGGTAAATGTTTTTTTCTTCCCTTTTAATCTTCTCCGCTCGCTCTTGTTACTCATTAGATTTTTTTGTCTTCACTTCCTGCCTACCTTAGCTTTTCGTTTGTCTTGTTTGCTGTTTTTACTACCAGCATCATCGTCTTTTTCGCAAACAATTTTTTTCAATATGCAGAGTTAGCTAACGCATATGTCATAATTCCTGCCGATCAATCATTTAAAGTGAGGAAATTCAGGGTCATTATTGTCCCAAATCATGTGATATAACGCCAATAAGTCACATGATATAGCGCCAATATGCAAGATAATTAACAAGACTGTATGTTTATGCAATGTTTATGCATGCAATATATGAGACCCCACCTAAAACCTACAGTAAGTTAGCCGTTTTAACGGTTAGAGATGCCTAGGTGAAGATCCATGCGAGATACGATACAAGCTTCCACCAATTGTGGCCGTGATTCGTGGCTAAACAACAATCGAGACTGGTTAGCCACCGAGGCGTAAGCGCTTCATGCCTTAAATAGTTATGTGCCTCGGGTGGCTGGGGCAGAACCCAAGTCGATTCCAGATTCTTGGCCACTATTGTTCCTGGTCGTTCCTTGTTGTTCCTGGTTATTCCTCGTTCTCGTTAGCCAGTTTAACAACCGAGGACGGAGCGAGCACAATCGGGAGCAACTGAAAAATATAGAGAGCAGGGTCAGGGATAGCTTCCTTGTTGAAGTATGAACGGAATCGCCGGGGCATAACGAAAGATAATCATGCTATATTTTGAATTTCTAATTAACTCACAGGTCGTTAATATTATTATTAGAGCTGTAAAGAAGGTTTTTTAACAGCAGCTGATTTGTACTAATATATCTATGACCGGTATTGCGAATCTCGTAAAAAGTGGATTCTGGCTTATGCGTCCATATCCGGCTTGGTCAAATTAATGAATGATACTATGCCATGAAGGGCCGAACGTGGTCAATGGCCAGGAATGACCGAGGGTGAACCATCATTCCCCTCTTTCTTCTTCTTCCTCTTCATCCTTCCACGCCTCATCTACCCCTCCTGTCATTTTTCTCTTCTCGCCCACTTTCTTGATTCGACTGTGTGAGTCTGTCTCTCTTTTCGGTATCTTTTACCGCGAAGTTTCTCTTCATTTAAAATTTTTTTTCAGTCGAAGAGTTCGATTGGTTTTCAATTTTTCGTTATATGTAGGTAATCCCAAAACTAGTATGCAAGGTTTAGTTACTATCAATGAGTTGTAGCCACGTTTAAGAAAAGAAAAGAACCGCTATTACCGATAAGTTACGAGACATAAAGCTTTTCTGTAACTCCCGTCCTTCTCTCTCAAATTGATACAGCCACCGCCACATTTAGCCTCCTTTCCCCCGTAAAACTCATATGCTTCTCGATCAGCGTTTACTAAATGGAAGTCCTGCATTTCATTTATTCATCATGCTGAATCCCGTGATATGTAATCATTCTTATAATTTATCCCGGATTTCAATTTTAACGAGGTCTGACTAAATTTCAAGGCATATGCAGAACCAGAAATCGAAGCTATCAAGCAACTCAAGCAGCTGGACAGAAATGGAATAGAACGTACCTAGCATGACGTCTGAGGGAATAAGAGGTGGACGACTGGATCAACTCCGTGTGTCGCTAGCTAATAGATTGAACTAGTACTCTATCTAGGACGTGGGGTCACACAGGTCAAAGCACATATAATTATGGTTGTGAATTGCGAATACGTCTGCCGTTGGCGGACTTCTGTGAAAGTCTGCGGGATATCTTCAATATCAAAATCCCTTTTCAACTCAATCTGTTTGTGGTAGCTGGGGAAAGATCGTGGGTTAAGAAGCCTACAGTGTACAACAGCGTATCAGGTAGCCCTTGAGCGGAACTAGACGTTTGCAATAATATAACAGTGGTAATCGAATAGAGTAGAACGTCTGTCGAGAATAGGGTTCTAATCTGATGACAAGAACTCTCAATTGTGGGAGAGGACCCTCGAAAATCTTGAAAATTTTTACTTCCCTGAAATAATTTCTTACATGCCATCATGCCCAGCGAAAGCGCCATAAGAGGTTGCATTAAATTCACTTGACTTTCAGAAACTATTTGCCATACTCCCTTCTTTTTGATTCTAGATTGATTATCTAATCCCAGCGAGAATTCTCTAAGATTGAGTGAAATTTACCACAGAATCTGTTTCGCTGAAATAGTGGAGCTTCTTGTAGGGAAGACCGTATTATGAGTAAGACTAGATGAACCAAACTTACGAAATCAAGATCAGTATTCTCTAGAACAGAGCCACCTTTAACTAAAGAAAAGTATACAATAGCCCCGAATTGTACGATGTCCTTGTCTCGCAATCAAGAGCTCGCATTTTTACGAAATCAATAGTGTGCGTCCGCAGCATCCTTATGTTAAATGTAATGGACGGATCTTAAGTTGAGCGAAGCCGGTCTTGGGTTCTAGAACAAAGTTTCAGCCATTTACGGGTACAACCATAGGAAGTGGAGAGCGAAATCTTTGAGTGCTGTCTCATATGCCGTTCTCACCTCGCCCATGGTCAACAGACGACTGCATATAATCAACATTAGTACTAAATGGTTACCGTAATAGAAAAATATGGTATATGGTAGTAACAATATGAATCTCCATCTCGATCTAGATCTTGATGTAGGAAGTTGATTGATCTGCATAATGTGCGGCTCGATAAGATAACAAAGATCATCTCTCGATATAGCGTTAGATTTCTGATATTTCGATTTATTGAATAAGTCTCTTCTCTTCAAAATCGTTTTTCGCTTCTCTGCACCAAACCAGCCAACCAACTTTGTGCTTTTCATTCTTTTAATTTATTTAAAATATTGTCGTTTAATTCGTCTTCGGTTAATTGCTTCAATGACTCGAATAATAAGAATTCTAAAAACTGTAAATACAGCCAGCATTGTCCCTAGAAAATGTCTTTTCCTTGGCAACTATCACCAAAATTCCATTTCAACTTCGCATTATCATCATCAATATCATCATTCATTCCATTCATCATGTGTCTATTTAAATAATAATAGTGAGCCAACGGGAAATAAGTCGCAGACAAATTGGGATATTTTATCATTAGTTCCTAATAAGGGACGTGTAGGAATAATTGATCTTGATGGGAAATTCTCATCAAATGTCAATCTGAAGAAATTTCTTACTAGACAATTTGATGAGAATAATTGTAAATTGATAGTTGTAAAATTCTCCCATCATCATCAACGTGGTGCGAAAGCTGGAACAGGTCTTTTATCCGAAGATGGGGAAGAAGAAGCCAGTGTGCAGCTTTTGGGTGATCCTGCCATTGTATGTAAAGTAATTCCTTTAGTCAAGACCGGTGAAAAAGACTCTAGATCAGGATCTCCGCCTCATTCACGTACTAATTTTCCTGCTGCATCTCAATCTGGATTTGGTGAAAACACCAATAAATGGGTGAAACTGACGAAACCGAAGAAGCCAAAGCCTACTGCTATCAAAGACATTCCTATATCATGGAATATTGCCCTAAGTGATCTTGCGTCTCAGAAGAAACAGGCTATTCAATCTGTTCTAACAAGAGGTCATACTCTTCAGTTGCAGCTGGACAGCAAACCAGGTTCGAGATATCCTCGACAACTTAGTCCGTTGGAAATTGAAAAACGAAATCTTTTGATTGAAAAATGTCACGAACTATGTTCTGAATTGGGAACAGAATTGCATAAACCCCAAGGATCAATAGTTTCTAAAGTAACATTATTCTATGGTCCAAAGAAGCATTTGGCTTAAAGCATTATAATGAGACTTGGCCGTCACTCTACTGCTCTTCAACAACTCTAGAGCACGGCCCCAGGTCCATTTCCCCCGCTACAATCGATAACCCCGAGCAACAGAAGCAGACTTGGTTAGTTGGGCATGGACTATCTGATTGGGATTAGAAGTCTAAGATATGATTACCTATCGTCAGATGACCATCGGTAGAATTTATGAGATGAGATGTTGGACATCCACTATCTGATCGGGATTAGATGTCTAAGATATATCGCCTATTGTCAGATGACTATCGGTAGAATTTGATCTGAAATATTATGAGGTAATCTCACTAAGGCAGACGAAAAGAGGATCGTGATCAGTGCCATCTCATACCGGTCTGGGTAGAGTCCAATCGCTAGAGACAGGGATTGTCTGATCATTTATCACTCTACATAGAGTTCAGTTAAGAATTGACGCCAGAGAATCGTTAGATTAATTTGATATACGTTGTAAATAATATTTTAAAGATAATATGAAAATTCAGATTCTCTCTTAAAAACCAAAAGTTAATTATAATAAAATAATCTGTCAACCGTTTCAAAGTTTCATTTCATTCATTTCATGCCTGCTCTACATTGTAGATTGCTACTGCCCCCTGTAACCAATTATCATCATTGATGCCGAAATATGGCATCCCACTAGCAAGGAACACTTGATTATTTGTTCGATTCTTTATTCCAACAATACTGGATCCAAACCCATTGCTATAGGGTCTTGGGCCCTGCTCAATTATCGGCACAAAATCAGAATGATTATATTCAGATAAATCTAACTTCCAAATCTGGCCCTTATCATTCAATCCATAAGGAGAACTGGTATAAAGAGTACTATCAACTATTGTTCCTTCATGTCCGAATCTACTAAATGAACCAGACATCATTGCCTTTCTCGTTTTAAAAGTAAGGTATGATTTTTCTTCAGCAGATAGTTCATCACTATTATCGCTGATTTCATTGATCTTCAAATCGGAAAAATCATCTCTGATTCGATAAAGATAAACTGCTCCACATTGAGAACATTTAAGCCGTCCAGTACGGTCAGAATAAACGTCTTCAGTAGTGCTTCCAATTGCAATCCACCCCTCATCATTCCCAGTAAGTAATCTACCACCGAAATTGCCACCTGAATAACTATTTACATTGCTACTCAATACAAAAGCATTCTTGAAACCTCGTTTCGCGTCAAAAGCATAGACTTTACCAACACCTTCAGCGCCAACGAGTAAGTATGTGGTCATTGATCCCCTACTAACAACAGCTACTTTAGATCCAAATAGACTATATCCAGGAGATGACTTGGATAGCGAAGGTATATGAAGAACTGTTGCCACTACATCGTTAATCTCAAATTCTAAAGGAATGGGACTGGTTTTTCTTTCTCTTGCGACAGAAAAAATCGCTTCCAGAGCAAATCCATTTATAATATCAACCTCACCAGCCTGAATGTGCCCTTCAACATCTGAATAAGGGGAACCAACTATAAGATCTTCAATACCATCACCATCTAAATCACCAACAGCCAAGGATTCTCCCACTAGTTTAAGTCCTGAACTACCATATTTAGTTCTGGCTGATCCCCAATAGATATCAAAGATATTTTTGTTTTCCAAATAAAAACTCAATCTAGAGGTCCCTGGCCTACTAACCACTAATACGTCCAACCCTAGAAGGTTAATTTTAACTAAATTAGCCCCGAACCGTTCATTGAATTGATATGTTGATGGGCTATATGGTTCATCTAAAGCGATCATCTGAGATGGTTTCAATATGGATGGCCTCCCTGTAAGCTGTTGCTGCTGTTTTTGTTGTTGTAAATGTTCTTGTAGTTGAGATAGTTCTATAATATAGACACTTCCTTTTGGAATCTCCTGGGTGCTCCTTTCTGTTTCATAGGTTATAGATTCAAATGGTGCTGACATTGCGATACAAGGCTGACCATTTAAGAAGTAACCAATTGCAAGAGAACTTCCAAATGCAGCATGGGGCATTCCAGTAGAAATAATTGTAGCTAAATTACTACTGCTAAGTTCATAATTGTTGTCGTTGAAAATATTGTTGTATTCATTACTGATTATCAATTGAGAATTTTTGAAATTATTTTTATCTTTGTGAATCGCCTGAGCAGCAGTTGTCTCTGTATAATGATTAAAAGAAGGAGGGGGAGAGGAAGGGATAGAATTATCCATATAAACGAAATTATTATTTCTATGATGAATATTAGATTTTCCTTTCATGCCTTCGTAAATTTCGCAAACTGACCAAGGATCCTTAGGTGTTTTATAACTGTCAAACCATTCAGCTAAAGAATAGGAACAATGCCTTGAAGATAATGTCATCTCCGCCACTCCACCCAAATAATAATTATTTAAATTATCAAACAACAAGGGAGACCTTTGAGCATACGGAACAAAGGCAGTTGATGAAATTTGGATCTCAGCACCAATAGCTGCTTTACCTCTAAACATACAGTAATCTAACTGCGAAGTTGATACACTCTTATAGCCAGCTCTGGCTATTATCTCCAAAATATCTTCAGTTGGGTATTTCCAATCAGCTTGGATCCAGTCAAAATCTCTACCAGACTGTAATAATCGTCTGACATAGATCATATCACCTCCTGTATCGAGAATATTATGAGCTTCAGATACATCCCCATCGAATTCACGATTAGCCAACATCCTCAATAAGCCTTGCTGGACTCCTAATGAATGCCAGCTAACATCAGCCACCTGATGTGTCAAAATTCCGAAAATAAATGCTTTTAATGCCAAACCATTTGGGTCCACCGTTTTCATTGTTTGACCATTTTTGGTTGATATATCATTGAAGTTTAAAACATTTAATACCCTTTGGAATAACCCTAATTTTACTTTTGTCCCTATCGATGATTTATCATGAGATGAGGATGATGATGATGATAATAATGTGGTATTTGTTAACTCTGTTTCATCTATATGATATTTTTCTACCCAATAATCCACAGCAGTTTTCAGAAATGGAGGCCAATGGGTATCTTCTGCTAGATCTGAATGTCCCATACAAGAATAGAAAGCATCAGGAAAAAATGCACCTGCTCTAATATATGAAGCTAATTCCTTAGTTCTGATATCTTCTGGCATATAATACGAAGTTCCATGAGCAATTGAAAGGTGCACACTGAAGAGGTTAGAATTATAAATACCAAAACGATACAACAAAACAGACCAGAGTCAATCACCGCACTCCAATTTTCACAACTTATGACTGGCTGTGTCCAAGTAATCCTTTGTCTAAGTACTGTACCCCACATCATGAAATCGTCTAATTCATTCCATCCAATTCCTGATGAATACAAATTATCAATGTACTTACCCAACACCACAACCATTAACTAGGATATTATTAGATCCTAATATTATCACCGACAAAGACAGGAATATTAACCATGGCTGTGAGTAAAGAACCATTGCCATATACATACTAGCTGACAGACCGTCACGACAGACCACAGCTATTCATCTATGAAAACAAAATTGAATAAATAGGAATAAATAGGAAAGAAATACTTCTCATCAATATATATATTCAGAAATATTTATATCACAGCACGTTCTAACCCCTTTTTATACAAATGATCAAAGAGAAAGAAAGAAAGAAAGGAAGATGTACGATGATCTCACCCTAAATGCAGGTAAAATATAGATATACCAGTAGGTTATGAGAGATATGCACGTCGTAATTATAGAGCCTCACGCGCCTCAGCTCACCTCGTGCCCACATTGCATAGTACGTTCTGCACAGCTAAATAATAATTTCTAGTACAGTTCAGCCGCTTGCTTGGCACCTTAATGGAGGGAGCGAACACTTGAACCGACCGAGATAGTACTGTTGTAAGGACTGATCAACGGGTTGGTCTACTGATTGGCTACCGGTTAGTCTACTCTCTGTCACGGAGTTTACTCGTGATAAATAATTATGGTATAATTCACAAAAATAATTTTCTATATTTCGATTCCATAACATTTAATTTGTTTATTGGATTATGATTGACAATGGTCCTGATACATATCCATCCATGCGGGGTATGGTCTCGACTCAGCCAGTACATATTTTTCTCAGTTCGTTTTGTGATCCATACTTGAGGTATAAGGTCGGTCCTACTTTCAATAAGTTATCCGAGGGTCATAGCTCACTTTCATTCCATCCCGCTAATCTGTACGTAGTAGCAACTAACAGCTACGGTTTTAACTCGTGTAACTAATTAGCGTTAAGTTACATATTTATTTATAGCTGTGTTGGATCCAGATGCTGGAAACAGAGCTCGCATTATTATATCCGAAGACCGGTGACTCTCAGTCTTAGTGTGCGGCGTGAGAGAGGGTGAGAGGGTGAGAGAGAGAAATATGTATGCCCTTAGCCAGGGGCTGAGTCTGTATCCCAGTTAATGTATATCCCAGATATGATCAACCATATATCAAGGACCCATCTAGAGTGGGGTCTGCACGGAGTACAAAATCCGAAATCAGCACTGGAAACACAGTCGTGTTTTGACGATCGGTTTGGACAGAAGCAGCGGGCCCCCTGGGAATCAAAATATGACGTTTATTGCATCTCTCTCAAGACGTCCTGTAGAGCTAACATTATTGATAACTCACCTTTAGTCACATAATTGCAGACATATATTTAACATTAGTACTATCTTCGGTAATATATAAGCATATTTAACCAGCTTATAAATCAACACCCTCGGTATATATTTTTCAGATCTTGATCTGTTTCCAATCTTTATCTTCTACTTTGAACCGTCCTCTACTCTCTCTTTCTCTCGTGATCAATATGAGTAAACCTATGAGATTAACAGCTTCGGCTTCATCTCGTATATCAAAACCATCTTCGAATCGTACAAAAAAATCGGATTTACCAGTTCTTCTACCATCGGATGTGGCGTTCCTAAAAGAGCTCGATGAAAATAAATCGATTCGTCAATCTAGAAATAAGCATAAGCAAGAAAAATTATTAGATCAAGGTGGCCCAGTTCACCTTGAATGGCAGTTACCTCCTAAATCGATTTCAGATATAGTAGCATCTATGAGGATAGTCCTTGAAAGAATGTGGTGTCCTATTCCTGAAAAGGGACTTGGTAGAGAAGGCAGAGGAGACGTTTACCACTTCAGAAAATCTCTACCTCCGTTAATTCGCACTACTCATCTTTATGCAATTTTTCCAAATGATTCTACTTATGTGGATCGCGAGATACTTCGAATATGTGAAAAGGGAATTATCCGACGATTTGTTGTAAATCTTATAGAAGGAAGTGATTTAATAATGGAATGTGGAAATTATTATGCCATCATAGGTGAATATATTGAAAAGTATGAAAATGCTAATACTGATGATGTTGAAAGCTTTTCCTCTTCAAATGAATCAATGATAAAAGCATTAAAATCTTTTAAGAAACTACTTATACAGTTGCCTACTGCTATTTCATTATCATTAATAGATTTACAGTCAATACCTGGATTAGCCGAAACAAGAAATAATCTATTGAGTTTAGGATTTCTCACTTTACAGCCTGGACAAATGGACTCGTTTAATATTTCTGTTCCTAATATCGGATCATACCTTAGACTTGTGGCCAATAGTCGTAAATGGGTTATCAAAAATCTTGAAAAAATGTCTTGGAAAGAATTGCTCGAATCTACAATGTTAGAAAGATGGGAATCAAATAAAACCTATTGGTTCGAATTTAAAGGTGCTCAACTAGAGTGGGTATTATACGATTGTTTTGGTGGTGGTTGGTGTGAACCTTTCAAGACTCCAGTAGGTAGGGGTTGGAAATTGACTGGTAAAAGATGAAATTAACTCTGCTGAAAAAGGTTAAAAGGACATATATTAAAAACGTCACGGAAATTTTGATGCTTTTGTGCTCCGTGGCTCGGGTCCATACGGATAGAAGTTCGGACGTCGTTACTTCTCTTTGAAATCTTCTCACAGCTAGATTGAGGTTGTGGGGGCTGCAGCAGGACAATTAAGCACAATATTACTTGATTTTATTTATTTTATGTAATTTATTTGAGATTGTTGATTTTTATGGGAGTGCTCTAGCAGACATGTGACGCTAACAACAACACCTCACTAACATTAGAATAGACAATTCCAGAACTATTTCTAATTCTCTCTTATACTATTCGTACATCCCTTATCGTTTTCAATGCCCTCTCCAGGGGGTAATTCAGAGCTGATTCTAATATTGATCAGAACACTATTCACCTTGCGGGCTACGAAGCGAAACGCATCCAAATTTATTTGTCCTAATGGACTATTCGGTATTAAATATCTTGCTTAGTGAGACTGCTACTGAAATAGATTATCGTACATTCCATTCTTCATGAATTCAGTGGTAAACGTCCAACTATTTACCCAAAAATCCCAAAAAAACTTATTGTAGACCAATACCTTGGCTGTCCACTTGACTTGAAGAAAGACAACGAAACAAGTGAGAGAGAAAAAGTGGTATCTAACTTATAGTGAAGGTAAATTACTAGTTACCAGTTATTGTCAATATAAGCCATAGGGCTAGCGACTTCAATAATAATAATCTTTGACACTGAAACCGTCTTCAGGGGGAATATCGATTGATTGATTGACTGATTAATCATTTATTGTCTATTTGACTATAATGTATCCGGTGACATCTAGATTCAAATACGTTAAATTTATAATTAATGCAATCATTTGATATATATCATCGACGGAGAATCATATGATATTCACCTATGAATATTAAAGGGATCGATTCAAGTATTGGTGTTGCTAGCCTTGCATCCAAACCGGAAAAAGACGATTCAGATGCTACCCATGCGTTGGTTAAAGCTGGCGCTATCTTATTCTGCTAGACTACTATTCCTCAATCCATGATGTTTTTTCCTTCTTTATCTTCGATATTGATTAAGTATATAATATATAATAGAAAAATAATAATATTTAATAAAATCATAAAATTTTTTTTTTTTTTGATCTTCAAAAGTCTATTATATTATAACATACATATATAAATCCTCATATATTACCCTATAACACAACAGCTTGCCCTCGAAGGGAAAATATTATTTCTAATATGAAAACCCTTCTAATAAATAGTCTTTAAGCACTCGGTTACCTAGCACACTCTATGCTGGGGGCCGGCCGGCAGATCTCTAAAATCACGTGACTTGCATATCTTTAGTTTATGCTAATTCAAAGTTCATTAGTTAACCAATCAATGGGCATGTAGTGTAGGGGTTATCGCGTCCGCTTTGCATTTAACTGTGAATTTGCGGAAGGTCTGGGGTTCAATTCCCCACTTGTCCATTTTTTTTGCTACTATAAACACATATTACTTTACTCGCGGGCTTTTTCCAACAATTATTAATTTAATTTTTTTGTCACTGTACTGATATTTTCCTTCGTAAGACTTGTGGAATTCTTTTCCGCATAGAATTGTTATTTTACATTTCTCAGCTTTTCCTCGTCCGTTACAGGCGGCGTACTTTGCTTACATATTTCTAGAATGTAGCGACAGGTAGGGATCTGAGGTTCACTACTTCGAGCACTCTCGAGAGAATTCGAGAGTCGCCGGAGACAAGGTGTCAAGGTCTGTCCGATGTGGTGTTAATTATAGTTACCGTTATTGCCAGGTCAATGTTAACCAGTTATTTTAGTACATACACAACACTACTGGCAACTTACTGGGATTCCAGATAAGTCAGTCTAACTTGCACAGTACATACTGTTATAACGTTAATATATATGTTTCATAAGTAACTTAGCAATTTATTGATTAGCAGTAACTTTATATAGCAATTGGCTGAGTTTAACCAATACAAAAGTCGTAACGAACCCTTTCCGTTCGATAGGGGGACAGAGTGTCTCCCCCCAAAGGAATCACGAAAGGAAAAAAAATTTAAGAAGATGGACGAGAAAAGGTATTTATATACTTTCAACAGTGGCTAGTTAATGCGGATAATTTTTAACTTGAATTTAGTTACGACAGGTATCTTGTCGTTCATGAGGAATTGTAACTATGGTAACTATCTGGAACCCTTGTAGCTCAAGTTAGCGAGTGCCAGAATTAGGACACTGGTCATGTGGCCCCACGTCCCCACGTCCCCACGCGCGTGTCCCCTGGGGCCTGGACCTTGGATCTGAGTAGAGCCTAGGTCGCATATGGAAAATGTTAATCTTGAGCGTGTACCTCTGAGAGATACTGCTTTAATACTGCTCACTGGTTTTTTCTCTGGGTCCAGGGGTCAGCTCTCACTTGCACCTCTCCCTAATGCTATACTCAATTGGCAATATTTATTATATTCATGAATCTGAGGTTCTCGTCTTGTATCGTGTAATCGTGTAATGAACCGTGGTAGAAATAACTTGTCTCGATAACAAGGCACTAATCTAACATGCTGTTCGTCTCTGCGAATCGCATTTAGTATCATACTCCATATACTGCTTCTCGACTATCAATTTGGTGCGTTCGAATGCTGGCCGAATCTCACAGAGGAACGTTCCATTTTAAAATCCGGAGATACTGTCCGTCGTATCCCTGAAAAATCTGAGATATCTACAGAAGAACTAGACTAGCGAGCAAGTTAATATGGTCGATCACGTAGAAGAACAGCTAACAATAGTTCGTCAAAGCATAAGCAATTTATTCATGGCAAAATTATTTAGGCAAATTACAAGTGAAATTGTTGGCGACAGGCTTCTCCCATGTAAAGACTTGTGGATTTCCAAAGTCAAGGAACTAATAGATTATACTTATATTATTGATTCTTGTTCTTAGACATTACATTAGCCCTTTTTCTATTTGATATTTCTTATTTCTGTTATTTCGGTTGGATTAGAAACTAGAATTAATTCTCCTTGGGACTATCAGAGGAAAACGATGCATAACTCGACAGTATCAGAGATCAGTAGAATCACACTAGCGCTAATAATTATGACGCCGAAAATGAATCGCCCATACGTAGTGGCTAGTGATGATGACAATGCCTTGGAGAATCATTAAAAAAGTAAACTCGCACCAGCAATACAAACTATGGCGGCCAACGTACCCGCATTCAGATTAGTAGCCGCTGAAGCTGCTTTGGTAGTACCCGAAGGAGAAGAACTACTTGAAGGACTACTTGTCTGATCCGTGCTATTCGAAGGTGGACTTATAGGAATGCTAGTATTGAAAGGGATGAGTGATGAGGTGGAGTCTGGAGATAGTATTGAAGCATTTGTTGTTGAGCTGATAGAAATAGGGATACACCCATTCGGAGGATTTGTATTATTTCCATAAAATGTTACAGCATACTCAGAAGCGGAATAATTATAAGGATCATTTATATCTTTACAGGCAAAAAAACCAGCAGCTGAACCATTGACAGTAAAGATATCATCATTATTAACTTGGAATTCATCTGGAGGAAGAGACGAAGTGAATTCTAAAACTGGGACTTTTCCAGTAGAAACAGTCAAGAGTACAGCACCCACATCTCCCCCCAAATTTAGCGTAACAGATTCAGTACTGAAATCATAGACGTAAGATTGAGATCCGTTTCCAAGAAACAAATAAGTTATAGCAGCTCCTTCATGAAGAGATGAAACTCCTAGATTCTGGATAGTACCATCCGCTGAAGATGCAGTAAATTCAATAGCAATTGTCGTAGAAATTGTTATCGCGAGACTTAAAGTGGTCAAGAAAATTGAAGAAGAAGAAGCACTGTTAATGTTATATTTCATATTTATAGAATAGAAACTTTCACAAAATAATATCCCAAATGCAAATTGTGGGTTGTTTCTTTCCTTTTTAACAGAGACAATAAGTAACAATGCTCTGGATAAAATGAATACCTAATTAGCTTCTTCTACAAATTCATTCATAAATTTAACCCCTTAATTATCAATCAATGATGACGTTCTTTACTGACTTACATCATTTGGCAAATCTCGATGAAATTTGATTCCCCGCATCACGTGATTAATTGCAGCTAATGGAATATTATGTAACGGATGACTAATTGTTGAGATCAGCTAAGCCCCTAAACCACGCGATCTGATTAGTGTACCTGGCTAAGCACAGACCACGAACCTCATACGGGTTATATATTCTCTCTGATCGGCCCCTCGACATTCCGTTTCCGAGCTGAAACTAATGAGACTGTTTCTTAAATATTCGTCCGATTAGATCAAGACAATGTTCAAAAGGTAAGTGTTATGTTAGCTAGTATATTTACAATACATGTATTTTATATATTTTATATTTGATATAATAATACTCTCTATATGGTTTTTTCTAAAAAACCTAAAATTTCCCAAATTTTATATAATTTTAATCTATTTTAAAAATACCCATTCATGTTAATTCGATGTGATTCTGAACCAGCAGCAGTCACTTAAATATTCTCCATCATAACAAGGTCATCAAATGATTTTAGTCAAAGATTTAAACAAAAGACCAAGTGATATCAATACGACCTAAGGCAGGATCAGCAAGTTCATCGAAAGCAGCAGGTGACAAATCAAGACTTCCATAAGCACAAGTGGGGCATTTATCAGTGATAGTGACAGTAACAGATTTGCCATTATAGAATACTTGAGCTTGTTTGCCACAGTACTCATCATCATTGGGGTTGATTGGATCACCGAACTGAGGAGCATTAAGAGCAGCGATGAAGTCAGAATCAGAATTGGTAAGGCCACAAGCACCAAGACCTGGACTATAGTAAGTAGCTTGACCAGAGAATTGACCAGATCCGGAAGAGGAAGAGGCTTCAGCAGCAGCAGCAGAGCTTGTAGTGGAAGGAGCAGGGTCAGATGAACTGGTAGTAGGAGCTGGTGGTGGAGGAGTTGAAGTTGTAGTAGGAGCTGGTGGTGGAGGAGTTGAAGTGGTAGAAGGAGAAGGAGTAGGTGACTGAGTTACAATAATTGTTGAAGTAGAAGTTATTTTGCTACTGGTGGAAGAAGGACTTGGAGGAGGAGGAGGAGGAGTTGAAGTGGTCGTAGGAGCGGGATCACTAGTTGATGATGATACGACAACAGTTGAAGTACTAGCAGCTGGGGGTGAACCAGCGGAGACCAGCTCATATGAAGTACTAATTGGAGTACCATCTTGATTCACGTAAACATGAGCATTTTCATAAACAAATTGAGTGACGTGCACGACATCAGTGACAATAGCACGTTTATGATTGTGAACAATAGGATGGGCCGAAACGGCGGTAGCCAAAATGACTGAAGAAGCAGCGATAGTTGAGAATTTCATTTTTAATGTTTGTTAATGCTGTAGAAGCTGAAAGTTTGTCGTGTATAAAAATATAATGAATGAAAACAAAAAAATCCGTAGTAAATATGATATAACCAGATATCACAAAAAAGAAAGAGTTCAAAAGGAAAGGAAATAAAGGAAGGAACCGGCCTTTTGGGATTTTTTAGTGTCGAACAAACGATTGTCGAAAATTTAATAAGAGAATGGATGTCGAATTAGCTGATGTCGAAGGAAAAAAAGGAGCAGTGATAAATAGTGGATCTACCTTTCCTTTTATACATTTCCAAAGGGATCCACCATTCTTGAACTTCAGGTACATATCTGCCCCTCCGCCCCATTTAACGGGAAGAGGCACACACACGTACATACATATTGCAGCCATACAAAATTTAACGTGAATAAAATACTAGCTTAACATTTTACTAAGATTCATAATCAACCTTTCAGGCCAATTAACACTCTTCAACTTTCCCGAGAATCTCTCATTTCTTCTTCTTCTCGAAGCCTCCCACTCTCTTTTGATAGACATCTTTTCCTATTCTGTTCTTCGGACCAGAAAATTTTTATTAACCGTTTGAAGTCGTTCTCAATTATCCTTAAGGAACTCACCGTTTAGTCATTCTCAATTATCCTCTTCTCAGGATTTAATCGTTCTCAATTATCCTTACGAATCTGTGAGTAAACTGTAGAACGCCCTTGACCTTCAAGAAGAGTCGTCAGAATAATACGGAACATGTAAAATTTGATGCGTATGTACTGTATACATGTGTATCTTCAACACTGTATTTCCTTTTTTCGAATCTTATGAAATCTCGGCACCTTTTGTGAAACCCCTTTTTTGGGAACTCCTGCACAAAAATGTTTCCAAATTGGTGAGATCATCATTCAATTGACAGAGATCTCCTCTTAACGAAGGCAGGAACTTATTACTCTATTGGTCTTATGTCGATCTTAACCAGATCTCAATCTTAATTAACGAATAGCCATGATACGCGAGGTAAAATTCCCATTTAAGCAATATATGGGTTGGGGCATGCTTCAATTTTGGGTTACCTATTTGTTTTGGGTGAGACTTCGACAAACCTATTAAGCGAGCATAATTATGGGTTGGGGTTGAGAGAGGAAACAATCTTTCTGAGGAAAAATTTAGTACCGCCGCCAAGTGGCTGGCTGGGTGTTCCGCGGGGGCCTTTTAGGAAATACCGTCCACGGCTTGAGGAGCACTGCCGGGGCCAGACCTATTGTGATTACATCCAAGAGATCCTTGACACACCTGGTTCCTCTAATTCACTCGATTGAGAGAATAAAATCGTGCCCTGACTTTTACCTCTGGCGGCTGGGTCGTAGCAAACAACTAGCTATCGGTTCGCGCGAAACTATTCAGTTTCATGGAACACCAGGAGCCATAGAGCGATGCAACCTACAGTTGCTAGCATACGTTCTAGCGCGTGGCTTACTTCGGTATGGGCTGAAGTATTTTCACCGAGAAAGATAAGATGCCTCCAAGCAGCCAAAACCACTCCTATGATCTGGATTGGTCAGGTTCCGTTTAGTCGGGGCATTTATTACCAGACTTTTAATTGAAGGCACCGGGATTGTTCTGCAGCTTAATACGAGAACAAAGATATCTTCCTTTCTACCTTCAGCCAAGCGACTTAGAGAATTTTTGAGAATTTTTTGGGTGACGGCATAGCTACTGGAAGGGAAGAACTCATTGTCGAGCGTAGACAAAGCTAGGGGTCTTGGAGTTTGCCACAGCCTTCGGGGGGAACAAAGAAAATCATCAAAGATACGTTCTACTTGGGGAAATTGATGGTGTCTAGGTAATTAACCATACTGGTCGACAAGGTTCAGGAGTAGGTAGATTAACAGCTCGAACTAATTACGACCATGTTCAGGGGGGTAGAGACTGGTACAGTCTTCTTCGGAAGATACTAAAACAGCAACTAAGAGAACATACTACAATCTCACTGGAAGCAAGACAACAGTCGAGAGGCGTATCTATGTTAAACAACTGCATATGGCGTGTTTCTAGTAACAACATAACCGTTGCTTCTATATTAAGTAAAATTAGGACAACATTAAAAATTAACCGAACAGGTTAGCCCAACGTAACTTCTACTTTGGTATAACCAAATTTCCAGTTCTGTAATGTTTACTACTTCTGGATACAAAATCTACTACTAACTAGTTAACCTAGGCCGATGTACTACTACATTAACTATTACAGTTCAGAATACAGGTGCATCATAAGTCAGAACTTTAGATCCTACTAAGGTTAGATCCAACCGACTTTCCTTTTTTTCCCAACGGCAAAAACGGTTTTCTTGTTTTGATTTTGGTGAAGAAAAATATGCCTACCTTCCTATAGAGGCAGAAGTAGCTATAGCCATAGAAACCGGTTAATCCATTTTAATATATGACGCTTAAGACAAGTCTTCAGTGTATTTTTTTTAGAATATCTCTCATAAGTGCTGTGTAAGCGCCTGTCTCACATGCTATAAAGAGCCTCCCGACGGATATCCCTAGCCGATTCTACCACTACCCTCGGCTTGTTTTCGATTTACGTCCGACTCCCAGTGAAAATGTCGGAATTATCTGATGCTAATCGGGGAAGATCCCAGTTATCAGTTCCCGTTCTGTTATCTGGATTCCTATCTGTCGGTTCTCTGGCAGCCGGTCCCAGAATGGCAGAACCCTTTGCCTCCGGCAGCTGGGACGTAACCTCAGACCCCTCGCGGCGCTGGAGAACTAATCTCGATCGTAGATACAGCCGGAGGGAGTCGTCAAGCTTGCCTTTAGTCTCCCTGAGGCTCGTCCCAATCACAATTCTTTCCTCGGCTCATTCGCTTAACGGATAGTACCTTGATAAGATGCATATATGTAATGCAACAGTACCACCATTAATTATTTCTGCATGAAGGATCCACTCAACGAACGTGTTCACATCACATAAAGTAAACAGTCCACAACTAGTTAAGCCTGAACACTATACATTTAGTGGCTCCAGTGCATAGATGTACGGATTCATAGACTGAGTCCACTTGTCAACAGCGTGTTCACATTACTTAAGGTAACTTATAGTGAAATGTAATTAATTAAGTATTCTACATTTGGGGGCAAGCGATGAGTCCGGCAATATAAGTCCAAGCTACCAACCGGTATTAGGAGACGATTTAACGAAATCCGGGATTACAAACAGTGTAACATCAGAAAAGTCTTCAGGTTAAGGGGTTACATAATGGAACCTTGCAACACATTGGTGGAACAATTTCATGGCCTCCCGTTGCTCAGTACCCGAAGTTTGCGTAACCAGTCACTCTTCAGTAACCATAGTAACCATGATGTACTCTGCAGTCTTGAACAGTGATAATTTTTTCACTCTTGCCATCCGCCTCTGTCAGTTAAGGGTTATTATCCGAAAATATTCTCCTACTGCTGCGACATAAGAAATCATTTCCCTAACCTTTTTAATGTACAGACCGTGTATGGCTCTTCTGCGCCGCCATCCCGACTGGTCTATGCTCTTTTCTTGACCCTTTTGAAAATATTATTCCCCCTTTTGAATTAATCCTATGATTTCGTCATGAATTTCATCATCCCGAAATTCCGTCTGTGACTGTATATGTATGTGCCCTGTTGTTCCTTGGCTATTAAGTTGGTTGCTACGGTCGCCTACTACTTACTACGTTTTTGGACTGCAGTTCTCTCATTGGCAACCGATTCCCGTATCTTTCTTCCACAAGGACTCGAGGAATTTATTTCTGCCGAACTTTCTTTGCCGGGGACTTTTGTTCCGGAGCCGTTGTTGTTTTCTTCGAGCTGCTCCTTGTCTATCTTAGTCCTCTTTCTCACAAATAATCCCAATTCCAAACCCTCTTGCCTTGTCCATTTGTTATGAGCTCACGGCGATTCTGTGCAGTCGTTACTCGTAAGTATTGAAATCGCCGAACAGATTTTCCTCCGGAATGATGCTCAATCCGGGATTATATAAGCGCTAATGTTAGATTATGTAAACCACTTATGTCACCATCTATCCAACTCGCTAGTTGCTGTTGGCCTCACTTCTCACAAAAGTTCAGAGTATGATATGTAAGTTTTATGCCTTCCATAACACCAACCTTACCTAAAGCGAAGCGATACTGGAGGTATCAAGCCCGAGGACAACTTCTGAGCCCTGTCACCACCAAGAGGAAAACAAGGATCTATCAAGCTCTTTGTTAGAAATCTCAAGTATTCTCAAAGAAAAATCTAATAAACTCAAACTAGTAGCTTGAACCTAGAAATTTTGAAATATTTATTCCGTGGATCAAAATTGAATATTGACATGTTCATTTAGAGTATCTATTACAAGACAGATTTAATGTTCATGAAACCCCCTTTCTAATCTCAGGGATATCTGAGTCGATATACATTTGGTGCGGCGCGAGAGGCTCAATTTTTTACCCCTGAGTTCTTACCCCTGTGAACCTTTCTCCCTGCAAATATAACCAACATGAACTTTACGTTGAACAATGAGCTGCAAGCTACGTCACCGATGCCTGGGTGTGCTCATTGCTGGTTCCCATGGCCACCGATTTTTCATGTCGAGACAGGATCTTATTCGTTCTAAGTAAGTTACGGCAGCGGGCATTTTTCTAAGGTTATCCAGAATAGACGGCTTTTATAACCGTTAACTCCGCCTATGCCTCCGGCGGCTAGGGCGAAGAGCCTGGAGCACTCTTTACTGTGCTATCCGGAGATAGTCCTCGCTCTCGGGGCCACATATATGCTACACGTCACTAACTATTTGATAGCCGTGAGACATCGCGGTATATTTGAAAATGAGTAAGTCAATCTTCTCGTGTTGTCGCTTTATAGTTTCCATTTTATAGTTGTTACTAAGTTTTTGCTAGATTCTTCAACTAATACGTTACGTATACTACAGGGTTGGAAATGTCGCGGAGTCAAACCGGCTTCATTGAAACACCATAAATTTCTGTACCATAGCGTTTAATTGGTGTTATCTATCGCTGCGAATGAGAAAGTGCTTTCAGCAGTCACAGGTCTGTGATCCCACTTGCATATGTGCTGCAATTCTAGAATGAACCAAGCCTTAGCCCGCAATATAACTGTTAGGCCAGAAATCTCTAGCTTGGCGGAAGCCAAGTTTCTCAGGCTATTATTGGAGAAGACCTACGGTCCAGGTCACGAAGGGCTGTCTTATACTTCGAAAATAGAGAACTATCTTCAAATAATTAGTTAGCCCTTTCTATATATCTAAGATAAAAATGTGGGTAGTTCAGCTGCTTAGATATGATCCGATTTTCCATTAACTTAATTATAATTCGTTACGAATCACGTGACTCTGATATATAACTAGCTTAAGCTTTAGGCGCGTGCACGCCTGTCTATAGCCTATAGCCGTACCATCATACGGCATTTATTATGTTAACTAGTTGGTATGAATTGGCATATTTGCGTCCGAAAGCTATCTTCACTTGGTAGGAATTGTCTACGTCCAGAACTAGAATCGAGGGGTCTCTGGCAGCAAGAGACAATTGGGAGCTATATCCATAAGCGTAGAAAGAGGATTCTGGGAAGAGAATGTCCCAACTGTAGGAGGTAAAACGAAGGGGAATTGCGCGCTCAATTAACGGAACAATGGATGTTCGGAAACTAACGGGACAATAATATGCTTGTGAAATGTCGTAATTCCCTTACTCCAAATTGGAGTAAGATCGTCACAGTCAAGAACGATCACTTATTCGTTGTAACATACAGTATAAGAATGGGTAACAATTGTCAAAACTTTCCATTTATTCGGCAGCAGGGAATAAATTAAACATTACAATAATCTATATGTACTTAATTGATTATTAAATAAAATTCCTTCATTCTCTATTGGAGTCATAATTGGACTGTTTATCTACGTCTAGAAAAGCGTTGAAAGGCTACAAGGTAAAGTTGGAGATGTATCCCATGTATAGCACTCCGAGAGCGGGGTTCAAATCCAGGACGATAACGGCTCTTGTCAATTACCCAAACCCATTGTGCACTGCACACTTAATTTTTTTTTGACCGCGGCTTCGCCTTATATAATAAAGACTTGACATTGTTCATTATCTATTTACTAATCAATCAATCAGTTTGTAACCTTTATAGACCTCGTTTGTTTCTTCGTTTTTTTTTGACAAAGATATTTATTTGCTAATAGATCTGTTGATTGATGGGTAGAAATTAAAAGAATTGAGTTCTTAATTGTAAGTTGATTTTAGAAGAGGATGGAAGGAGCGGGTTAGTTGGCTTGATTATATATCGTATTGGTACTATGTAGCAGGATTCGATTGACCACCACGAATAATTAATTCTATCCAATATATTTATTGGCTTGAAGATAATAAATAAGCGGATACATACTCAATTCGTGGTGGTTATCAATTTGTTGATTACGAGGTAGTAGTAGGTTGGCTGAAGTGATTGGATTAGTGGCTATCGTTGATTAATTAGGTGTTCGTGGCTACCTTCTCTCTTGGCTGCTATTGATAAATGTTCGGTTAGATCTTTGATTTGTTTGGGCTGTTAATGGTTATTAACGGAACAAGTTGAAAATCAGTCAACAAAAGGATTTCCAGCATATAGAGCCAGACAGCGGGACTGAAACTGGCTCAATGATAGCCCTTGCTCCGAGCCGCCGGAGACAGGTAGAAAGACTGTTTACGCTTAATGGTCCTAAATAAAAGCGCAACAGCTTTGATATTCCTAATTTTGGGGGTCGTCAGTGGGGGATTTGGGGTATTATTTTCCAACTACATTTAATTGATTCTCCGATATGCTATAAATTACTGCTATATCCCTCGTTGGTTGTAGATCATGTTCTATTTTTCTAACTAAATAGCCTCTTATTAGACCAATCTATTCGCATTCATCGACATCAGACTGTATCATAGCTCTATCTACAAAGGCGCAATACTGACTCACACTCATCCTGCTATCTTCCACTGCCTGTGTCCGCGCCCCCACATTTGACAGGCTTTTTTCCAGGGTGAAGCTTTAGCCGCACGGCAGAAATCCTAGCACGCGATCTCGTACTGCCGGCTGTCAGTGTCAAAATATTGAGCCGCATAATCTGTTCCGTGAGCCGCACGAATTCAGTATCTCCGGCTAATCTTGAACCGTTCGTCCGTCTGTCAGAATCTATAGTTGTTTGTGAGATAAAGCTGACTTGACCAATTGATAGAAGGAGGATATAAATTGTATTCGTTTTCGTTTTCTTTTGGTTTTTTTTTTTGTCCTGATTTGACTTGTTTGATAGTCTCGGGCTAATTTCACTCAACTTTGTGTTACTGATTTTGGCTTGGTCATATTTGACTTGATTTTATTGATTGCTTATGTTTGACTGATTTG
This sequence comes from Sugiyamaella paludigena, assembly GCA_030579875.1. Taxonomy (NCBI): domain Eukaryota; kingdom Fungi; phylum Ascomycota; class Dipodascomycetes; order Dipodascales; family Trichomonascaceae; genus Sugiyamaella; species Sugiyamaella paludigena. Next base: position 331,200 of record JAKTRU010000017.1, read on the forward strand.
ATTGATTTAATTTCTTTTCATTTTAATTTCAATGGATCCATCTTTAGCTCCAGATTTTGTCCCTCCTTCACAACAACAACGAGAACGTATACAAAGGTTAGCTTCTATAAGTAGGATCCCTTCTGTTTCTCCTATTCAACATTACGAATTAGAGGATTCTTTTAATTCTCAATTAATTCTTGATCCTGCTGTTGTTTCTGGTCCTTCACGTAGAAGATCATCTATAGAATTAGATATGGCTGAGATTTCTCAAAATATCCCTAGGATTTCTTCAACCATGAGTGCATCTCCCACTGAATCAGATTTAGAAGCAAACCTATTTCCTGGAAGTCCTATTAATACTCCTACCAGTACTTTTGGTGCAGATTTAGCTGCTATTCCAAATTCTCCCCCGCTTAATAGAAGTAACGGAGGAAATGCTGTTTCTGGTGGTTTAAGTCCTACCGGTGGAACAGCTGAGAAAGCAGTTGATCACCATCATCAGCATCATCATCATCATCATCAGCATGAACATCAACATGAACACCGTCACCATTCTCAGCCGCAGCATCATAATAATATTAATAATAAGAAGAACCTTGATAGTATTAATATTAAGAATAATCAAAGAATAGCTAGTCCATTAGCTGCTTCTTATTTTAACGAACCTTCAGGCGTTAGACCTTTAATTCAATCAGCAGATCTTGAAGAAGTGCCCTTAGGTGTAACTAGACAAGCTAAGTCAATAGATGATTATCAATTCCCAGTTCATAGACTTGCTGACATTATGCTTGATGATAATAAAGTGCCATTGGTTTTAGTTGCCTGTGGTTCATTTTCTCCAATAACTTATCTTCATTTACGTATGTTTGAAATGGCAATGGATAGTATCAGAGAACATACTAGATTAGAAGTCATTGGTGGTTATTACTCACCTGTTTCTGATAATTATTCGAAACCAGGTTTAGCTAAATCTCATCATAGAGTAAGGATGTGTGAATTAGCTTGTGAACGTACTTCTAGCTGGTTAATGGTAGATGCATGGGAAAGTCTTCAGCCAACTTATACTAGAACTGCTCTTGTTTTGGATCACTTTAATGAAGAAATTAATATTAGAAGACAGGGTGTAGGAACCGCCAATGGTCAACGTAAAGCTGTTAAAATTATGCTGTTAGCAGGTGGTGATTTAATTGAATCTATGGGAGAACCTAATGTTTGGGCTGAAGATGATCTTCATCATATTTTAGGAAGATATGGTTGCATAATTGTAGAAAGAACTGGATCGGACGTAAGAAGTTTTTTGCTTTCTCATGATATTATGTATGAACATCGTAGAAATGTTCTAGTTATTAAGCAACTTATTTACAATGATATTTCTTCTACCAAGGTTCGATTATTTTTACGTCGCGGTATGAGTGTTCAATATCTATTACCAAACAGTGTTATTCGTTATATTTTGGAGCATGGATTATATGTGCATGAATCAGAACCGGTGAAACAGGTATTAAGTGAAAGAGGCGATTAGAAGCTTTTCAAGGATAGAGTATAGTAATGTAGATTAGTTGTTTACTGATGACAAACCTTTCTTCTGACCGTTCGCTCTGGTAGAGACTGTGCCAGACACTGTATCCACGCTTTGGTAGAGACCAGGCGTTTACAATTATGAAGAATGAATCCCATCCCTGCCTTAGTCTGATGGCGCGTGGCCCAGACCCTGTGACTCTTAGATAGGACGCTCAACATATGGATCTAACCTGTATTCGATACCTGGCAGGCTGGGTTATAAAATCAGCGCTATGCAGCTGGTCTGCAACAGATTTCGCAACAGTACCACTAAGACTGGTACCTCTGTTTCCCTAGACTACAAGCATAACTTCATCGACTCATTCAGCTTCTGTATAACTAAATCAAATGCTGAATAAGCTCTTGAGTATTGTTCATGCTCCTGCTTTTTAGAAGACCGTGATTGACGAGCTTTGGCAGCCATCATTTTCGCCCTCAGATTACGCCTACCATGTTCAACATGAACAATCGTTTGAATTATGCGGGACTCAAGTCCATCGTAAATAGCCGCATTGAATATTAGATTTTTTGTATTTTCCAATGCCTGTTGATCTATATTAGATGCTACTGGTGGCAGGGTTCTAAATCTTTTGCGGAGAAGCTCAATGTAGACGTACCGTTGAGGCGCTCTATAAGAGACCGCCCGAAGGCCGTAGCGAACGAAGTGTCGATAAGTACTAATGAGAGTCTGCTTATCCATAATAATAACTAGTCGTAGCAAAGACTGATAAGAAATCCATATCCAGTGAAATTGAATAAGAGAGCAAAGACATAGATCGATGGTGAAAAAGTATGATGCTAAAGTATTAAATGAAAAATCGATTATAGATGACAGAATCAAAATGTACCGATTATTGATGAAATCAAAATGTTCGTGTTATGTCTGTTGAGTATTGGCTTCGTCTCAAACACCTTCAAAATCTATAACATACATCTTTTAAGGCTCTATCGTTAGACAGTTGCAATACAGTTCTAGCACATACATAGAGGCTATTGGTTATATGGAATAGGAAAAATAAAAATAATCATGACAACCGTGGGATTCGAACCCACGCCTCCGGAGAGACAAGGACCTTAACCTTGCGCCTTAGACCAACTCGGCCAGATTGCCCATCATTTAAATCGTTGGAAAAAGTAACTGTAATGAACTCCAAACTTTTAGATCCCCCGTTAAAGGAATATCAGGAATTACACCACTTTAGCGAGGATATCAGGTCCAAATTATCAGGGGTAAACTTGATCGTCAATCAATCAATCGGGTTACTGCCATATTTGAATTTAGATGTCGCTGGTGTAATATAGTTAAATAGTGTATTATAGTTAGATGGACAATAACTGATAATCAATCAATCAACTTCAATAGACAGTAAATGATTGATTTGCAGGGCAGCTGACAAAGGAACAAGTTCTTCTGAAGAATATTCTAGTCTTCTGGAGCCGATCTACCATCTTGCGGTTGCCAGAAAGGAAAACAAACTAAGACTGCAGCAAGATAGGATTAGTATGAGCAATAGCGCACCAACCAGGATGGTGAACTTGCCAGATGCACCGCAGTAGGAAACCCCACAATTTTGACTTAAGCTTTCAAGAATCCAAATTCTTAGATGTATATCTTTTCCTGTCCTTCTCCGACTTAAAGAACATTCAATTTTAAATTGAAAATTGTTGTCGCACTTGTGGCGGTTCTGGCGCTTACTTAATTTTCTTTTCGTTTTCGTTTCCATTTATGGGTTATTGAATTTTACTAATATGGTTTCTTGTCCTTAGTTTTTTCTCAGATAACACTTAATTTGTATTTATAAATCTCGGTTTGGAAGAAACGTCCGAAGTCTCATCCAATTGAGATTTTAATCTATTTCAGAAAACTTTCAAAAGTCACGAAAACAGCAGAAATTTATAAAATCCAGCATAAATATTGATTTGCTTGATGACGACTGCAACTTATCTTGTGTTGAGCCTTAATGCCGCTATTGAAATCGGACAATGTTATATAGAAAGAGAACTGGTTTTGGCAACACGCAGTACACGGGTATTTACTAGTCAAAAACCGTCTCGGTGAAAAAATCGCAAAATTGACTGGTATAACAATAAAACGATAGTCTGTAAATCAAGCCTCCATGGGAGGTATGAAGATTTTGAATATTTTCAGTCGTTCAAGTTAACTTATATTGTGTCTCGCAAAGATAATTCACTCTTAGTTTATTCTGCCCATCCTTAAGAAACAGAAGAAAGCAAGGCCTCAACCGCTGCAGAAGTACATTAGGTATAGTAGGAAATTTAATTAATATAACTAACTGTAGTGAACAAGCTCACTAAGATTTGTCAAAGGTTGATAATCTCTCGTTCCTTGTTTTCGATTGTTTCGTCTACCCTTCTGGCATCTTCTTTCTTCCGTATAGGTTCTTCCAAAGCCATTTTAGATTCAGCTTCGTCCACAGAATCGCACTATGTAGAGGTTTTTGTTCTATAATATATTTTTTTTAACACCATCCAACTTTACCTTCTCGACCAACAATTTTCAAATATAGCGCGATTGTAAGATTTCTTGCAACACCATTATATTCATCTGGTACGGATCTGCGAAATATAAAATCAAGAGCGTTCTGCCCAAGGAATTCAAAAGCGTCCAATTCGGACATTGGCACTTTTGTTACATCTATCATAAACTCCTCAACTTTCCAGCTTTCCACTGTCGAGGCAATCTTGTCACTATTTGCATATATTGGATCATGACGGAGATATCTGATGACTGCTTTCGCAGCTAAGTTAACTGCGATGGTAAATTTTAAATCCAATGCAGTATCACCACCTTGAAGAAACTTATCAACATGAAAGCACATCTGAACTAAATCAATTGCCAATAGTGGGCTTTTGCTCAAGTGTGCATCTGCTAGTAGTCTCATACGAGATGCAAGTATAAAATAAATTAGGATCAAATTAATATGATTCACTGGCACTTCCCTATAATAGATTGTGCGAAGAAGTTCTAACAAAGATGGAATTGGCTCTCTCGTAAACGGAATATCATGAGACGAAATCATTAATTTCAAGCTAATAAACGCTTTAGATTCAGATATGCTATCTTTTTTGCTTTTGTTTTCGTTTTTGTTTTTGTAGTCATCATTAGAATCATTATCGTCACTGCTATCAACTTCATCATCGAGAATTTCATCAATGAATAATCCAACAGATACTTCTGAACTTGCGTACTGTAACCGATTTACTTTATACTCGCAGCTGGGACATTCAAAGTCCTGAAATAGATTCAAACATCTTGGACATTGAAAGCCATCACATGGAGAAATACAAGTTTTGATGCATCTCGGGCATGTACAAGTGAAAAAATAATAATATGAAAGGAGATCGGATCGAACCTTAAAATTGGCTAAAGGACCAGTGTATGAAATCGTTAATTGGTCATCGATTTTAATATCCTGTAAAGCTATAATTTTGACTCCTGAACCTGTAGAATATACATAACAGTTGGGCAAGCAGGAATGATTAATAAGAGCCACAATAAAATCAAAGGCAATCCCTGTTTCTTGAAATAATTCATCAAGTAAAGAAAAGGAATTAATAGCAAAAATACACGCTATTTCGGCAACTTCAGATACTTTGAATTTTCTGAAAGAGCCGTTTTTATCTTTGTTCTCATTTTCATTCCCATTAACGAGAATAGCAATCTGCTTAGCCATTAGCTCAAAAGTTTCATAACGATCATCGTTGGAACTTTTGAATTTATCAATATGAGAAACTAGTTGTCTTAGATTATTGTAATAAGAAACATTGTGTGATGCCAGAAGAGTCATTTGATACACAGCAAAAAATATTCGATTATTTTCAGGAGGTCCTTCATATTTTGTTGAAATAACTTTACAAACTGTTGGATTATGAGTAGATGTCCAACAAGATTTATGAACAAGAGCATGGCAAGATTTACATTTTAGAAACCAGTTGGTTCCCGATGATCCACAACCAGAACATCTTATAACTGAAAGATTTGATGACATACTAATAACAATATTATCACTACAATCTGCTACGATCTGTCCAGCAGTAAATGGTTGAGTAGCAACCAAACCGCGGATATTTTCGGGGCCATCCAGAATAGATAACCCTTCAGGAATAAGTCGATCTAATGAAGACATCAGAGAAAAATAATCCTGAAAAAAGAAAAGTGGAATCAATATTAGTATGGATAAGAATGAGACAGGCAGATAGCTCTCAGATGAGATATTTCTTCGCTGAACTAGCGAGTCTATCTTCTTATGGTAAGTTATCTCTCAAGTAATTCTCTCAGGGGAAGGTTCGCGAGCCGCACCTCTGATTTTATAATTCATGGGGCGAGATCCTTGCACGGCTGTGCATAGGGGTCAAATCCGTTCGTTCGACGGCCAGAAATATGCCTCCGGCGGTGAGTTTCTGGCACAGACCCTGTGGCTCACTCCACTCAATTGTCTATAATCCGATTCTGGACAGATAGGAAGTGATAGGTGAGGACTTTTACATATGATCGCAGGTGACACGCTCTGATCGTCTGACTTTCGTCCAGCTCCGGGGCTATTCCGTATCTCCGCAACCGCACTTCCTTAATTCGTTCTCTCGAGCGTAGCGTGAGCTCGACAGTGGATTATCCAAGACATAATAGATGTATATTCCTTTACAAAACCTCCTTCCGGTTATAACACAACGAAAGATACAAATTGGGTATTCACAAGGTCGGGGATATGAGGGCAGTCCAAAACTGATTCTAAGTATCTCAAGATTGCGAAAAATAATTAGCCATTTTGCATTCCGCCCCAGCTACCGGTGGCAATCGAGGTGTGAATTGATACATTTTATCACATCACAAATTATCCTGCGCCACTAGGTCTGATTTCCTTCGATTCCACCAATTCCTCCAACCAATCCTCTCACTAGGGGTCTAAATTCTCTTATCCTATATCATCATTTTGCATATAGTTCGTTCGAAAGAAGAGAATATTTGAACTGCTAAAATCTCCTCGCATGAGCAGTGTGTGTAACATTGATCATTATCGAGAATCATGGAATTGTTCATCAATCTATCTATTGGACATTCGTCCCGCTACCAAATCTATATTCAGCCTTTGGTGAACCTAAGAATGGTGAAAGGGGATCAGTGAATGGATCGGCATGAGGACTATCATGAAGATTCTGAATCCATCGTTTACGAGCATTTTGTATTACAGATTTCATCTTGTGCTTTCTTTCTTCACCTTGAAATGCTTCAATATCAAGCTTTTCCATCACAGTTAATTCCTGATACCCAGCTTCGGTAATTTTAACAAGCCAAGATCTATGTCTCTGAATATCATCCATTTGGCTTAAAAGAATATCCTTTTCTCGATTATATCTTTCACTTGCACGTTTGAGCTCATCTGCAAGAATAGCACGTTGCTCTCTAACTCGGCGTCGGTCATTTATTATATTCTGCCATTCCTGTGAGGTCATACCAGCATCACGCCATTCCTCAGGTATATCATTACCACGGAAATTTCTTTCTGTTTTCATTCCTGACAATTGTCTATGAAGAAACTGAAGTGTACATGGACAGAGAAGATGATGAACTCCGGTTTCAAAAAATCTGAAATTTCCAGTTTGAAATTTATATCAGCCTCGCGTAAATAAATAAATGGTCATTTTTGACTGCTGCCGACATGCACAGATCTTGATAACAACTCACAAGATCAGCCAATGAGATAGTATTCAGACGGCACTGGAGCAAGCCGAGCAACCCTTTTTTGCTCCTGTGACTTGGCCCTCGCCTCATAACCCCGTGGCTCGTTTCGTTCGAAGTTAAAAGTGTGATGAAACCTAAGCTTAGATGAAGTATCACCGCCGCGCGGCTGATGCATATACCTTTCACTATACCAGTTCTGACAGAATTTGTTCTCCCATCAGCTATGTGAGTTGCTTTACAAACACCACTCAATTAGTGTTAACCAGAACTTTGAACCCTTAGAAGTTATATGGGACTGAAAGATCCCATCAAACGGCTAGCTAGTGTTTACGATTCTGGTTGGGCAATCCAACAACAATCAGAAGTACATGGGGCAAATCGGTACCAAAGTGCACTGGTCGAATTCACAAGGAAGAGAATAGCAAATCTCTAGAGAGATGCAAAAGTTAAGAGCCCTCATGGGAAAGCCTGGCCACCTTGAGCGAACTGGATCCCAGCTTTTCCTTGCTAATAATTGAACGCCAAGTAATTGGGTGTCAATGAATGGGTCTAGTAATATAATAGAAGCTGACTAGTAATAGGTTAGTTGTTATACACACAGACTAACGTACAGATCGAAAAATGACAATTGCCCGATTCTCTTATTTTTAGCGTATTCTATTTCTTATCTACCCTAACCTCTATCAATATTATTTGAGAATTAAATAACTGACAATTTTTGATCCGAACCTCTCAACCGCCGACCCTTAACCATATATGCATATGCGTACCCGCGCGCGCGCGCGCGCACGATTACCCGCCTTAAAAACCGCTCACTTCACCAACAGTCCGGGCGTACAATAAATGCCTAGCGACCTTCTAACTCTCTTTGTAAGTTAATTACGAGAGACACGGGTCGTTAAATTATATATTTAACGGAATTTGAAGTGCCATTATGCCATCACAATTACTTCTCATTTCATTGCCAAATTCTGCTGCACCTAGTGGTGGGGACCCTCAGACTCAATTGGATTTATGGTTAGCAGAAAACTTGACAATTGATAGAACACAATTAGCTGAATTTGAAATTCCTTCTTTTAAAATTGGTACCTTAGATAATTTGGTTCAACAATCGGAAGAATTAGCTAAAATAGATGGACAAATCCAAGCAGTAGCATTGAAATCGGCTGATATCATTTCATCCTTGTATGATAATTCAACATCACAAACATCATCATCAGCAGATTCTCAGCAGTTTCAAAATCAAATCCGAGCCGCTAAATTAATCGATAATAAATATACAGCAAGTGAATATTTCCGCCATTTCCAGTGGAATACTAATAAATATCGAGTGGATAAATCTATTGCTGAATTGGTCGATTTGATTTCTAAAGAGGTTTTCTCATTAGATAGTGATGTAAGAGCTAGTTACAATTCGTACTCGGCTGCTAAGTCCAATCTTTCAGCAGTGGATCGTAAACAAACTGGAAATTTATCAGTGCGTTCATTACATGATGTGATTAAACGTGAACATTTTGTATTAGAAAGTGAATATCTTCGTACTGTACTAGTAGCAGTTCCTAAGTCATCATCAAAGGAATTTTTAGCTAGTTATGAAACTTTGACCCCGATGGTCGTTCCTAGAAGTGCAGGAATTATCGCTGAAGATTCGGAATATATTCTTTATAATGTGACACTTTTCCAAAAATATGTCCCTCAATTCATTGCTAAACTTCGTGATCATAAATGGACACCAAGAGATTTTAAATATTCTGATACTTTAGTAGCTGATCTTCGTAAAGAACAGGCATTAGCTTCTGAAAATGAACGTAAACTTTGGGGAGAAGTGGTGCGATTATCTCGTGCTGCTTATATAGATATTATGAAAGGTTGGGCTCATATAAAAGCACTGAGAGTTTTTGTTGAGAGTGTCTTAAGATATGGTTTACCGCCTAATTTCTTGACTAGTATATTTGAAGTACCTTCTAGTCGATCTCTTGGTAAAACTGAGAAAATTCTTATTGATAAGTTTGGTTATTTGGGTGGCAATGCTTTTGAAAAAGATAAAAGGGGTAAGTTGAAAGGTGATAGTGATTTACATGAATATGGTGCTTTAGTAGAAACTGATTATAAGCCATTTGTTTTATTTGTTATAGATGTGGCCTAAGAAAATCGATCATTCTTCAATTCACCTATTATATAGATCTGATCTAATATAACTTACATATATATATTAATTAAAATTTGATTTCCTATGGATCGACAGATAGTTCAGTCTAAGTATACACTTCCAGCGCTCTGCCTCAGTCTCAGTGGTTCGTCTCGGTTGAAACCTCACTATCTCACAATTGAGCTATATTTCTCACGACCACTTAAGTTACTGAAGGAGACCTTTTCGCACCTATATTATGAGCACGTCAGCTTTAAGACGAGTGTTTGGTTCAATCAAGTTAGTTCAGAGCGACACGTAGGTGGTAGAATCAAAACACGTCACTTATAGACCAAAGGATTATTTCTTGTTAGGAAACAACAATCCTGTCATCTTCATCTTCCTCTATCTAATTCCAAATAGTTCATAAAATGTCGAGATTAAGAAAGGCGACGAATCGGTTTTTTCATGAGAATGGTCTCACTGATATTCCTGAACATCCTTTAGATGAAGAAGGTTAGTATGTAGATCACGTCTAGTTGTTTGACTTAACTTATCTGACCATATCATAGAACAAGAGCAGTTGATAAGAGCCTTTGAATTGGAGGCACTTCAACAGGAGCAGAATTTCAGGGTAAGTGTAGGGAAATCTTGCCAACAGGTGGCTTTGGATGCTGTTCTAGATTCGCGAGACCTTGACCTCAATCGGAGTGAATTGTGTCCCGAACATCCGACTTTAGTTACCGCTGGGGTATAGACCAAATGCCGTATCTCGCTTAACTTGAGGTATAGATGGTGCTGATGAACTTTCTTCAGCAACCTGGCCAGGGAGGCAAAGATCGGACGCTTTGATTCTGTTTTCTGTTCTATGTATTGACCGACATCTTATACTTAGATTGCTTTTGCCACTGTTGTCCTTTTGCCCACTCCAGTATTTATTTTCCTTCCATATTGTAGATATAATCCGATGTTGTCCCTTTTGGCACTCGTATCAAGCGTGTTATCGGCATATTCGGTATATTACCTACCAATTGGTGGTGGATCACGACCACTAGAAAGGTACCTTCCTACTAGCAGCCTCGTTCTGGCCCTCCTGGTTGCTTCAAATGGATATGTGAAACATCGTCCATGGAGAGGGTATGATTATTTATGGACTTTGCCAGGAATAGCTGCTCTATCGGTGATTGTGATTCGTCGGTGGTTTGCTCAGACTGGTAATGAGCTACGGGATTTGCGACGTGCTCAATATCCATTAAAGGGTGCTTGAATGATTGGTGTGGTTTTCTATCTGCTGAAAATTTCATTTCAGTTCTCCCCTTGCTTTCAAACTTATAGATATAGAATAGGTTTCGGGAGTGTCTTATCAACTGTACTTTCGCAATTTAGTCAACTTAGTGATGACTATTTCTTGTTTTTGTGTTTTGAGTCTTATAATAGCATTATAGCGTATTTTTTTTTAGTTTTTGTTAGATCATGATGTGTTAGCAAATCGGCGGATTCGTTATTGAATGCTTACTTTCTTCCACATCAATTAACTTCATATATGCAATATTATTTGTAAGGACCTTATCGATTATAGATTTCAATTTCAGTATCAATATATCTGTTGGTCTAACTCCGATGTTCGAATATATCACAGACAAACTATGATAAAATGATATTAACGGATTACATCAAGAGCTCACCATGAATCGAAGAATTATTAAACGGGATAGACTCCATTGCCTCGCTCAGACACTCAGTTCTCCTTATGCTGGAGGTTTGACCATAAATAGCTCCAAATCTCGAGCATAGCTGGAGTGGGGGCGGGGCGGCTTGGGCTACGCACCAGCCCATGTATCATGTACATCAATTTCCTAAATAGGATTGATAAGATAAGATAGCCTTTTTTTCCGGACGCATACATGCCAGATCGTACTAACTATTCTAGAGCTGCTCTTAAAATTGGGACGCTGCTCTTTCAACAAAGTGTAGCGTGAACGGACGGGAGGGCCCAGAGTTCTAGGCTCACATCGCTCGCTCCCGATACCAACATGATCTCTTTCCAAGAAAATCAAGCCTGTAGGTCTGGAACGTGACAACGACGTTATTTATCACTTATTTATCACTTAAATTTACTATACGAAAGAAATCAATACAAATATCTAAACATCCTGGCAGAGGCAGACGATGCGCTTCCAAACTCCTTTTCAAGGTCCAAAGTTCCAGCATCAAGCTTTTTGTTCAGACGTATTAATACAAATCTCAATACTAAGGTAGTTGCAAGCGATATAAACAAAAATACTGCATTACACACAAAAGCAATGGTATACCTAGGAGATGCAGACGCCGGATATAAGTACGCAGTCCAAATTGAGGCAGAATTTTGTATCATATTAATGAATGCCAATGCTACAGCCCGTTTCATTGGTGGACGGGGGATGACATTTGAAATCCATGACAACACTACAGTATATCCACCATACATTCCGGCAATCATTATGAGCATAGCAAAGTATCTAGCAGCAAAATGAAGAGAGGATACAGCAATAACAAATGAAGCAACTCCTACACAAAGTGGCAGTGATACATGCCAAAATCGTTCCCCTGTCCTATCAGCATGCCAACAATTAATTAACACAGTAATCACAGCGATAATATATGGAGGTGCACTCAACAATAACGTTATAGTACTGTTAAAATTGAGAGTTCCAACAACACTTGGGAAGAAATTAATGACACCAGCGGCAGCGTTTATAAACATCAATATGACGCAACATAACCAGACTTTAACATCACTAACTGCCATCTTCAATCCTTGCATAAAGGATTGTTTATCTCCAACCATCCAATCATCTTGTCCGACATCACGCCTTAATCTCCAAAGTGCAAGATCTCTCTCTTGATCCGTTAACCACTTTGTTGTTGCTGGCAAATCTGGCAATACAAAATAAGCAATAGGAACAACAAGAAGGGTAAATCCTCCTTCACAGATATAAATCCATCTCCATGCTCTTAACCCTCCTTTATTATCCAAACCATCAATAATTCCTGCAGCCAAAAGACCAGAAAAAGCACCTGAAAGTATTGAACCTGAATATAGAATTCCAGTTCTGAAAGAAAGTTCCTTGCGAGTGAACCATGAAGATAAATAGAACAATGCACCAGGGAAAAAACCAGCTTCCACGAAACCTAAAAGGAATCTTACAGCAATAAGTCCCTTATATGATTGAACACCGGCGATGCAAATAGATATGATTGCCCATAACAGCATACATGTAGTTAAATAAAGGGAGGGTCTACCAATCTTGTCGAGTAACATATTAGAAGGAACTTGCATTAAGATGTAACCAACAAAAAAAATAGATACCGTGACTTGATATTGTAAAGAAGTCATGTCAAGAGATTGTTCCAATCCACCTAATCTGGCAGAGGCAATGTTATTTCTGTCCAGATAATTAAGAATATATAATATCATAATCATGGGAAGAATACGAAAATCGATTTTCCTTCGAAATTTAGCTTCAAATTGTTCTAATTCCTCTGGGGAGAAATGTCTCAGGCTTTCAGGAACACTGAGTGCTTCAATTACCTCCACATCTTTGATAGCATCTCCATCCTCGATAGTTTCAACATGATCTTCTACAATTGTTTTATCCATTTTTATAGTACTACTGGAAAGAGGAGAAACTAATTAAGATAAACAATGGAGAAAAAGAGAAGGAATGTGAAATGAAATGAAGAGATTTGTTAGAAGAATCAGAGTACTTATACTCTAAAATATGAAGACGATGGACCTCTTTATCGATTCATCACCGTCCCCCCACATTCATATTACGTTCTACCCCGCATTTTTGATAACATCGAAGCTGTATACTCTTATAACTTATGACAAAGAGTGAGAGTAAGAGATAGCGACAAATCAAACAGGAACACTAATAGGATTCCATATTAATTCGCATATCTGATTATGTGGGAATCATATTTTTAACTGTTATTCTGTTAAATCAAAAGAGTGAGCGTGGGGGAATCGGGCCATATTGCCTTTCGTTTCTGTCACTCTCTTTCTATCCAGGGGGTGGGGGAGGAGTAGTGGAAAGGCGTAAAATCTTTTTTCCGCACTGATATCCGGAGATCATCCCCTTCATGCATGCAACCCGATTATGCCTCAGGTGACTACTGCTCAGACCGGTCTCGACAGTTATCTGAAACTTCGTAACCCCTGCCGTAGGTTGTCTTATTTTGCTCGATCTTCTTTATTATTTCAGTAGATGGACCTTAAGACCCGTTCGCAATCAGCGACCGCAGCATATATATGCATGTCAAAAATTTAAGTTAGGAGTGGAGAAGTATACATATAGACTTGTTACCGGTTATCTGAGGCTATAGGCTCTTATAACCGTTAGCACTAATTCAAAATTATGCGTCCTAACTTCTACCTTGGATAAGTTCCGAATTGGAAAAGTTAACTTGCATGTTCGGTTAAATTCCGGCGATCGATCTTGGAGAGTTGATCGCTGCCGTTAGTTATGTATTTTCTATAAAAGCTATTTGTCTGTTTATCGTAAGATAAATGTTTAATATTTTCCTGTATTTGTTAATATACCCCGCTCTTCCATTACACTGCCACCCCGTCTAGACTATTTTTGCTCCAGATTTATGATTTCCCTCTCCCAGATAAATGTTCAGATCCAGTGTCTAATCATCCGTAGGCTTGGAGTGACAACTAGAGAAGTGAGCAAACGGGTGCCGTGAAGTTTAGTCTATCACAGGCAGACCTTTGAGATCTGCTGTTAGCTAAATCCGCCAAGTGATTGAAGTGAATGCACAATTGTGAATTTAGAGATCTGGGACAAGGCCCCAACCATCAGAAGCATGGTGGAAGTCAACGCATATCGACCGAGTTGATGCGGGGTAGGAGGGACAGTGTGGGTGTGGGTCTCTCCTTCTTCTGATGTTCTAATTAGGGAATGATAACAAAGAAATAATATAAAAGTTAATATCTACCTTAATTTTATTTCGTCGAACTAATTTACTCGTACGAAAGCTAATTCACTCAGACTGATTCAGTCTTCTAAACCTCTTGAAGAATACAGTGACGCGTGTTCCCTCCTAGCAGCTGTTAAAGTTAAAGCTATCTCTTTTGCGGTGCTTTACTTATGAACATATTAGGGTTTATGCATAATGCAACCTTAAAATTAGCGTAGTTGTCTAAGACAAAACAAGTCAATTTGTATGACACTCACTCTATACAGTTAGTTATACACTGTGTACGAGTACGGTGTTTTGATTATATACAGCCGTCCTGAGGTTCATGGACTGCACGTGTGCCAAATCAAATTTTAAACTTGTTGTATCCTTTACCTTCGACGACTGAGGCGTAGCCGACTTCTAGCTCTTGTTACGCTCGAGGAGTGCAATACCACGATAAGACCTCAAACCTGGAACTCTCGAGTGAAGTGAGAAGGCCCAGCCGCCGAGGCAAGAGCCTTTTTCGTTCCTGTAGTTGCATGCGGCCGTTCCTTCAGATTCTCTTATATAAGCATGAAATATGCTTAAGTGCATATATATTTATGGGCATTTCTATCCTTTAAAAGAATGATCACCCCTGGTTACGGCCTGGTTACGGGTTAAGGGGGTGGTGGTAGTGGGCGGTGGCTTTCTGTAAACATAAAATAAATTTGGACTCTCAGCGTTAATGACTTCGTAACAACAACCGCAAAGGTCTTGTTTGACATCATTTTGAATAGTGATTCCATTTATTATTAGTTCAACTTTTTGTGATTTTATTTTCGAATCAATTAATTATAAGAAAAGAGTGGTGGTTCAGTCTTTGACGAGTAGTTGTTCGAAAATATCATCTATCGTTAATAGAAAGGAAGAGTGATCTCAGTTTTATTTTCAATCGAGTGTTGAATAGGGACCACCGAGAATCATTTGAGGGACTTTTGGGAAGTAGCATTCAATCAACTTGGAACAATTGAAATTTCAAGTTGAAATACATCACTTGGAGAGACTTGAAGTAATAAACCAAGACCACTCTAGTTCTATGCAAATCTAATATTAATTCCCGTCCCATCATTGCCATGTCTCATGAAAGAACTCTTAGTAGGACAAGTATTGTTAGTGATTCCATCACCAGTAGTGGTAGACTCTCAAGCGAAACAAACTATGGATCTTCAATTCCAAGTGGTGGAAATGTTTCTCCTTCGAATTCTTCGGCTGGCAACAATATAAAAGTCATTGCGAGATTCCGTCCAGAAAATGATCTGGAACATGCCGACAAAAATGCTAAAAACATATTAGAAGTGTTATCTGATTCAACTTGTAAAATTGAAACTAAAGACTTTTCAGGAACGTTTACTTTTGATAGAGTATTTGATATGGATAGCAGGCAAGAAGAAGTATTCGAATATAGTCTAAGACCGACTGTTGAAGATATTATAAATGGTTATAATGGAACGGTATTAGCTTATGGTCAAACTGGTTCTGGGAAGTCTTATACGATGATGGGTCCGAGTATTGATGATCCTGAATCTCGAGGTGCTATTCCAAGAATTGTAGATCAAATCTTTGATATGATTCATAAATCTCCTGCTGACATAGAATATATGGTTAGAGTTAGCTATATGGAGATTTACATGGAAAAAATTAAAGATCTGTTAAATCCTGTTAATGATAATTTACCTATACATGAAGATAAAACGAGAGGCGTTTACGTTAAAGGACTTACCGAAGAATATGTTTCTAGTGCCAGCGAGGTCTATCAAGTAATGAGACAAGGTTCAAGAATAAGATCGGTAGCTTCAACAAATATGAATCAAGAAAGCTCTAGATCACATTCAATCTTTGTTATTGTAATTGCTCAAAAAAATACTATAACTGGGTCACAAAAGACTGGACAAATGTTTTTGGTTGATCTAGCCGGATCTGAGAAAGTTGGAAAAACTGGTGCATCTGGTCAGACTTTGGAAGAAGCAAAGAAAATCAACAAGTCGTTATCTGCTTTAGGTATGGTTATAAATTCTTTAACTGATGGTAAATCTTCTCATGTGCCTTATAGAGATTCAAAACTGACTCGAATTCTTCAAGAATCTCTAGGTGGTAATTCAAGAACTTCATTAATTGTTAATTGTAGTCCCTCAAGTTATAATGATGCAGAAACATTGTCAACGTTACGTTTTGGTGTAAGGGCTAAAACTATTAAAAATAAAGCTAAAATCAATGCTGAACTTAGCCCTGCTGAATTACGACAATTACTTCGTCAATCACAAAGCAAGTTGGATAGTCGGATTTTATATGAACAGAAATTAGAATCCGAAATTGTTTTATGGAGGTCTGGTGTTCCACCTGCAAAGTCGGAATGGTTAGATCTATCACCATTCATAGCCACCGGTGGTGGTGGTGGCGCCAGTTCTGTCCCTTCATCCCCGAGAAGTGCTTCTGCTTTGTCTACGAGATCAAATATAACCATGACTCCTTTACGTAAAGCCACTGCTACTACCGCTCGTAGCCATATGTCAACTCCCAACATTAATGTTAATACTCAAGATCTACCTCCTCCTTCTGCATCTAGTTACGTAATACCTCTTTCTCCTTGTCGTAGCGAAATCGATGATGATTATCTCCAACGTGAAAACGCTCTTCAAGATCAATTAGCAGAGAAAGAAGAACTTATCGAGCGACAAGAAGCCATTATAGCTCAATTCAGGTTGAATCGTGAAAACAATGAGAAGGCTAATAATGATGATTTGGACGGTAATGATCCAAGACAATTAAGACTTGAAATCGATAACTTGAAATATGAGAAAAAAGAGCTTGAAATTAAAGTTAATGCATTACAAGATGATAATACCGAGCTTAATTCAAGACTAGAAATCACAAAGGAAGAGTTAATGGATTTAAATCTTAAAGCATCATCATCACCTTCACCACGTTCTCCGGTAATGCCCTCGGATAAAATTGATTCATCATCACGAATATATGAGAATGAAAAGCGTCGCAAAGTTTCAGAGCTATTGGGAGCAATGTATATGGCTGGCGATAGAAATTACATTGATCAACAACTTGATGAAGCACTAGTCTTAGCGGATAATTTGGACAATGAACAGGCTTCACGTCTTAAATTTATTTTACAAGATTTAGTAAAATCAGCTTCACTACCTGTGTCTACGTCTAGCGAATCTGAACAAAGTTTAGAAGTAAATGGAAGCAGTAGTAGACCTATATCGGCCATATCATCGTCATTGTCAACATCAACCTCGACTTCGATATCAACATCGACATCATCGATATCAGCATCAATGCCAACATTATCGTCGGCTTCAGTATCAGCCTCGGCATCTTCACCTACAGATACGATTACTTCTTATATTAATGACTTACTTAAACAAGAGAATGATCGATTTATTACATTAATTGGCGACAGCTACAATCCCGCTGTGGAAAAACTATACGAATCGCGACTCAAAGTTCAAAGCAAGACTATCGAACAACTTATGAGTAAAGTTGATAATTTGATTAAAGAAAAAGCAGTTTTACAATCGGCAATAGATGATGTTTTAGAAAGTCAACAACAACTTCTCAGACAGAGACAACCGTCGATAGATAAAACGAATGCACTTCAGGCTCATATATCACAGTTTGAGGTAATGAAAGCTTCTTTAATGCGAGATCTTCAAGATCGTTGTGAAAGGATTGTTGAACTCGAAATATCTTTGGATCAAGCTAGGGATCAATATGATCTAGCATTACGTAATAGTAACAATAAACAACAGCAGAAAAAGATGGCACTTCTACAACGAAATCTTGAGCAATTAACTCAAGTTCAGCGACAATTAATGGAGCAAAACACCCAACTTAAGAAAGAGGTTGTTATTGATGAAAAGTTATTAGTGGCTCGTAATGAACGAATTCAAGCATTAGAGGAATCACTCCGTAAATCTGAACAGATTGCATCTGAAGAAAGAGAGGCTTTTGCAAAGAACTTATCTGTGTTACGAGGACACTTGACTGATATTAAACCACAGGACAGAACAACTATGAACTCTATGAAATCGACGATAGTGCCAAATTCAATAGCAACTAGTAGTCATCCATTTAATATTGTGAAACCTCTTCGCGGCGGTGGAGCTAGTGGTGGCGGAAGTAATACTGGTAATAGTAGCAAGGATGGGTTATGGACTCGGTTTAACAATTATGTAAATAGTTAATTACCAGGATCCTTAGTTTTCGATTATGATTGAATGTTATTATTATTATTATCTTTAATTATAATTTAAAAAATATATGCATCACTTTCAGCGGAGTCGGTCGTCTCGACAGCTAGTACTGAGCGAGGCGGGGCTTGCAGTCTGAGTCTGGCAGATAGATCTCTACTAGAGGACCAATCCAATCAAAGAGAGGGGAGTTTAAACATATGACATATTACATTTAATTAATAATTAACTTAATAAACAAGAAATGCATTTTATGAGTATAAAACAGTTACTCCAACGCTGCTTCACCCATTTTTAATGATACCAGAGATCGAACATCAAGGGAATATCGTAAAGCATTAAGGAAAGGAATCAAATGCAAAAGACTATGATCAGATGGATCAGATATCCATCCTTCTATGCTAATAGCGTTATCACTATGTTTAGAATATGATACTGGAGAATTATCAATAATGACAACTCGAGATAAATCCTGTTCAACTTTAGATAAATCCTTGATATATCCTGCTGGAGTAGAAGTACAATGATGTCTATATAAACGACGAGAAAAATATTTACGTTCTTGTTCTAGCCAATCAATCATTGGATCAGCATAAGCAGGAACAGAAGCAGTGAATACAACCAATTGAAACCATTCAGAAACACATTTTAAGAAATGATCACAGTATGGTCGTTTGTTAACAAAATATAAAGTTGCTAATTGATTATCAAGTTTAACTTCAACCATTTGACCAGCACGAAATTTACTTCCTTGAGAGAGGGAATGAATTAGAGTTTCATCTAAATCAAGTACCAGGGTTTTAGTAGGTGGTCTTCTCATCAATAAAGGACGTGGCGGTAATAAATAACGAGGAGAGTGGGCTAAAACAGACGATGAATGAGAATGTTTATGAGATTTAGTATAAGGGCTTTGAAGACTTCTTCCATTATTTAGTTTCTTTTCACCATTACCATTAATAATGCCTATTTCTTGAGAAGGTTGTGAGGTTTTTCGGGAACCAAAATATGCAAGAGGATTAAGGCAGCGAGCCATAAATAATATGACAGCTACGAAATTGGAAAAGTAAAACACCAAGGTATTTGAAGAAGAAGTGGTTGTTGATGATGAATCATCATTGTAATCAGCCGATTTAATCGATAAAGCTGTATAGGTATCTAAACTGTTATTATTATTGTTATTTTTGTTATTGTCGTTGTCGTTATTGTTAATCTTATTGGTATCATCTTCATGTTCTTCTTCATCAATTATTGATTCAATTAATGGTTCAAAAGGTATATGACGAAGATGCAATTTCTCAGTTTTTGGCTGTGGCTGACCAAACACCCGGTCGACTTGCGACGAAAGATACTTAAGTGAGTTCATGAGTTCATACCAAAAAAACTAGGATCAAGGGATGAATATATAGTTCCAAGTCGAAACAAGATCTTTCAAATGAGATTAGAATAATAATGATATTTTCACTTTCGTATCAAGAGATGAAGAGTGAATGAAATAAAACCAAATAGTAATAAATGGAAGATATCGAAAGGTATCGTGTATATCTCTAATACAGATCAACGTGAGCCTATTGTATTGATTTGTGTTAACTTAGTCTATAACTTGAAATATTCACTATTGACGTGTAGTTAACGTTATTCAACTTCTTGGTCTGAAGCTTGAAATGTTGACTTGCGTGTTTTGAACTGTTGAACTGTTGAACTGTTAAACTGCTGATGAGATAACTTCGGGAACTTGGGGCAAAATAAATAACGTCCTTGGATCTTTGGTTAATAATGTGTAGTTTTTGTTTGTGTGCGTGTGAGTGTACGAGTGGCTGAAGGTTGATCTGGTGATAAGCGATACCAAGAGCTCTAGATGTTTGTTTAACTCCGCGCGGTTGTGGACAAATTACTGTGAAAAACTCTGTTGTGTAATAATATAAATTCCCTATACTAATAATTTAGCCTATTACTTCGTTAGAAATAATATTCTCAGGGCCCATGCAAATTAAACTATAAATATATCTCTCGAGATAATAGGTAACTACAGTAACGGCAAGTCGTACTGCGGTGGCTGCGGAATTTAACTGACAGGACAAGGGAGAGATTCGTTGGAAACTCAGTAATTCAATATATATACATATATATATATATATTATTAATTTTCCTTTCCTCTTTTTTGCTTTATTCTTAATTTATTTTTAGAGCACGTTCTCTTAACTTGTCCCGATATGCCCGAGTTTAGTTATTCACATGTCCAACTTCTTCATCCCCAATGGCACATGTCGAAATGATTTGAGCTCATGTTGAGAAAGATGGGTGGTTGAATAACCAGATTGGGAACACTGGGTAAGGGCCTTTACGGGTGAGCTTATTACCCCGCCCCCGCTCTTTGGCCGACGTCGTTATGCCTCCAGCGGCTGGGACTACGCTGACCCCAAGCTCGCTTCACTCAAGGTGTACCCCAGCATGAAGCCAAGAAGGTACGGTGGGGAGGAGGAATATCAGCCGGTCAATTAGAAAAATATATGTACCTTCGATAGCAAATTTAGATTATGAAAAAAATAGGAAAGCGGCAGTTCTCGAGCGAAGCGAGAACTAGGGGCTGGGACTCGGAGGCTAACGATGACTTGGAGTGCCTTATACATCCAACCGATCGAAACTAGTAGTATTCCTGAAGAATTGACCATAGATCGGGTTTGAGCAAGAACGACTAATGTCTTCCTCCCCATCCTGTTCCTGATTATCGTTCTCAGTATTGTTCTCATCATCTTCTAGTTGACGCAAACTTCTCTTTCTGCTCATTTTAGTCTTTCCTTTGGCATTCTTTGGCGATAATATATCCCTAGTTAAATACTGTGATTCTGTTATCTCCCATAGTTTAATATCCTATTCCGGTGATTGTTAATGATTGTGGTCTCGTAAAAGTTACGAAAATGTTTGCCAGGCTAACAAACTCTCGAGAGCGATAGGCTAGGCTAGGGCAGAGCCCGGACGTCAAAAGCACAAAGTGAACCTATGAGACGTAAGAAGCAGTGGCCGGTAAATTGTTCGCAATAGAGGAGGGCTTACATCATCGAGATTTAAAGTTCGTTGAATTGGACCAAAAAGTGGAGCAATTTCTTTTAATGACTGATGAATGGTTTTAGAATCCGAAGATTTGACGCTATTTCCAAATAAAAAAGGTACTAAAGTTTTAAACTTGTCATCCACTAAACATAACAGAGAGTAATCAGCCATTTCGATCATTGTTGAAATTTTTGTTGAAATTGGCAGACTGGAAGAAATTGAAGATATCGGGGAAGTATGGTCATCACTCGCACTATTACTGCTTTCATTCAAATGACCTTCAATATTATTAATAACCTTACCGAAGTCAGTGAAATCAAGTTTCATATCCATATTGGTTAAATAGCGTCTACAATGATGAGGATTAGGATCCAATTGTCCAGCTTTAAGAATTAAAGAGAAAAAGCCGCCATGTTCAGGAATAGCAACATTCTTTGGGTCATCAGAAAAAATTTCTTTATTATTCCAGAATTGACCATTTATGAATGATTCATATATGGCTGATGATAAGAAATTGGGACAACAGTGATCATTATAAGTTATTTCTGCCGATAGTCTCAATTCGTCACAAAATATTGCCAAATGTTCATTTCCAGGGGAAATAGTAAGATCGGTGACGAACGTTAACAGTAAATTTTTATCTGTAGTAGAGACTGTAAACGGGTGTGATTTATAGATAGTAGCATCATTATCATTACTATTATTGTTAGAAGAATTCGACGATGACATTATGGAAATGCTGTTATTGAAGAACAATACAAATTTAAACAGCACAACTTCAAGAAGAAGACAGAGTAATTAATGCCCCTCTCTCCCCCTCTCTCCCCCGTTATCTTTATCACCGTCGATCATCTTTCGATAGATAAGATCTAGCCCCTGGTCGATAACCTTAAAGAGGGCTATAAACCCTTAGCCATAATTCTGTACTCATCACATGCAGAAGTAAACGGCCACCAACAACGCTAAAAAGGCGTACATAGCTATCTCCTGTAGCAAAACTAATAATCTATAACCGTTCCAGAGATTGAAAAATCCAGGGCTCCACCCCTCTTAAATGTAGATATACGTATTGAATTTCCACATGCCTACCACGGCGTGGGCTAAAACCGAAGCCGTCTTTCCCTCTATCGCTTTACTCGAGAGACTAGGCAGTGTACCAGGACCACATTTGCCTTAGCGGTTATGATCGCACCAGCCCCTTGAAGCTCGCTTCCCTCAAAGTTGAAATAAAGTTGAGAGTCAATCACTGAAACACGATCAAGATAGCAACAACCGGAATTCGCCCTTACTTTCAAGCCAACACTAACACAGTCGCTTATTACAATATTTATTCTGTTCATGACTAAGCCATGACTAATATTTTATCTCGGCTCTCTGTCTCGGCTAGAAATTTCGGCTGGTCTAAACCAAATTAGGACCCCACATTTTGATGGAGAGCGGGGCAGCATGAAATATATATATTGACGATCTACTATAACTGTATATATAAAGAGCATAAAACTTTTTGAATCGGGATTCATATATATATATTCATTCTTATTTAACCAAGTTTACTGATAATTACCTACATCTATTCGTCATTTCCAAAATGGTTTCTTCATATTCTCCATCATCTAAACTCTTCTCGTTAGAAGGTAAAATAGCTCTAGTAACTGGAGGTTCTCGTGGTCTTGGTCAACATATTTCAGAGGGTTTCCTAGCTGCTGGTGCTTCAAAAGTCTATATCAGTTCAAGAAAAGCTAAAGCTTGTGACGAAACTGTTATTGAACTTAACGAATATGCTAAATCAAATGGTTTAAAAGGACAGGCATATGCTATTCCTGCTGATTTAGGGAATCGAAAAGGTGTAGAACATTTATTCAATGAATATTCTAAATTAGAATCAAAATTGGATATTTTAATTGCTAATGCAGGTGCTACTTGGGGTCAAGATTTCGAAACTCATCCTGATTCTGCTATTGGTAAGGTTTTGGATCTAAATGTAAGAGGTGTTTTCTCTACTATTCAATTGTTTGCTCCACTACTTATTAAATCCGGTTCACATCAAGATCCGTCTCGTGTTCTTATCACCGGTTCCATTGCTGGCATTAATGCTGGTCTTAGTGGAGGCACTTATGGCTATTTAGCTTCTAAAGCTGCTGTTCATCATTTAGGTAAAACACTAGCTGTTGAATTGGGCCCTCAAAATGTTACAGTAAATATCTTAGCTCCTGGATTTTTCCCTACTAAAATGGCCAATGGTCTTTTAGAAGTTATTGGTGATGAGATGACCCAATCTAATCCTCGAAGAAGATTAGGTTTTAAGGAGGATATTATTGGTGCTGCTTTGTTTTTGGTTTCTCCTGCTGGTAATTATGTTAACGGTGTAGTTTTACCAATTGATGGCGGTGCTCATCTTAATTCGAAGATTTAAAAATATTGAACTACTAGTACATATATATATCAATATCATTAAAGTTATGTCTGTTGTGATGCCAAGGGCAGCTGGGACAGTGTCCCAGATCCCCTTGCTCACTTCGGTCGTTCGTTTATATTCTCAGGCGCTGTCTCAAACGCTCGCCAACTCCCTAGCTCTAGCTGCACTGATTTCCTAAATCATTGAGCCGCCGCGATCAAAACGATTCACTTAATCTCAAAATGTCTGAGAGGGGTGATCACATTTCCAATACACTCGTAGTTCATAATTTATGCAATATTATATTGATATTAGTATACCGAGTATGAAAATCTTCGTAAATAAGTTATATACACCTTTATCTTCTACTATCTAGCCAAATAGTTCAGGTCAAAACAAGTAGTTCAGATAATGGCGGCTCGGGTGTGACTATCCTACAATGGCCTCACTATCTGATCCTTCTTGCTCGCCATTTAATTGATTATAATCGGTATGATCAGTATCAACAGTGACATCAGATAGATCAATAGCAGAAGCTATCAAAGCTCTATCTGCTTCAGTTACATCAAATTCTTCAGGTTTAATTAATTTCATTTGTGATGTATTGTATGACCGACAGGTAGAACATTTTAATCCTAAGAAATGGAAAGGAACATTAGATCTTGCCGAACAATCATTACATACTATGATGCTTCTCCAATCTGAATACGGCTCAGGAAGTACTTGACTGTTAATCTCGGCATCAAGAATACGGAAACTAGCTTCCATATTGATTACCGATCGCTGACAGGTCGGACATTTGTATGAAGTTTTGACATGTTCAAGGTAGCAGGATTGATGAATAGGGTGACCACATTTCATGAATACAACAGTTTCAGTAGAAGTAAACATGAATTCTCCACAAATAGGACAATCACATTCAGTGGAATGTTCAATACATCGATGAGCATTCTCCAATTCAATCGACATACAAACATTACATGTTTTACAATGGAAAAAATCTTTACCTAGCCCCTTTCCAATACGACAAATGCCACAATCATGACAGTGAAAAATGGATTTTTCAGGGTCGTCATCCCAAAGTTTACATATATCACAATAATAACGAGCTAATTCGCGATGACAATTCTTACAGTCCTGACCAGCTGGCTGAGCAGTACCACAATTCATACATAGCATATTTCTTGTCTGTTGACGAATTAATTTATGAGATTCACCATCATCGTGACATATTCTACAACTATACCACTTATCACAAGTTGAACATTGAAGTTTACAACCACGTAGATAGTGTTGACATCCATAAATATAACTTGTAGTACTAGTATAAGTTGGTTTTCTATCTGTATTATTGACAAGACTTAAGGATATATCTTCATTATCGTCATTTCCATCATCGTCGTCCTCATCGTCATCGTAGTCATCATCATCTTCAGCAAGATCATCGTCATCATCATCATCGTCTGCCACATCAATTCCTTCGTCTTCATCATGAGCCTTTAGTTTATTTTGATCGCTATCATCATCCACATACAATCCCTTAATTCGATAATAATTCGCAGTCATCAAATCTTGAACCATTCGATCCCGTTCTCGATCAGTTAAACTCATTTCTTTAATTTCAAGGATTTTTTGTCTTAGTTCCTGCTCATTAAGCAAAATAGGGTGAGTTTGTTCACCACTTATATTACTAGCTGTAGTATTGTTGCTCTGTTTTCGACTTAATCTACGTTTTCGAAGTAATATTCTTCTTCGACGTTGTTTTCTTTTCTTACGTTCGTCTTCATCATTGTTTTTTTCAGTAAGGATATCAATTCCTCCTTTTAATGAAGAAGAACTTGGATGATGAGAAATATTATGGCTATGGTTATGATTATGATGGTGATGATGATGATTATTAGAATGATCGTCAAATCCAACAAGTCCAATTGGGGGAGGAATTTCGGGATCCTGAGCAACAACAATTCCACTGGGTTCGCCATACGGTGCAAGATATCTTTGAATAAGCCAATGATAATGCTCTAAAGACATAAATCCATGAGTTCTAGAATCATTCGAATTCGTATTGTTGTTGTTGGATGAATTTCCATTTGAAAAGAATGGGGCAAAAGAAAATTTACCAATCAATTCCATTTCATCATCAGAATCATCATCAGAATCGGACTCAGATTCAGATTCCAATGCATTTTCACTATTATTAAGAGATGGCAGTTTTCTATTTGAATTCTTTTTCCTGCGGCCTAGATAAGTCGGTTTTGGGGAAGAAGTTGATGTTGATGATGGCGGGGGGGGTGGGGGTGGAGGGGGGGTGGTTCCAAGAGATGATGGG